>OY997390.1:3383417-3500541 GCA_963921505.1 Phakellia ventilabrum
ACCCTCTGGTAGGCTATAGGTCTAATTTGTTTGCTTTAGCTACTACCCTGGTTGCTCGGAGGTATCTATCAGACTGTAGGTTGAAGTCGAGGTCGGAAGTAGAGCTTGGGGATCATTAGATGACAACATGAATTTCTCACGTATATATATAATTGCGGGTGATTACACGACGTCACATCCGTGACAGACAGAAAGAAGAGTTAAGTATTGATACACTGTCAAGAGTGGTGGAAATAACCTGTATGTATGAAGGAGGGGCCACAGAGGGGAAAACTACATTGTACTGTGTATGTAAAGCTTCTCCACTTTTAGTTTCTGTAAGGGGTCATGGCCAAAAAAACCTGTGAGTTTTCACAAGCTGAGAACAAGCGCATCTTTCTTTTTTAATTTGTCCTAGCTCTTTAAACCGCTTATGGGTCTGCTAGTACTATTGGTTCAGGGGACAGTAAGCCTTTGTATATTCACCATTTTAATGAGCAGCTGTACTTAGATAACTGCCTGGCCCACAGTAATCACGACTTTTCTTTGCCCACCCAGATAATTTGTGATCTGTAAATATAGGTATACATGTCTGAAGCTTAGCGTAGCAGTAAAATACAGCTGATTTCTATATATTTTTGAAAAGGAAGAATTGCTACAGGCCCAATGATTGTAGTATCTGTATAGCGTGTGACACATGCAAACTGATATGTGGACGGTGCAAGATAGGCAGCATGGTTAAGCGTCTTTGTTCGCGCATGCCACTGCGAGGCATGGCTCATTCTCAGGTGCATGAGGAAATATACCTACGTACCTGGCCAATTCAAATATGTACATGAAAGCCTCTTTAGCACCATTGTTCAGTGCAAGCATGTGCATAATTTCGTGCAATAATGGCTCACCCACTCCCAGGTCGTGATTCATTACATCCGCATTTCTGTTCTTCCACCGTACTTAATTAGGCAGTGTGGTTGCCCTTGATGTAATAAATTATACCCACTCCACAGTTTAACATGGCCATCTACTCTACAGGAACCTTCCTCTTCAAAATACAATTGTGGCACTTTCTTAGCTAACTAACCTGAATTCTGGACTCCAAGTAGTTTCTTCTGTGCTGGAGTAATCTTGATTTTTCTCTGGGAGAGGATCATGCTCAAAGAGAAGGTGACATCATAGATGGCAATGATCAGGGCTAGTGCTAGCAGAACCAGCTCTGAGAGGATGGATAATACACACTATACATGCAAAAAGGGAACTAAACAAAAAGGCCCAGTCCAGCACAGACCTTCTATTTACTGGATGTAGCCTCATACCCAGGCCTTCCATGTCCAATTTTATCTCGCAACCATGGAGAAAAACGGTTGTGACATAAAATCTGTGCATGGAAGGCTTGGGTATGAAGCTATTTTACCCCACCAAGTTACTTATAATTAGCAGCATACGTAAATGTATGTATAAAATAGGTAGGCAAACAATATGAAATAGTTAATTGCACTGGTAAAAATTGTATTGCTACATATTTGCTATACACAATAATGGCACTTGTTTCCATACACCCACACACACACCCCTATAATAACAGTAAAGATTACAAGCACATGTGCGGGAGATGGAGCAATCTTCCCTAACAATTGTAGGCTACACGCAATATGTACATGTAGCTTCAACTAACCGGTATATTTCAGTGCTGGATGGTCAATACCACTAAGATATGCAAACATGTGAAATTGCCTGTGATAGAAAGTGAGATTAATCTGTCAAAACATATGAATGAACCTTTGACCTATCAACAGCAGCACCAAACGCTCCACAAATACATGGGTCAGACACTACTGAGTATTAGAGCGAAGACCACTTTGCCAGAGTCCTCAAAAGCCCATCTACGTACATTTTAGATTGCATTCTACAACAGTTTTAGGCACAATTATGATACTACCCTGGTTCCTCTCGGAGGTATCTATCAGACTGTCGTTCCTTGCTATTAGTCGCTCTAATTTCTCGCTGCTAGTGCAATGCAATAGGAAGGACAGGGCTCAGAAACTTGCTGGGGTGCGGCTACAGCTAAACCCTACTCGTTGTAGTTGCAAAGACTTCAAAATCTGCTTCACCTTTCAGAAACAACTATTACTGAAGTATTGGTCAACCATTGTTTACTTGATCTGCTGTAACTGGGGCTGTACTATTGGTGATTGGATAAAACTACCGCATTCGATTGTTTAATAAGAGTGCATTTATGATTCCAAGGAGTAAAATTGCACTGTTTTTGTAGCTATAGCTGGTGAGAGTTTCTGATATCATAGCTAACAGTTTTGGTGCTCACTTGAATATAAAACTGTCAGCCTGTAGAGTACAATAGCGACTGGGGGATTCTCAGTTGGCTCTTGCATAGCAAAGAAAGAGTTCTCTGAATACCAATTTGAATTCGGAAAGAAACTTGGCCTTATTAGATCTCCATTGCATACTAGTGCCCCATTTGCTATTAGGACCTAGGTACGTGGTGCCCCAAGTTGCAAATGGTGTAGAATAAGGGCTGGCTATGTCACGGCAAAAATGGACCCCCCAAAATAGACCGTATTCAGTTAAGGCGCATGCCGCGGCTGGCGGCAAATTTTAATTAAATGCGTGGGTTATTGCGCAGCTGCTGCACAGAGCAGTCAGCGAGTTAAGCGCCAATTTTCAGCATCAAAGGTAGAGCACTCAGCCTTTTGAAGTTGGATTTCACTAATACTTTTTCAAGAATATATTTCACATCGACGAGAGCCCTTTTCAAGAGAAGAACGGCGACCGAGTAGCTCCACCCCTCAAGTGAACTTCTTAGCCAATTTTGCGAGCCAGCGGCCGAAAAGGAGCGGTACTACTGCAATAGCCTCACCTACAGAGCAACCAGCCGTCTCATTTTGAGCTACTAGAATCAGCGGTGTTGCGTGCGATTTGTGAACTAACTGGGATCCTCTTCGAGCTGCTTCGGCAGCCTTTCAGCCCCGCCCCTCAACTCAAGAAAGTGAGTACTCTAATCTGATCAGCACCTTCAGCAGTATTTAACTTCACATCATGTTTTGAATGGAGTCTTCTGTAGTGCTGGCAAGTAAAAAACAAATTGTGCTAAATGAAGATGATGTTGTTGGTGCCAAGCTCTAGATCAGCACCATAACAGTGCACTGCTGGTTAATTTGTCATGGACAACCAGAGCCTGTACAAAACACGGTGAAAGGGTTTGTATTACTGATGCAGAGTCCACTTTTGGTGACAACGACTTTCTCTTTTTCATTTTGCTGCTGATAAAATTCGACTTGAAACGAGGTAAATTATACAACAAAACCATGCATATGCTTACAAGAATGACTAGTCATCAGCTGCATCAGATGCTGTTGCAGTAGATTCTAGAAATACAGCATGCACACCACTGAGGTCAGTTGAAGGCGGTACTAGAACAGGTTGAAAGTTTGTTAAATAAGCACAAACAGCAACAATACAATTAAGGTAGCGTAAGCGAGCTGAGTTTAGCTGAAAAACCCTCTTGAGGATCTGAAAGTTCTTGATCCTGCCGATAGCTCTCTCAACATGGATCCGCAAAGAAGCAATTTGCCGACCATTCTTGACATTCTGTACTGATAGCTGTTTCTTTCCTCCCAGAAATGGTGGTACATTAAGTTTGACATTCAACCTTTTCAGTGTTTCCTTGATAGTGAACCCTCTATCAGCCATAATGGCAGACCCAGGACACTTAGCAAGTTTGTCCAAAAATCCTGAAACATTCGTCGTTGACCCCACATACACCTCTGAAACAAAGCATATGCAGCCATTTGGCGTACAAGCCACAAGAAACTTGCAAGTATTATGACTTTTGTAATTGGACCATGTAGAAGACTGTAAGAAGTGGTCACTTGGTGTTTTAAGATAAACTTCAGTGGCATCAATAATCGCAAAAACTACCAGGATATTTGTCTCTAAAGGTAGAAGGACAAAAGGTGTGCACCTGATCTGTGGATGGCCACCAATCAATCTCAGATAGATGACAGTACAGAAACGAAACCCAAGTTATAAAATACTGACACACGGTAGGCTGAGAGATCTTAAACCTAATTGCTAAGTCACGTTCCTCAAGGTTTAAACGAAGGCGCATGAGTGTCAGTAGCAGTTGATCGATTGGAGACAGTTTTGTACGTGAACTGTTCCTGCTGCAGTTCTCTGGCTCACTTGATCCCCAGTAAGTGAGTTTATGAACAGATGGGCCTAGAAATTCATAGAAGGACTGCAGTACTTTGTAGGTTGGAAAGCCTGTGTAGTAAGATATCAGTGAATCATCTTCCTGAATAGTGTGAATACCAAAGTGCGAGTTGGCTAAAGTTGCTTTCAGTTTCTGGAGCTCTTGTATAAGCTCACTGCATCTAGTGCACTCCATAGAGCTTTGTGCAGCTGTACTGTCTTCAGTTCTCAGCTCCGGTTCACTACTAGAGGTCTGGACTTTTTCGAGAAATGATTCTACGCTTCGTTGGATCAACATGCTCCTCTCCTAGAGTGGCATATGGAATTCCATCTTGAAAGTGCTTACTGCACACTCTTGTTGCATTTGTCACACGTGCCCCCTCCAGATGAAGTGATTGCAACCATTTCTGCCGCAGTTTCCCGACAGGTGGCAAGCGATGAAGTGGGATACCTTTAAGTTTTGTGTCTTGGTTCTGACGGACACCACATGACACACACATTGACCATACCTGAGAGAAAGAATAATTATTTCTACTTTTCTGTGCATTTCTGGTTGTGCCATTTGGCCAGTGAAGGAACGTAGGTGGGCCTAAAATACACTATTTTAGCCTAGTTTAGTATATGTCTACATTATGGTCACTGGAATAAATAATATAGCCTAAAGTGCATAAAATGCTATTTGCACACTTACTGCTCGCGTTGAGAGGCGGGGCTGAAAGGCTGCTGAAGCAGCTCGAAGAGGCTCCCAGTTAGTCCACAAGTCGCACGCAACACCGCTGATTCCAGTAGCTTAAAATGAGATTGCTGGTTGCTCTGTAGGTGAGGCTATTGCAGTAGTACCGCTGCTTTTTGGCCGCTGACTCGCAAAATTGGCTAAGAAGTTCACTTGAGGGGTGGAGCTACTCGGTCGCCGTTCTTCTCTTGAAAAGGGCTCTCGTCGATGTGAAATATATTCTTGAAAAAAGTATATACTAGTGAAATCCAACTTCAAAAGGCTGAGTACTCTACCTTTGATGCTGAAAATTGGCACTTAACCCGCTGACTGCTCTGTGCAGCAGCTGCGCAATAACCCACGCATTTAATTAAAATTTGCTGCCAGCCGCGGCGCGCGCCTTAACTGAATACGGTCAATTGGTTCCCCCCGGAACTAATTTTTCAAAAAATATGGACCCCCGAAACTTATTTTACTTTAAAATTTGGACCCCCTCTGAAGCATTTGGACCCCCCCCCCCCCCTCCTAGATATCTGCCGGAACTTAATTTTTTTAGAAATATGGACCCTCCATAATGTATACTACTAAATACGGGCCCCTCCGAAACGTTTGGATTGCATATGGCCATGGGGGAAGATAGGGCTGAGTTAATAGTTTCATGAGCTAGCCAGTTGTGAGAATAATATATTATAAGTGGTGCTGGAGAAGCTACGAAAATGGAGAATCGGGAAAATGATACGTATTTCCAAGGATCAGTCAATATTATATTAGGTCTATGAATTGAGCAAACTTACAAATCCAGTCCTAAAAATAGTGCAGTACAACAACTGGTACATCCCCACGTCAAAGCAGAGGCGGCTCTAGCCTCACTGTGTCTCTTGGCGACGGTTGCAGAGACAATAGGGCTCTGAATAGGTCCTAGTCTTCGCCTCAAGTACACCATCCTTCTCTTGCGGAATACACCCTATTTAGCGCGCAGTAGACGATACTACACGCTTCGCTCGTGCACGTGCACCCGGCGAGGCTAATTGTAGACGAAAAAACGGGGGCCGAAAATTTTTAATGTTAACTGGGTGTGTACTAATTTCGAGTTGTTTTTAAATTACTAGCCACTAGTCTAGTAAGTTTTATTTGCTTGCGAGGACACGAAATGGCAAGTAGTGAAGAAACCATGGAAGAAACTAGCGAAGGTATGGTAGCCCTACGTTGTTAGTCTCGCGTGGCCAGACTCTCGACGTCGAGAGTCTGGCCACGCGAGACTACTGCGTTGTCTCGCATAGCCAGACCCTCGCTTGCAAGCGAGGGTCTGGCTACGCGAGACTACGTTCCACACTGACAAAATGTGATATAGCTAAGCTATATATACATGTACTCCTTTTGCAGATGAAGACTTTGGAGCGAGCTCCCCTCCACTTACGGATCACATTGCCAGCATTTTACGGAGGTACCCAGACGGAGGGCAAATCTTGAAGGTGATAACATGTTTTGCAGCTAAATTCTTTAGCATAGCGTAACGGACTTTACTACATGTATGTAGTACCGTCATCGTCCGTTTATTACTGATGTTTGATTAATATGTCTCTAGACTCCAGTGAAGTGTAGGTCATACCCCTTTCGTGCTAGCTATGTAAAGCTATGTAACTAGCTATGTAGTCTAACGTGCGATTGTTGTGTAAGGCAAGGTGGAGTAATTTCGGTGTTACGTTGATATGTTTCCCTGGGGAGTGCGTTCCCCCCCCCCCCCGCACACATATCCCTAGAGATATTGGTTCCCCCAAACGTATATTACTAACGATGCCCTGCACTACAAGTCACAGTGATATCTGTTCCCAGGGCTATATGTTTCCCCAGTTAAAATGAGCTGTATGGATGATACAATAGCAATAGCTATACTGATTTATCAATGCAAAGCCATGTGACTATAAAGTTTTGCCTAGTCCGGGATGTTCTATTTTGCACTGAACAAGGTCTCCAACAGTGTTGTCCCTTTTGTCCCAAGGCTGCCTGCATGAGCAGTAGACAGCAACAGTCTTTAGAGTGACAATAATTATGTCTCGCATGCCGTCGTTTCTTGCTAGACTGTGGAAACAGTATGAGCTCTCCTGTGGTGAAGCAGTGATGCAGGTGGCTTTTCATCTGTCTCTTCTATCTCCCAAATGTGGGGAAAACTCTGCAGCGAGTGCTTTCATACCCAAGGACACTTAATACCCATCTCTTGACGGTGTTTAATTCCGGAAACTGCGAATTCAATGTTGTGTTATTTTGAGGGATGAATGACTACACTCTTCAAACTTCCAGTATTGACACTAGGCCCGTAGAACATGCAACACTAAGAAGTGAAAGTGTCAAGCTTGCAGGCATAAACCACTCGAAACTCTTTGATGTCAGAGTTCCACTAGGACTATGGCGGTTATTTATCATCTACAATTAGCTCAGGATGCTTTTTGCAGTAACATGCTAAAGTTGCATTTGTAATCCGTTTGCGCATATGTCAATTTTGAGTACCTAGCACACATCAAAAATTTATCGCCACCTTACCTTATCTCCTACCTGCATTGATAGGAACTAATACAGAATGCTGATGATGCTGAAGCAACGGAGGTAAAGTTTCTCATTGATTCACGTTCACATGATACTGAAGATGTTGACCTCTCAAATGAAGGGTTCAAGGATTTTTTGGGTCCTGCACTTTATGCATGGAACAATGCTACTTTCAAGCGAGATGACTGGAAATCCCTAGGCAAAATTGACCAGAGTAGGAAGGAAGATCAAGTTCTGAAAGTTGGCAGATTTGGGCTGGGATTTCTTTCAGTCTTTCACATAACAGGTCAGGAACAGCAATATTCATGTTCATTGCCCACAGTTGTTTGTTCAATGGGATATGGAGACAGACCATCTGTTTGCCCTTCCTTAAATGGATACTAAGTGGTATTATTACCCCTTGCTGCATATGCTGAGGTGGGGTTAAGCAATTGGTTTGTCTGTCTGTCTGTCTGTCTGAAAAAATTTAGAAAATCTCTCCACTAGGCATTTTAGCGCGTTATGGCACCTTCAAAACACAGTTTTAATGATGGAGTATGGGGATGGCTCCAAATAAAATGGCTGTCCCATTGTATGTTACGAAGTGATATGTTCAAAACTCTACACTAGATTTAGTCATAAGCTTTTGTACACCATACCTGCCATTCTCGAGTGTTTTCATCAGTAACAATACTCTTAGCGTTGCTGGAGAGCACCGCTGAAGCACGTACATCGGCAAGTCGCTAAACGGGCGAATCGTCCTTTTCTGATTGTTTCTTCTCTTTCAGCTGGGCTACCGCGATATTCACTGAAACAATTACAATGATTCAAACGCGAAGAAGCGGTATTTCACCCGCACCATGGTGTTCTCAAACAAATCGAACTGTTAGGCAGTGAGTGATTCTCAAGCGCTCGAGGCAAGTACTTGCCGCTACACTCCATTCTGTTCCGTTCTGCGTAATGGTAGTTATGCCTACACCAGAAATGCAGCCTCGAGCACAAGCTGTTCTGCTTAGACGATTATAGTACTTGGAATGCGCTTTATGACGGACCCAAAGTGAGTTGCTGTAGCTACATTATAATAGTAAGAACACTGATACAACTGCTAGACCACCGTAGACCATACTAACCTCCATGATGTGCATTAAATGGAGTCGGTACCGCCACTGCTGTGCACTCCCACTACTATCCTCGCCCTCAATGCCTTGCAGTTGTTTGTGGTGGACCTTGAACCATAGCTGTCCTGCTAACACTATATATTGTCTACTGTTTAGCTATCATCTGACCTTAATAGCTGTCCTGCTAACACTATATATTGTCTACTGTTTAGCTATCATCTGACCTTATCACCTACATGCGTATCGAGAGTCAATATAATAGCTAATTCTACATCCCCACCCACCAAACAAACAATCACAAAAAAACATTTTTAAAAATGAATAGACATATAGGGATGGAATCCCCAAAAAGCAACCAAACAAGGTAGTGGCGTAGGAACCACGGGGGCGCCCCCCTACAAATTTCTGCTGGTACGTGGGCATGCACTCATACACGTGCACGCGCAACCGACACACTCCTGCATGGTACAGCATTACGTAGCTACAGACCAAACAGACTGTCGGGACAGACAGGCCTGTGCTGTGCACCAGTAAGCTGTTCAGCAAGAATTGATGGAGCGGAGATAGATCGACTCATTCTCGGGCCAACAAACTCCTCAGTTCGTGGTAAGTGTTTTTCTTGTTTCGTGATTTAGGCCTTGTCTTTCTTGGATGCCAAGGGCGACGTAGCCGTAACAGCGGCCACGCCGAGTGCAGTGAGGCCTCTAATCACGACCATAGGGCTCAGAATCTCAGCTAGCGTTTATATTACGAGGCCATCAGAAGCAGTATGGCCACACCACTTTTTTTGAGACGTTGAAAAAATCCGTTAATTTAGAAAGCATGGCGAACACGGGTAGTTATCACTGTCTAAGTATTTTCAAGTGAAGCTGCCAACTCCTTCAGTTGCATCAGCTCTTTTCCTTCAAAATGTGAATTTGGGAAGAAAACAGTTATCAAGAGATCGTTCTAACCGTACATTGGAAATGGCTGCACTGGCTATATGCGACGAAGAACCTTCTATCTCACGTGCATGAAGGTATACAGAGCTCCATTCAGCTATCAACTTTGAGACGACATACACAGTGAAATGTGTGCTCAGAAAGCTTTAAAAGTAAACTCAGAGAGCATGAATTTCTGGGGGGCATGCCCCTGTAGGAACGCAAACACGAAACCAACGCAACCGCGAAACTCCTATGAATGGCACGCGTAACTATTGTGGAGGCGCGCGCTCCTCTGCCTATGCGGCGTGCGCAATGTGACCTTGGGATCAGCCATTAACGCAATTGCAAAACCGTTCCCTCAACGGTAAAACTAGTGGCTAACTTGGAGCCAGCCAATAGCACAATTGCGAAACCAAGCTAATATGAGGGCTTATGAGCCCCACCCATGAGCTGCAATGCTGAACTTGGAGCCAGTCATTAACGCAAACATGAAACCAACCCCTGATCGGTGAAACAAAGGCCTTTGAGCCCCACTCATAAGCTGCAGTGCTAAACAGGCAGCCAGACATAATGCAAATGCAAAACCGAGCTCAAAGAAAGGCCCATGAGCTACACTTATGAGCAGCAGTGCTAAACTTAGAACCAGCCAGTAACTAGGCCTGAGGAAATTATTCCAGGAATAATTTGGGAATAATAGGTAACAAGAATAATTAGCCGCAGGGCTGAACTCGAAACGAGCCATTAACGCAAACGCGAAACCAACCCCTAATCGATGAAATGAAGGCCTATGAGCCCCACCCATTAACAGCAGGGCTGAACTTGAAACGAGCCATTAATGTCAACGCGAAACCAAACCCTAATGCTGCATGAATCCATAATTATCAAAAGATGTGATTTCATGTCTGCTATTCAGTCTGACTTCACTCGTACATACGTCGGTTGACAGCTTCGGAATGCACCATGCACCGTGTGTGGCCGCACTGCTGGCCGGCTTGGGGGTGTGGCAAGATACGAATGGCTGGCCGGGAAAGGGTGCGGCAAGTTTCGCATTTGCGTTGGTTTCGCGTTTGTGTTCCCACATGCCCCCAGACCCCCCTAGCTAGCGCCCATTATATGCGCGTTAGTGCTGCTTCCTGTGTTACCACTATCTCTGCGCTTCCGACAGCCCTGTATTATATATGTATATCTGGGATTACGCTCCCTTGGCGGCCCTTAGGAGCAAGGTTCGTGTTCCAAATGGTATCTGTAACAGTTTTTGGATGCTGTATTCAAAGTCGTAGTGCACTGAAAGTAGAAATCTGTCACATCGCTTTACCAGGGAAACTCACTACAGCTTCTGCATTAGTAGAGCTTGTATAGCCTCTATAGAAGTAGAGCTATGAGTGCTGAAAATGGACAGCACAATTGATAGACCGAGCAATGCAAACGTGAGTTTGAAGCGCTACAGCCACTCTGTCTGCTCTCCCTTGGCAGCCGTGACTAATTCTTGGGAAAATGTCTGTCTGAAAAAATTTACTCCACTAGGCATTTTAGCGCGTTTTGGCACCTTCAAAACACAGTTTTAATGATGGAGTATGGGGATGGCTCCAAATAGAATGGCTGTCCCATTGTATGTTACGAAGTGATATGTTCAAAACTCTACACTAGATTTAGTCATAAGCTTTTGTACACCATACCTGCCATTCTCGAGTGTTTTCATCAGTAACAATACTCTTAGCGTTGCTGGAGAGCACCGCTGAAGCACCACATCGGCAAGTCGCTAAAGTTAGAAATCTGTCACATCGCTTTACCAGGGAAACTCACTACAGCTTCTGCATTAGTAGAGCTTGTATAGCCTCTATAGAAGTAGAGCTATGAGTGCTGAAAATGGACAGCACAATTGATAGACCGAGCAATGCAAACGTGAGTTTGAAGCGTTACAGCCACTCTGTCTGCTCTCCCTTGGCAGCCGTGACTAATTCTTGGGAAAATATTGTAAATAGAGACACCATTCACCTGGATGTCGGCTGTTTTTTCATAACTGCTCCAGCATTACTGGTTCTTGTTTCAGCTATTACCGTAGGCGCTGTTTGTTAAGCGCACATATAATGGCATGATTTATTGAGGGTCCTGTCACGCCGTGGACGGTCTCCCCTCAGAAGCGATTCCCCCGGACCGTCCATAGCATAAATAAGTTGTCCCCCCGGACTGAGTATCATAGCCATACGTGGTCCCCCCTTGCTGCGGACGGTCCCCAGGACAGCTGTACCAAATACTGAGATCATGTTTAAATTGCTCAAAGATGAAATTGTCCAATCGGCTTGAGGCTGAGTTTCTGGCAAGCTAGGCGAGATTGAGCGATGGCTCTTTGCACCTACACACATTAGGCTCATAATTGTGATGGACTGAGCGCCAAACAGCAGCCACTACCGACAGAGGACGAGATGCACAACACAGACACAGAGGAAACGGACGTTGCACTGGTAGAGAAGGCCTATCTTTGGAGAGATATCCAGCCGACTTTACAAAGATTCCTACATAGAGTATCATGATCTGTTGTTTAATGCTGTCTAATATTCAAATAGCTATTTTCCGGTACTGTAACTATTTATGTACTTGCTAGCTAACAATAAATCTAAAAGAGAGGGGTCGACAAAAAGGAGGCCACCAGCCTGAGAGACCAGGACTCCACTGCTTGCCTCGGCACAACGAGAGCTATGGCGTACACTGCTGAGTTGCGTGGCTTGTGGCATACTTGGCTTGAGTCAAAAGGTGGGAGGGGCTCCCTAAAGTCTCAACCCACCTCTGATTACTGTATATAATACATCTGATATTTTTATAGCCTCCACTGGAGTTTAACTGCTGTCTTCCATCATGTAAATAGTATCAGTTTCGTTGCAGTTGAGATATTCATGGCGTTTATGGCTGGATAAATGGGGGGACCATTCACGGCAAGGGGGGACCACTTATAGTGCCACAGATGGTCCCCGGGGGACCATATATGTAGTGCCACGGATGGTCCAGGGAGACCAATTATTCTGCTACTCATGGTCTGGGTGGACCACTTGCGGTATGACAGTCCTACCCATTACGTATTAAGTGCATATGCTAAATTAATGTGACCATTACGGATAGCCATGCAATGCAGAAAATCAGGCTCTGCAGTCACCTTCAGCGGCAGCTGTGAAGTTCTCACTTCTGGAGAGTCAGCCATTTAGTAGGACCATCTTTCTTTGATGCCAGAGCGCAAAAACTTTGCTTACAGCAGTGCCGTATTGAACTTACCGTGTACTGATCGATCCTGAAGCACCTGTGTGGTTCCAATCCACTGTCCTTTTTGCCTTGGATGGCTGTAGCAGATAGTCTTACAACAAATGCAGCAAAGATTCCGTTGCTTTCTTGACTTGGTAAGTAAAAAATCTGCCAAACGCTACACTGGTACTTTAGTACGCCATTTTTACATATGTAGTTCAAATAACCCCATTAGGGGAACATTACAATAGATATAAAGCAATACACTGACACACAAATACAATGCACATCACAAACTACATTGCTTAGGTGACAGTGATCTTGTCATAGACACAGAAAGATAAACTACATGTATAGGGAAATGGCAAAACAGAGGCAGGGTCACCTCTAGCTAAACTCCTGACCACCACCCTGAAACCCCAGACAGTATAGCGTAATTGACCGCTTTAAAATACACTCCCAATTATAAAGTTGTTTTCTGTAATGTAATGAATGAATGTAATGTAATTCTACGCAAATCTCTTTACCTCCACAATGAGACCAACCTTTGTTCAGTGCTATAGGGACCAATAGCAAAAAAAGTGGAAAAGTTCAGTAGTCTTCAATGAGAACAGCTTTTGCTGGCAGATGTTTTGAACTGTCAACGCATCTAAATCACAGGGACGGTCACCCACTCTTCACTGATTATATAAGTTACTGTGTCATGTGGCATCTTCCTCATGGACAGTATGGCTACAATGGGCATGTTCTTAACCTAGCTGCCACAGGATTTTGCCACTACTGCCCTGCCATGCCAGCCAAGTGAGAGAATGTATAATGACTGAATGAATGAACTTTTAGAGCTACAGTACATAACCAGCAGGCTAAATTGGGCCTATGAAGCTATAGGTAGCTGACCCACACACGCTGCTACAATGATAGATTCTACTCTCAGTTTATTTCGAGTACGTGATGATACTGGGACTAGGCTAGGAACAATGGGGTTCAAAGGCCTTGCAGGTTTCGGGAATTTCTGTTGATTCCTGGAATGCCATCCTTCACATTGTAGAAAAGTTTAGTGGTACCAACTCACTATCACTTGAGTCAATGGACTACCAGCACGCTCACTCTGCTTCTTTATTCTCTTAACCACTGGAGTCCACTCTTGCGTGTTCTTGGATTTATCTATGTATTATGTCAGCTGATATGGCCATAACTAGCCTCATTCCCAGACCTTCACCCCAGCTTTTGGCGTAGGTGGAGCCTGGGAACGAGGCTAGGTCATAACATTTACTACAAGAGCTATCCATTTTAACCATGCTACGCTTGCTCAGATGACAATGATATCCCAGCACTGCTAGCAGCCACTGTGAACTCATCATTGACAGAAGACACCTCAGTATTGAGAGCAAAGTAGTATGGGTGCTTAGCAAAACAACTATCTTATGTAGAGCTAGAAGGTGATGGTATGTATGTTGATGTGGGGCTGTGAAGTCACTCGACCTGATTAGTGACTCTGACTTGGATGACTTGAGTGAATTTTGACGGGGTATAGTTGCAGGCACTGAATCAGACCTTTTATCTAATAGTGAGGGAGATACGCGGTAAAATTCCTGCATTTGCAATCGTGAAACAACAAATCTACTGACACTCATATTGTTCCTTTTCTTAGCCTGTTGGAGCATTATATTAATATTCTCACTGCTGTATGATTATGCAGATGTGATAGTTAAATATCAGTAACCCATACAATGTTTATACATCCAGTGGAATATTGATCACTGGGTACTATCGGTTAATCCACTCTTCTTGTGTAAATAATTCATGGAGAATGTCAAGGCAAAATGTGTGAGTGTTATAAGTTTAAACTTATAAAAGTCACATAAAAACATTGAAAAGACATATAGGGATGGAATCCCCAAAAGTAACCAAACAAGGTAGGAACGAACGACAGCACAGTACCTTTACGGACTCCTATCCCTATATCTTTTGACATTTTCCCAACCACATCTTTATGCCTGTTACATGGAATGACAGGATGTTAGATCTTGATGTGTACATCCTGTGGCAGTTCTTTTGAAAGCACTCTTATATGTCTTAACCGCAAATGGATTACATTATGCTGTTGATCGAAAGATAGTAGTGTGCTGTTATAGGATGTCCTTGTACAAGTGGGGTTGGTGTGTGTGGAAGGATGTGGATTGGGCAGTATAACTATATTGAGTCTACCTCACATGCTGCTGTGTATGATAAGTTATAGTGAGGTCATGTGTGCTGTACTGCAATCATTTATTGGCTGTGGATATGGCTGTGTGGCATGTATATAGGGGATTATGGTGTGCGTGTTGTTGGAAAAATGTCTAAAGATATAGGGATGGGAGTCCGTAAAGGTACTGTGGTGTCATTCGTTACTACCTTGTTTGGTTACTTTTTGGGGATTCCATCCCTATATGTCTCTTCATTTTTTGAAATGTTTTTTGTGACTTGTTTCCTTTAGTTGTTTTTTTTGGGGGGGAGGGGGGATATACATGGATATAGAGCTATATTGACGCCTGATACGCGTGTATGAGCTACTCAGGTGATAGGCTCCGATGATAGCTAAACAGTACACAATATATAATACTTTAGCAGGGACAGCTATGGTTCAAGGTCTACCACAAATGAGTGCACAGCAGTGGCGGGGTACCGACTCCATTTAACACACATCATGGAGGTTAGTACAGTCTATAGTGGTCTAGCAGTTTTATCAGTGTTTTTACTATGATAACGTAGCTACAGCAACTCACTTTGGGTCCGTCATAAAGCGCGCTCCAAGTATTATACTCGTCTAAGCCAAACAGCTCGTGCTTGAGGCTGCGTTTCCGGTGTAGGCGTAACCACCGCTACGCAGAACGGAACGGCGTGCAGCGGCAAGTACTTGCCTCGAGTGCTTGAGAATCACTTCCGAAGAGTTTGATTTGTTTGGGAACGCTATGGTGTGGGTGTAATACCCCAGAAGAAATGCTGCTTCTTCGTGTTTGAATCATTGTAATTGCTCCAGTCAATATCGCGGTAGGTTTGAATCATTGTAATTGCTCCATGCAGTCAATATCGCGGTAGCCTTGCTGAAAGAAACAATATAACAAGTGAGAAGAAAAAACTTTTAAATAATTAATATAATGTTCTGGCTTTCTCATACCTTCTCAGGTCTAATAAACTGTGCCTAAAGGAAGACAATCAATATTCTGGAACTTTAAATGAGCCACTTTTTCATCTTTCGGCTTTCTCTGGCTGAACTGGGGCCATCTCTCTTTCTGTTCGATTACAACAGTCGCCATTTTTACCGCGTGCCCGAGTGGACGAGATTCATAGTTATACAGTATCGCTATTTATAATTATAATTATTGTGTTGCGGTTTCCGCCCGCTGCAACTTAACTTGTGCAAGAGTAATTGACTGACCGTTGCCTTCGCGATGATTTAGCCAGGGTGACGAACCCGCTGCAGAAGTGACTGACGGTTGCGTTTCAGAAGGGCGCTAGTTTCGCGGTGATTTGGACAGAGTGCCGACTACCAAAACTGAAGGCTGGTGCGTTTATAGTGTAGCTATTATTTCTATAGAACCACCAAGACTGTGAGTGGAGTGTGATCTATTCTCTATGAAGTAGCATCACAGCGAAGGCCTATACAGGGCTCTTCACGTCGTGGCCACGGCATACCTTTGTGCCCTTGACGATCGTAGCCTGACCTTTGAACTTGTCACTGATGAGTGGGAGCAAGGAATGTACTCTTGTGCTCTGTTATGTACGTACATGTATTGCAGACTGAAATGTACTCAGTCATGACAGTGAGCTCAGAGCCTCCTGGTAGTTTGGGTTGGCTTTCTTTCACGCTAGTTTTGAAGAGTGCCTTCGCGGTGATTTGGCTGAAGTGCGTGAGTGTAGCTATTATTTCTATAGAGCCACCCAGGCTGTGAGTGGAGTGCAATGTATTCTTTTACTACTCTATGAAGCAGCACAGCAATGTCACAGCGAAGGCCTAGTACAGGGCTCTTTACGTGCATACCTTTGTGGCCTAGACGATTGTAGCCTGACCTTTGAACCCACGCCTTCCTTGCCCAGATTTTATCTCGCAGCTGTGGAGATATATCTGGCTGTGAGATAAAATCTGGGTGAGAAAGGTTTAGACCACTTGCATAATACTTGTATCCATGGCAACTGTTCTGTTTCCATAATTTGAGATTAGTATGAGAAGTAATATTGATAAGTAGTCAATTACAGACTGTCCCTCTCGTTTTTCACCACAGCAGTTCCTCCAAGTCTCACCATATGCATCTCACTTCATTCTGCAAAAATGTCATGGCACTCAGAGTAGTCAATACTTATAATAAGTATAGTATGCTGTAACCATCTCTGTGATACACACATGCTCTATACTAGCAGTGGTGTAGCAAACAATTAGTGGTATTATTTCTTGAAAACATAATACAGTAGTAAATAATCAAGTTAGTATGAATATGTGGAAGGTTCCATTAGCCCCTTAATTCCTCTCCTCACACCTCAGTAGTCATGGTATTGTTTAGGTTACCTCTATTTGCACTATGCACTGGCCCACTGCATGATGCATTAGTACTGTGTGTAGTATTTATGGACTTATGTATTTCACTTACTTCCCACAAGGCGCCTGCATGATACATGTATGCACTAGCTCTATATACCTATGTAGCTACTGTTCACTTGTGAATCAAATCCGGTCACTTATCACATGCCCTTAAATGTTACCACTTTTAATATCGACCGCTTTCTTCTCACTTGGCACTGCGGTTACCCTTGTAATAATAATAATAATAATAATAACTAGGTGAATGCAGGGCATTGTGGGGCGAGCGTGAGCGAGTACTCATTGTATGAAGATGTTAGCAGAGCAC
This sequence comes from Phakellia ventilabrum, assembly GCA_963921505.1. Classification (NCBI taxonomy): domain Eukaryota; kingdom Metazoa; phylum Porifera; class Demospongiae; order Axinellida; family Axinellidae; genus Phakellia; species Phakellia ventilabrum. The sequence goes on from OY997390.1 coordinate 3,400,990, forward strand.
AAAGCAATTCACACATCAGCTAGGCGGGTTAAACTTTAATGTGAAAGAGGAGTATCTGCTCATGAAATGTTTGATGGAAGGAGCGAGGGTAAAAGATTGAATTAAATTTGTTAATGAAGCATGTTAATGTTGAGGCTATGGTATGCTTATGATTACCAAAAGTTGAATAATATACTAAATGTTGCTGCTGTAGCGTCTCCGCCCTCGGCGTCTCTCTCGCATTGTAGTCTTTGCTCCCTCTCCTCCGGAGCTTCGGCAGCGAGTCTCCGCCCTCGCCATTTTCTCGCACCGTAGTCTTTGCTCCGTCTCTTCGGGAGCGAGTCTCTGCCCTCACTGTTCTCTCCCACACTGTAGTGTTTGCTCCCTTTCCTCTGGAGCTTCGGGAGCTCTTTGTTCTGACATTGTTGTCGTGAGGGGCGGGCTAGGCTATGCCAGCTACATTGGGCGGCCGGTTGCAAATCTTTTGCCAGCGGCGCGCGCACACCGTAGAAATAGGATTGCTGCTGAATTTGCGGTATGACGTCATGACCATGCATGCACCACGTACAGATAGCAGCAACGGTGACCCACTAATGTGGGGCTCGCTCACGCTCGCCCAATAATAATAATTATCAGAAAAGGAACGATTTGTCCGTTTGGCGACTTGCCGATGTGATGCTTCAGCGGTGCTCTCCAGCAACGCTAAGAGTGTTGTTACTGTTGAAAACACTCGAGAGTGACAGGTATGGTCCACAAAAGCTTATGAATAAATCTAGGGCAGAGTTTTGAACATATCACTTTGTACACATACAATGGAGCAGCCACTTTTTTTGGGAGCCATTCCTATATATGGAGTACTACCGTACTCCATAATACTCACAAATTTAGGCTTGACGTGTGTACTCTGAAAACAGTGTAAAAGGCGGTCAAAGACGCATAATTCTGCAATGCTGTGTGCACACTCGATCAGGTTTGCTCCTTGATGATCATAAGCATTAGCCTCGTTCCCAGGCCCCCGCTTTATAAATAAATATGGCGAATAAAGCGGGGGCTGGAAACGAGGCTACATAAGCATGTTACCAGCTTGCAGATCTAGAGCAGTCATTTCAGATAATATCATGACACACAAGTTCATAGCTTGTAGATACGTACATTATAAAACTTAATACTCACATGATTAGCTGTATAAATTGACAGAATTGAATGGGCAGATGTATTTTCATGAGCCAAAGGCGAGTGAAAATGCTGCCCACGGGTGCAATAAGTGTAGTAAATTCTAATATTAATATAGCCTGAGTACTTTAGTGCTTATGACCTATTGGAAATGCCTGTGTATACATATCCAGCCACTTTTGATTTGACTTCACCCTCTGGCTCTTTAGATTTACCCATGGTGGCAAGTGGAGAGTGGATGGGTATTGTGGATCCACACTGGAAATGTATCAGAAGGCTTCATGAGAATCAATCTGCAGGTAAGAAAGAAAAACTTAAAACATTCTTCAAACATCAAAGCCAAGCTTCTTGCTTTGATGGAGTCTTTAATTTGTCAACTCACATGACCAAGTATGATGCCACGCTGTTCCGATTTCCACTTCGCTGTGTTGCATCAAAAATATCCAATAATATCTATACAACTTCTAAAATCAAGGAAAACCTTTTTAAATCTTTCCAATCTGAAGCTCGAATTATTCTCTTGTTCCTTAAGAATGTTTTAAAAGTTTCCTTGTATGAATGGAATCTCACTGAAGACAAGCCTGATTTTTTGTATGCCATAGAGGTGCATGATCATTGCAAGGAAATGATCCAGTCTGAAAGGATAATTTGCAAACAGAAAGCTGAGCAATATTCAGCACATAGCTTTCAAACCTTTGTACAAGTGTACACTACCGCATTTGTTGAGAAACGAGGCTCAAAGCATCTCGAGAATAATTGGCTGGTTGTAAATGTGATAGGTAGTGATGATACTAGCCTTAGAAAGCTTGGAGAAAAATTGAAGGTATTACCATGGGTTGGTGTAGCAATCCAGCTACCCCGTTGTACTAACCTGTACAATTGCTATACAACTGTTGAGGACATTAGCACAGACACTGCTGTCTGTAGAATTCTTAGTGAGCTTATATGCCACCTCCAAAGTGCTCCACTAACCATTAAATGGTCAGATGAAGACAGAATCTGCACTACAGGACAGGCTTTCTGTTTTCTTCCCCTGCCATGTAATACTGCCTTGCCAGTTCATGTTCACGGATATTTTGCAGTAGCTGACAACAGGAGGAGTATCAAGTGGCCCTCACATGACGAGTTGGGGGAGCAGGCGGAATGGAACAAGCTACTCCTTTTTAAGGTGGTTTCTCCTGCGTATGCAATTCTACTGGCGTGTCGAAGCTCTCTGGTTCATTATGATGAGCCAGCTCTTCTCATTAGAAGCACAGCCTGTATCACTGATCCATATTCAGCATGGCCTCTGTATTCAGAGGTAAAAAACCAACCAATTTGGTCTGAGTTAATAAATCTAACACTAGAACTTGCTTCTCAAATCCCTTTAGCATGGACAGCAGCCAATGGAGGTATGTGGGTAAAAGTTGCTGATGCTTACTACTTACCAGGCTCGTTTAATCAATTTGAACAGAATCTCAGACCGTGCCCAGAAATTGTCAATCAGGTCCTTATTGAAGCGGGCATACCAGTTGTCAATTTTCCAAGGGCAGTTTGCCAGACTATCGCAGCTTGCCCCTCATTAAAGGAACTAGTTAAGGGCAGAGAAGTTACCCCTAAACTTGTAAGAGACCATATCAGAGGGCGACAGCAGAAATTATCAGCAAACGTTAGTGAACAATTTCACTTACTGGAGTATATACTGTCAGATCTTGATAAATCTACTTATTCTGAATTGATTGAAATCCCATTGCTTCATCTGTTAAACTCACACTGCCTACCATCATTGGGAACCTTTCAGCGTCCCAGTAGCTCAAATGTAATGTATGTGTTTAAGCCTCAGCAGAAAGTGGCACTGCAGTTTCTTTTAGGCATTGAACATAGGATAATTAATCTTGAAGTGTTCCCAGCCCAAATGCAATCCCAGCTTATTCGTATTGCAGAAAGTCGCGTTCTTCAACTTGAAATTGCAACACCAGACATCATTTCTACTGTTCTATTAAAGGATTCAATAATGACATGGTGTAGAGATAAGGACAAAGATGAAATTTGGAGATGGATGCCAGGTCATGGTAAACATCCACCAATTGAGTGGATTAATAACGTTTGGCTGTGGTTGAATGGTGAATCAATAAACCTCACAAAACTTGATTCAATTCACTTACCACTGATTCCACAAGAAACTCATTTATCTGAAGTTCACTTGATTGAGCTCACCAAAGATCTCTGCCTTTGCACTTTGCCAGACTTGCCTTCTACTCAGTATGAAGTTTGCCACTTCAAACCTGTTCTACAAAAGCTGGGCTTCATTATCATTAGTAATTATAAGTCACCAGCAGTATTTAACCATCCACAAATACAGGAGTACGTTCATACTGCTACTCCTCAGTTAGTGCTGGAACACATAGAATCACATAAACATATCGATATTCACTGCCTGGATGATGAGCAAAAGGATTTTCTAAGGCAGTTTCTAGCAAGCTGGTATGCAAATGCTGCTGTAATTTCTGACAAAGAGAGGACGTGTCTGTGTTCACTTCCAATTTATAGAGTTGGAATTGGTATCTCTCCAATTAAACTAGTATGCCTGAATGATGACAGCCTTATCATTCCTCCTTCAGATCCAGTAGCACCAAGCCAGTTGAAGTACCCAGAGAATATTCTTAGCACTACAGAAAAAAATTCCCTCGAATTGATAAAGAAGCTGGCAGTAAAACAGTTGTCATTTGATGATTTCTGCAAGTCTTGCCTTGTTCCATTTGCACTTAAATGTATTCAACAGTCATTACATGAGTGGTCAAATGGAGATGAAATAGTGATGTGGATATTGAAACATATTCCCTTATTAAATTCTCCAGTACTGAACTCATACCTAGCAAATTCTGAACTAATTAGGACTCAAGCTAACTTTGGCTTATCTTTGCAACCGAACCAATTATACAATCCTAAGGATGTAGAATTTTGTGTACTTTTTGATTTTAACTCAGAGTGTGTATTTCCATCTGACAAATACAGCTGTGTTCTTGAGAGTTTAAAATGTTTGGGTTTGAAAACATGGGAGTCAATGCATTCTGACCACGAAAAACTTTCTTCTTTGATACTGAGTCGGTCAGAATCACTTGCTGATCTCTTACCACATGATCGTAATACTGCATTAAAAAGAAGCAAATTTATTTTGACAGTTCTTGGTAAGTTTGCTAGGCCTAATGATGATAATTATAATCTCTGGAAGCAAATTCACAAAGTCCCATTTCTGTTTGTGCAATCCAGACCTCCAAAAGACTACCCTTCATGTTTTCAGTGGTTTGGCCAAGGCCACCAAAATAATTTACACTCAATTTGTGATATCTGTCTTCCCAGCTGTGACCGGCAAAACAATGCTCAGCTGATAGGCAGCATCAAGTTAATTCTCTCTGAGGAATATGGAGAGACTGAATATGACTACACATTATCAAAAATGTTATCACTCACTGGCCTATTTTACAATGTAGCAACATGTGATGTTACTCAACAGTTATCCAACCTAATTACAGCTGTCAAGCGTAATCATTCCATGGACGTAAATGAGGTTAATTGCCTAGTTCTTACCATATATGAGTACCTTTCTGCTCATACATCCTATATTCTTGAATCCAGTTTGCCTCATGAATGGATATGGTGGAAAGACAGTCACCAATTTTTACCACCACAAAATGTTGTTTTACAACTCCCAGCTGACCTGCATACTGATCTAGAGCCTTATCTATTCTGTCTTTCCAAGAATGGTGAATTAAATGAAACAAAATTCAAAGAACTTTTCAAGTTTTACCAGATCAAGAAAACTGATCCTGATCGTGAGCCTGCTCTTCTGATCAAAGTTATGCAAGAAATTGCATGTAAAAAATTATCAGATTTGGATTTAAACATTGTTCTGAGTATTCTTAATTGGCTACACAAAAACAAGTATGAATCCCATGGTGATATCCTTATGCCAACAGTAGAATGTAGCCTCCTTCCTGCAGCAGAATGTACATTTGATGATCGTGAGTGGATTAGGCAGAAAACCTCTATTCCCAGCATGTCAAGATTTGTGTTTGTACATGAGAAGGTGACTAAATATATAGCCAGGTACTTTCAAGTCAGACCGCTGAGTGAAAGTATAGCACCATCTACGAGACTAGGGATCAAATACACTTCAGCTGGTCCTCATGAAGAAATAACACAAAGGATAAAACACATCGTACAAGATTATGGAACCAGCATTGACATTTTTAAGGAATTGATTCAAAATGCAGATGATGCCAAAGCAACTGAAGTCAAATTTCTTATTGACTGGAGAAAGCATCCTTCTTCTTCCCTATTTGGGTGTGAACTTCAGCCATGGCAAGGACCAGCTCTACTTGCTTACAACAATGCAGTTTTCTCAGATCAAGATTTTGAGCACATTTGCCAACTAGCTGCAGAAACTAAGAAGGAGGATCCTCTGAAAACAGGTCGGTTTGGTGTTGGGTTTTGTGCCACTTATCAACTTACTGATCTACCTAGCTTTATCAGCAGACAATACTTCCTAATGTTTGATCCCCATGCATCCTACTTGGGTGACAGAGTGTCAGCTCGAGAACCAGGCATAAAAATTGATCTTGTTGAAAATCAAGCTGATCTGAAAGTGTATCAAGACCAATTTACTCCCTTTGATAAAGTATTTGGCTGTAATGTATTCACTTTACCAAAAGATGGGTATAGAGGAACACTCTTTCGGTTTCCTTTTCGTAACAATGAGACACAATTTAAAAGTCATATATCAAGAAGAATGTATTATAAAGATGAAATATCTCGTCTTGTTAAAGGTTTACAAGAAAGTACAGAGGAACTTTTGATTTTTTTAAAGCATATTCGAAAGTTTGCTATTTTTGAAGTTGATGAGGAAGCACAAAGTGCGTTGGAAATGGTGCAGATATTTGCAGTGGATCGAGATAGTGAAACCATAGCAGCCTCATTAATACAGCAGTACCAAATCAATGATGCTTTGCAAACAGAAAGATCTAGCTATTGCCACATCAAGGTGTGCTTACCAGAAGAAAAAGTTTCTCAGTCAACATGGCTTCTTTCCTCTGCTATTGGCTCTGTGACAGACCAAGGAAACAAGATACAGGCACTGGCTCAGAATAAGGGTCTGGTACCTCTTGCTGAAATAGCTGTTAAAGTCGAAGAAGTGGCTAGTGGCTTATATATTCCTATACCTATTCAAGGCAGGATTTTTTGTTTCCTTCCTTTGCCTGTAAAAACTGGTTTGCCATTTCATACGAATGGTTTATTTGATATTGGGAAGGATCGCAGAAGCTTATATGCAGCAGATGATGGGACATTTGGAAAAAAATGGAACAGTACTTTAGCCGAAGAAGCACTTACCAAAGCATATATTCATCTCCTGGCTTGCCTTGCAGCTCCACAACTACAGCATTGTGACAATAAAAACACATTTCTAAAGGCATACTATTATTTATGGTGGTTAAAAGACGCTGAAGGAATAGTACCTCAAGGACTTATTGCATCTGTTAAGAGGTGTTTACCATTAACAAAGCAGAAGTTAGTATGGTCTGAAGTGGATGGTGGGTGTTGGCTGTCTCCTGAACAAGTGTTGATATTTAAAGATTTTAAATTGTGTCTCCATCAAGAAATTGACCAAACTTGCTTTACACTTATGCTTGAGAATGGTTACAATGTTGTTAATGTTTCAGGGGAAGTACAGTCTATACTCATGCCTCATCTGAGTGAAACGAAAAATATTTATAACTACCACAGATTTTGCATAGAGATTCTTTTCCCCAATATACATTCAGTGAATCCTGATGTACGTGATAAGCATTTGATTTTTTTGCTAAATGAAGTATTATCACATCATACTAAATTTGGATGGGCTTCGGAACTCATACGTACTTCAAGCTGCATTCCTTGTCAGGCAAGTACAAAGCTACTTCCTCCACATAAACTGATTGACCCTAGAGAACCAATTCTTAAACATCTCTACATTCCAGAAGAAGGAAGATTTCCAAGTGATGTCTTTGAGAGGTCCCTGTTGGCCATGATGAGCTTGGGTTTGCTAGGCATGGCAACACAAAAGCTACAGATTGATGACTTGATTGAACGAGCACACACAGTTGAAAGACTGAAGATGAATGATAGTGACAAAGCATATGAAAGATCTTATTACATCTTGCAATATTTAGAGCGAGCTTATGAAGTGAAGGGTTATAACAGCTGCAGCTCCAGCCCATCTGATGTGGTTCATGCACTGAGAGATATTCCCTTTCTGCCAGTCATAAAAAAACCTGCAGATATTCAACTTCCATGGATAAATGCACCACAGTTTATTAGCCCTTCTATGGCATTTACTCCACAGTGTAAAAATGTGATATTCTCTCAGAAGGCTCTGGTTGACCTAGAGTCATCAGATCTAGATATATCTCTTAATGTCTTGAGATTCCTTAGAATAAACACTCCCACACCTGAGATTGTGTTTAGTCATCTTGAGTGTTTAATCAAATATTTCTCTGATTGTGACATTACAAAATCTACAGCAGATTATTTGCAGAAAGAGAAAGTGATGGCAGAGATTTATCAATATCTTCAGAATGTGCTAAAACAGATCAAATATGAGGAATGGTTTTCAGGAGCTAAACAGAAGCTCCTGAAATACAAATTTATCTGGCAGGATGGACATTTTCTCTCCATAAATCAAGTTGTTCTTGGATGGCAACATGATTGCTACCCCTATATATGTGACCTCTCCCAGTCAAACAAGGATTTTGAATATCTCTTTAGATATGTAGGGATTCAGTATGAAGCTTCTGTGACAGTTGGATTCCTTGCAGCAGTTTTGAAGCAGATTACAAATAATCATATCTCAGAAACACCTGTATCTACCGAAGTCATTAACTTCATTGTATTTGTGGTAACGAAAATACATAATTTGATATCTTTCACTGACAAATTAGATGGAGATCAAGAATTTTTTCTTCCTGATGAAAAGGGAATAATGCGTCCTGCATCCAATCTGGCTTGTGATAATATAAAAGGTGACTGGGTAGAAAATCTCCAGATTTACAGGGATCATTTTGAAAGTGGAACTGGGTATTTTATTCATGACAGTATTCCACGAAAGCATGCACTCTGTCTTGGAGCACGCCCTATGCTTGATGCTGTTCTAAAGAGTATAGAAGATGATGAGTTTCTTGTTGGCACAGATTATGGGCAGCATGAAGATTTATGTATCAGGCTAAATCGCATCTTACAGAAGTATCCACCAGACTCTTCAATACTAAAGGAATTTATTCAGAATGCAGATGATGCTCAGGCTTCTGAAATTGTATTCGTTCTTGATCACAGAACAAACTATGGTGACAAAAAACTATTTTCTCAAGATGAAAATTGGAAGAAGCTCCAGCATGCTCCTGCTCTATGTGTATTCAACAATCGTAAGTTCACTGATAAAGATATTCAGGGAATTGCCAAACTTGGAGAAGGTGGAAAGGAACAGTCACAGGAAAAAATTGGAAGGTTTGGCATTGGTTTCAATGTTGCTTACCATTTAACTGATTGCCCGTCTTTTATTTCATATGCCGAAGGTGGACAGCCAGAAAATTTTTGTATGTTTGATCCAACATGTAAATTTGTACCAAGGTCTTCCAAAAGAAATCCAGGAAGAAGGTGGAGAGTGACTGAAAGACATTGTTTGGAGTTCCCAGAACAATTTGAACCCTATCTTTTAAGGGATTTACCACAGCTCTCTAAACTTGCACCAAAATGTCTGAAAAATATTAATGAGAAGGGATTTGTTGTGTTTAGGCTACCCCTTACTCGGCAAGCACCATTCCAGAGGACTTCAACTATTCGAACAATCAAAAGTGAACTTGGACATAAACTGTTTGATACTGAAACAGTCCTTCAGCTATTTAAGGAGTTTCAACAAGCTGCCAAAGATATGCTATTATTTCTGTCCAACCTTAGATGTATTTCTGTGTTTGAAGTTAAAGCAAATGACACATACATCCATCATTTTACCACCTATACAACAATTGAATCATCGTACGTAAAACAGTATGAGGAATTTGGTTCACATGTTAAGATGTGCACAGATCTACAATCTTTTTCACCTTTGTCAGTATCTCATCAAGTGAAGGTTTCTTATGTGGAAACAACTGAAAAGGAAGAGGGGATCTTTTCTACAAAAGAAATTGAGGAATGGTTAATTCAGCGGGTTGCTGGTAGCAAGAATTTTAATGATACCCTTCTGACGCAAGCCTTGAATTGTGGTTTCAGGCCTATCGGGGGAATTGCCGCTCGACTCAGTAAGAAAAGGGAACATTATTCTGTTTTCTGCTACTTACCAATGACGATTGGTAGCCATTTACCTGTCCATATCAATGGTCATTTTCTTGTTGATGACTCACGAAAGCATCTTGAAACACAGCATGGGCTTACAGATTGGAATGAGGCACTTGTAACCAACATTATCGTTGAAGCATATGCTGATTTAATTATGGAAGCAAAAGCACTTGTAAGCACTATTCCAGATGGTTATCGTTGGTTTTATGATCTATTCCCAGATTCACTTTGTACTGGGACATTTAGTGATTTAAAACTGGTTAATGCATTTTATAAGAAACTCCTTTTTAGAAATCCACCCATTCTTTTGCAAAGCACACTTTTAGGAAGTGTAGCTAGCAGTCAGTGGCTCCAACTTCGAGGAACGAATACAGGACTATTTTGTATAAATTATCAACACAAGCCATTTCTTATGGCTGCTGAACCACTGAAAGAAGCCCTCATAGCCCTTGGTATGCCAATTACCAGTGCTCCAATGGAGCTTTACAATGGCTTCTGTGCCATTGATAATGACTTTGAAGCATCTGCTCGGGTCAACCCTCAAGAAATTGTGAATTACTTGCAGAAACTTCAAGTAGCAAACTTGCTTAATGAAACAATTATAAAGGAAAATATTAAGCACTTTCTAGATTTTCTTATTAAAGGCTTTGGTAAAAAAATTGCTTCTATCATGGAAATTATTCCCCTTCTTGTTGCTTCTGATGGCTCTCTCCAGAAAAAGAGTAAAATTTTTAAATCTAGATTTTCCACTCTCCTTCCCAAATGTGCTGCATGGTTTATTGATCATGCTCTTGAACAGCTCAACATTGGGAAAAAGCTGCAGGAATACAATATTGTTATTCCGCTTTCATTTGAATTTGTAGGTGAAAATGTTGAGCTACCTACTACAACCAAAGCAATTTTTGCTTGTCCATATGCTTTGGATATTGTTAAACTTCTATGGCAATTTATACTGAATAACTTGGACTTGAGTAGTGGTGATAATTGCTTGAAACAATACTTTGACGAAAAACCAATTATTCCTGCAAATGATGGAAAATTGTATCCTATATGCATGTCCAAAGCTATTGTAGACAGTAATAGTGAAGACAAGTTTGTTTTGAGTGTGCTGAAACAGATTGGCTGTCCTTCTCTTGATATTCATACATTTGGGTTCAGTGGTTCTCATAGTGCTGTATTGCAGTTTGCAAGCCCTTGCAATTGCTCTTCAGCAAGTGATGTGGTTCAATGCATTCAATTACAAGAGTCTTTGGACTATAATGCCTGTTTTAGTGAGGATGAAGTGCATGCTTTCATTGAGTGTGTTCGAAAAAGTAGTGCCATATCAAAGGTGGCCAAAAAGCTTCTGCATTTACAGCTTTTTCAGACTGTGAGTGAATCGTTTGTTAGCCTCGTAAATACAGAGCAGGTATTCATTTTACCTACTGATATGCTAGTTGATGGTATTGCTGACATAACCCAACGTACAAAACATGTTATTCTAAAGCCCTGCGATCACTATACTGAAGAATTTTATAAACTTGTAATTCCGCAGTTCTCCTCAATAGTGGTCTCCACAACAGAATTTTACACACTGTTTGTGATACCAAATATTGGTTTTATGAATGATGAGGCTCTATACAAACAATTGAAGCATATACGTGACCATAACCACCTTAGTGATACCCAAGTTGCTAACGGTGACTTTGAAAGTGTCATCGAGATGTTAAAGAATAGCCCATTTATACGACATCAAGGAAAGAATAGCTTAGTATCAGAATTTTATGCCCCAGATATAGATTTCTTTAAAGAGTTTCATAGTGATAAAGTACTTCCCCTTCAATGGTGTGAAGACAGTGCTTGGTTTCCCTTTTTCAAAACATTGGGTATGGTAAGCCAGGTAACAAATTCTATGTGGTTATCACAAGCCTATGTAGTAGCTAAGGAGGCTGAAAGTGTTGCAATCCCTATTTATCGGCTGCAACAGAGAGCAGAAATCTTGCTTAGTTCTTTAAAATGCATGATTGTGGACCATTTACAAAGAAATTCTGATTCAGATTCACAGAATGAGCTCAACACAGAATTTTCTGACTTCATGAATGAAGTAGCCCAGATTACCTTTATTTATGCTGCTAAACCACCTAAAATTCATCAATTACTGATGCAGGTGTATTCAATTGAAGTAGAACATCACCATTTTATTTGTTTCAAGGATTCCGTTTTTAGTAATGATACAGATCTTGCCGGCCTATGTAGATCCGTTCTTCCAGAAGCTTGTACATTTCAGCAATCTCCTTTTATGAAATTGGAGTCTTTATTACTGGTGGAAGCTCCTATTAAACTTGAAACTGTTGTTGAGAATCTAGTCTTATTGTGCCAGAAAACTGCTTCAAAATGCATTGGACTGGTTACAGAAAGTGATTCAAGTGTACAGGAGAATGTACGTACCCTAGAACACATCTTCATGTCTCATTATGCCTACCTTGAAAAAATGAGTCACATGTCTAACTATAATGAGTGCCTGTCTATACTTAAAGAAAAAGAATGTATCCTTTTGAATATCAGTCATCAAGTTGTTCCAATACTTGTGAGACCAGCTCAAGTTGTAAGAAATATCCCATCACAGTGCAATCTCAAACCTTTTTGCTATCGTTTACCTATTAAACTACTACAGCATAAAAAGTTCCTAAGTGCACTTGGCATTCCAGAGGAACTTCAGGCTCCACAGTATGCTGCAATTCTCAGAAGTATTCACCATGAAATGACCAGGTGCAATGAAAAATTATCAAACAGTGTTGCTTTCTTAAAAGTAGCAGAAAGTGCACATAATGAGCTTATTCGGTGTATACGTCACGGATCTAGAGGGGATGAATCAGCGGTAGAAGCTGAGGAATTGTATCTTCTAAGTGAACATAATGAACTGTTGCAAGTAGATTCCCTAGTGTGTAATGATGTGCCATGGTATGCCGAGAGACTGAAGAGAAAAACTTTTAACTATTTGAGACCTCTACTGCCTGATGATAAAGGTAAAAGAGTCCCTCCCCAAGATTTGGGTGTGCGTCTTTTGAGCACAATAATCACTGAAGAACTTCATGATGATATGTGTACTCCTGATATTTCCTGTATTGATGAAATTAGGTTTTCAGAAAGGAGGCGCTCATTTCGCTGCGACGTTGTGCAGAACCTCTTGAATTCTCTACAATCTGTTGAACTCTTTAATGGGCTATGTCGTTTATACTATCATGAACACAGAGTGCTACCTTCTCAAGAGTTTCAAAAGGCTGTCAGAAATCTCCAAAGTGTCTTAATAAAATGCATTCAAACACAGTTGAAAACGATCCTGTTTGAATGTGGCAAGCCAGTTAGTGGAACAGAGGATTTTCTGTTTTGTCATCTTGTAACTGAAAGCGACCAGCATGTGATATACATTGCTCCACATGCCGAATTTGTTGCGGATTCATTCTTGAAACAGTTTTCCTCCATCATATGTAAGCTTCTGGATGGAGATATAAGAGATCAAGTACCAGTATATGCTCTCTTTGAATGTAGTCCTTCTGAAATCCCTGGGGCTTTGGATAAATTGCGGATTGCAATGTACACTCCAGGTAGTGTAAAATCCAAATGCAGTTGTCAGATTGGTGACATCATTCCTCTGAAAAAGATTACTCCTAAGGACTTGATTATTATTCTCAAGTACAGTGAAGGTGAGGAAGTTATCTATCATTCAAATGATGGTACTTTTAGGTATGCCAAAGTAATTCAGGTGAAGACTTGTGAGAAGGTTTTTGAACAGTCTTTAACCATAGAGACAACTGTAGAAAGTGATGAAAAGGATAAACCGCACAAAACTGCATCACCATTGCAGGTATATAAGATTCTTACACCATCACAGAGAATAGCTTTGGTTTCTAGCCAACTATCAACTGGTCATCATTTTGCTACTCCTCTTGTATTAGCTAGTGTTCCTCACAAATTGGATGATATAAGGAAATGGCTGCAAGAGATCTATTTATCTAGTGAGATGCAATGTATATCTGGCTATGCTGTTTGTCAAATTACCATTCGCTTGATTGGACATCTGCATTACTATCTTGTAGCTCTAAGGAGGGGACATGGCCTCTTCCCTAGAGCTGTGATGGAAATTCAGGAATTAGTTTGTTCGATAGATCTTCCCTCTATTGTACTGCAGCCACATGGCACACCACTGGCTCAAACGATTGATGGCCTCTCAGAGAGCCTGGATAGCTTGCACCTAGAAGCAGACTGTAGCGCTGAGACAGAAGATAAGCCACAGTGTGATATACCAATTGTTATTGTGAATAATAAAGAGAGGATTATGTTACAAGAGACAATCTTTCAGTCCTGCAAGTCTGATCAGTCCACAACTGGAGCCACCACTCAAGTACAAACAGCAGCAATCCCATTTTCAACTTCGCAACAAGTACAATCTTACTGCTATTCCATGTCTAACCAGTCCACGTCTGGAGCCACCACTCAAGTACAAACAGCAGCAATCCCACTTTCAAGGTCACAACAACCACAGATACAATCTTCTACTAGTACTTATGGCTATTCCATGTCTAATCAGTCCACAGCTGGAGCCACCGCTCAAATGCAAACAGCAGCAATCCCACTTTTAACTTCACAACCACAGATACAATCTAGTCCAAGAACAAGGTTTACCACAACCAGAAGAGGGTACAGATCAGTAGGCCGATTTCAGCCAGTTCACACTTGCACCTCACCCGATCCACCCAAACCTCATACGTGCATAAAAAGTGCGAAAATGTGGGTGGATCAAGCAAAGGCAGACTACAGGGCAGCAAAACGATTACTGGAGACTGTGGAAGAGGACCCACCAGAGACTTCATTAGAAGATAACCTACCCTCAAGATGTAGTTGCCAGTTTCCAGCATTGGTGTGTTTCCTTTGTCATGAAACAGTGGAGAAAGTATTGAAGGCGGTACTTTATGCATTTTGTGGATTAAAGTCAGAACTGTTGAATAGCAGCCATCTAGTTACTCTGCTAAATTCCATGAAAAGCTCTATATATTCTCCAAAACATTTGATTGAGCCAATTGAAGAGTGTGTGATGCAAATAAATGAGCATGAAAACAAAAGTCGCCTTCCCAATTTTCAAATCCCCCCATGTGCACCTGCAGTAGTATATACCCATTTGGATGCTCATGGAGCAGTTACTGCAGTTCATGTACTTCTAACAAGGCTGCAGAAAGAAGACATGCTGAAGTCACTATTTGGTGACTTGGGACAGTTACCAAGGCCAAGGTTTACCTCAACGCTAAAGTCTTTGGGAGAAGGATATGAAGGTAATTCTGTGCTTGCATGTGTAGGGTGTGGAGGAGAGGTATTTAGGAGCACATATGTGAAGCCAACACAATTGCAAAATCAATGCGTGTGGAAAACTACTGTGAATTGTGCATGTAACTATTGGTGGTGCACACTTCTCTTCTTGCAGAGTGCATGAGCAGTAGATAAGTGCAGAGCATTGTGGGGCAAGCGTGAGCAAGGTAACCGGCAGTATGTGGCAATACGCCCGCTCTTGGAGAGAGTGATAGCGATCAACCTTTGAACCTTTGAACCAGCGTCATTGGAATACAGAATGCTATAAATACCTCATTAGTATGTACTTTGTAGCATGTATGAGTGTAGGTACTAATAGAATGTACACAGTAAACACCTGTAGCTCTTGAGATATAGCACCTGGTGTGAATGACGTGTAGTATGCAACAGACTATATATACGGACAGACAGATGGATGAACAAATAAAACTGAGCATTGAACGCACTAGTGTTGGGGCTCACTCACGCTCGCCCAATTTATAGTTCTACCAAGGTAAAATTGACCAATAGTTTGTAGAAGGGGTGGAGCATTATTAGACGTGTGACCATCTTGGAAAGTGAATTCTATCATTCTTTAAGTAGAACTTATGGTCAGCTGTTAAGGTTAGGCCCAACTGGAAGTACAAATTGAAAATTCATAACTATAGGTAAGGTTTTTATTCTCACCACTCCATTAAATTGCAACAAATGGCCATAAGACCTACACAGGACTAAAGTGCACACTATGTTTTTACATAGCAATTGCAAAACACTACTCAGCAAAGTGTGGGGGGTGTGAGCCCCATCCATTCACTGCACTATGTAAAGCAATAACCACAGCAACTGCAAGATTCTTCAATGTAACCGCCATTTTGAACCATGCCTGGCTCCCTGGGAAAGCAGGACCCACAAAGATATGTTTTGGTCACAGGTCCTCATGAAAACTGAAAGCAGAGAACTCTTACATGCATTTTTTTTTAAACCAACCCCCCCCCCCCCCCCCCCACGCTGGCTAGTCACTTAACCCACCTATTTCCATTGCTGGTTTGGCCAATAACATACTGCAGACTGTTGGATGCCATGTTGAAGTTGTGGGCATGAAGAGTCTGGACAGGTCTGTCACATAGTTTTTCTCTATAACTACAAGATAAAATCTGGGTGAGGAAAGCCTGGCTGCGAGGCTAGAATTGCTGTGCATGGTTCCTGGTTTAGTTGTTATTCTCCCAACTGGCTGGTTCACAAAAAAATACCTCAGCTCAATAGGCTGCACTTATAATTACAGATATGGTACATACAGTATGTTGGTCTGAAGTCATGCATAACTATACTCTGAGACTGAATGTACTACAGGTATTTGGTACCACATGCACTTGTGTGATATGAATGTTCACTATTTTTATTCAGACTATCCAAGATCCTGGGATTTACCGCAGGAAGGATACAAACTAGTTTCTTTATACCCAGATGATGAAGAATATGACCGCATAGCGGAAAGATTTCATCAGACAATTCCCCATGCTCAACTCTTATGGATTCACCGTATACAGAACAAACTTCTATGGAGAAAATATCATGACTGCAGTAAACGTATGCTTGAATTCAATGGGGTCCTTCAAGAACATTTGCTTTTCCATGGAACTTCAGCAACTGATCCTGAAAAGATATATGCTGGAGATGCAAGCTTTGATATGCGATTTAGCCGCAATGGGCTATGGGGAAGAGGGAATTACTTTGCTGTAAATGCATCTTACTCCAACAGTTATGCTTACCAGATCAAAGGTTTGAAGAAGATACTGGCAGCATGGGTCCTGACAGGCGCAAGTTATACGTCTCCTTCAAAAACCTTTGATAAGCCACCTATTAGGCCAAGACCTGGTAGTGAAGGAATTGAACGCCGCTATGACAGTATTAATGGAATAGCTGGAGGAAGCAAGGTTTACATCACATTCGAAAATGACCATGCCTACCCAGCATATCTCATCACATACAAAGACACATAATTTTAATTTGATGTCCTCTAACCAGTGTGTTATGTCTGCACACTTTTTCGTTTATACATTATTATATTAATCTTTTTTAACACATTTGTTATCTTTTATGCTCTAGTTCCTTCAATTTTTTGTAATTTGCTATGTATGTCGTGGAGACTAGTTAGGATGCCTTTTAGGTTTTATGAATAACATTTATTAATATGCAGCGAAAATGTTTGGTCCTCATCTCATAATACTAAATACAAGGTTCCATGTTACGACATAGATACTATATTACCTACCGGTGGGTCTGAATATATCTATGGTTACGAGCAGGTATATAGCTTCATACCTGGCTTCAGTGCTCCCACCCGGCCCCCGCGCCTCCAATTAACTGTATGTTTAATACTTCGGCGAGGTGTGGCTCAAAATCAGGTAGAAGGGGGGTATGGTGATCCATGGCGAGAAAGAGGGAAACCAAACTAGCAAGGCCAATTCAAGAGGCGGCAGTAGTTCCAGAGAGAGCAGCAGTAAAGAGTGGTACGAGATACCTGAGGTAGGCTGTTACTGCAGCTCATGGCAACAGAATTTGCTAGACTGTCGCACTACTACTGAAACCCTGCAACAGTTAGTACAGTATTTCCTAGGAAAATACATACCATATTCTCAATCAGATATTCAAAATCATGAACTGGTATGTACAATTTTAGCAGATAGATAATAATGTGACATTGGTGCAAGTCCTTGCAGTAGGCCTACCTAGCAGTTGCATTGCACTGAATCATCTATAGCCACATCTGTAAACTTTGGTGTTGGAAAAAAAGTGCAGAGCCTTCCATTCAAATGCCCTTCAAGGATATACATAGCTGGTTTTTTTTACACATTTTACAGTATCTGTCGGTATGATTTCTGTCTAAATTGTAGCCTGTAACCAAAAGCTAGTTATTTAGGCCATGACTTATGCTGTTTCCTGTCTCCTCCAAGGCCACAGAATCATGCAGGCAGGTAGTCTGGTGACAAGCCTATACCAACTTTTGTTCCGCAGTACGTAATACTATACGTAAGATTACATAAGGCTTAATGAATATTATTAAGTACAGCAAACACATCACGACCCTTTACAAATGTCAGTACGACTTTCAGCTGTTCAGGTTTCAAGTCCAGGTAGCTCAATTCCCTTACTGCCCTTCTGGCTGCCTCTCGTTCTGAGCGGGTGTCAAAGCTTACTTGCACTCGAAGCCCGAAGCCGTACCGTCTAGCGGGTTCACGTGGTATTGGTATTTTAATTAGCCGTTCTGCAATCTGATTGGACTGCAAAATTTCTGCAGGGAGTACAAAACGTAATATAGGCTTGTCACCAGACTAGCAGGCAGGCAGGTATTATTGTGCAGTACTGGTAATACTATCAGGCTTGTTTATCAGCTCCAATCGCAACAAGCCTAGGCTGTGAGCGCTCTTGTTGAGTCACATGCTCATATAGTACAATAAGTTAACAATAAAATGTATGTTGGGGGACAGGAAACAATTATATACTAGGTGAATGCAGGATGGGTGTGAGCAAGGTTACCGTAACTGGTGGTATATAACGGCATAGCCTCATCCCCAGGCCACACCCCCCCCAGATAGATGTACAGACAAAACGCGACATTAAACACGCTACTGTGGGGCTCACCCAACAAGTTATGACCTCACAAGTGTCCAGGGAAGTCGTTGCTATGCAGCACTGGAATTTTTTTACAAACTGAGCTTGCACCATTTTGCTGAATGTGGCTGCTGAATTTAGAGTTGGCTAGCCATCAAAGATTCTTCAGCCCATCAGTCCTGGCTGTCTAGGCCAGGCATTTATTATTTCTAAACGATGTGTGCTTTGTAGCACTTTTTACCTTTCCATTTCTTCTTTTATCCGGGATGTGGCTATGGAGCGTGGGACCGGGGGGGGCTGGGGGCTGCTTGGTTTGGGACCACTCTCACACTTTTTAATTGCGAAGCCCCTGCTCGTTTTGGCAAGACCTTATGATTAAGCCAGGACTGCAGAACTTTCCTCCTGGAGGCTGTTTAACAGAGGGAAAACCTATATTTAGTCCCCTTTTTAAAACCTTTTATCGCAATTTTTAAATCTACCTTCAAATTCTTAACTTTGTGGGCTGGGTGGCTTCTGGTTCTTTCCTGGTCCTGGGTTGGTTATGGCCAGAGCTCTTTTAGTATGTACAGTGTGTCTTACCTGTCGCAGCACCTGCTTTTTGCGTGTATTAGCGCTATTTACACATAGTAATGCAAACACTGTTTTTACAAATGCTAAAATTAATACCTGACAAATCTGGTATATGCCCAATCCGCATATGGTTACATGTACACCTTTTTGAAAAGTGTTTTCCTCCGCCTGCACTTTTTTCACAAGTCCATTTTTTTAGCCCTTGCAGATACGACATATTGGAATGCTATATGTCATTAGATGTATGTGTGATCATAATTTGAGCAGCCTCCGCTGGCTAGCACATCCACACTGAAGACAGTCTTATAAGTATAATGATATGCAAAGCCCAATGACATTTTCATATACTATAGGTGTAATATAATTATAATTTGATTCACGCTCTTCATAGGACCGCCGTGGAATATTTTTGCGATATTCAACGGTAATTATATGATGGATGGGTTTCGTAATTAATCATTTACGTAGCTATCATATCTGCACAACTAACAATGAGAATTAAATGATTCTTGGTACAACACAAGTACTAACCTGATGAACAGGCTAGAAGAATGCAGCTCCTTCTTATTGCATAATTGCAAACATTGTAATCTCTGCCACATATCTTCAACGGTGTGAGTTCCAAAATCCACCCACTGTTCATCCAGTTCTCGTATAGCATTGCAGAGTTATGTGCATATGATGGCTTTGCGTTAAAAATACCAAAGTTGTATGATGCAGTACATTGTGTAGGCTTACGTATGGGTACATTATTAAACTTGTGAAAGTGGAGTATTGATGATATTGCACTTGTGCCGGCAGTGTTTTCACTGTCTTCGGCTTATGAAAACATACCTGCCCACTTGTGCAGTTGTTTGAACTGTTTGGAATCCTTCTATTTCATTTACTGTAGATGCCTCTTCTGCTGCACTGCTTGTATGGTGGCAGTTATAGTCTTTGTATGGGCTCTGCCATCACCAATAGATCCCATTGCCTTCAGGTGAGTCCTGTAACTAAACTCCTAAAATACAGTAAGTACGTAGGCCTGGGCAGGGCAGTTTGAAGTACTTCTAAAATGAGGAGGGCTTTAACTGACTGTAGGTCCTTTTTAGGTTTTTCACCTTTAGTTCTGTGAGGGATACAATGGTTTGCAGATTGGCATTGGGTAAAGATTTTACGAGATTAGAGGCTCTACGGTCAGAAAGCCATGCACGCTCACTAAACATCCACCAATTAGTAATGTCAATTGTGGCTATCCTGTGCTCTGCTGCTCGCTTCACTGTCTGTGCTTTTACATGTATATATGAGCCTCTTTTTGTTATCGCACTAGTGGTAGGCAGTCATGTGCAATCATGGTCAACGCAGATGCAATCAAGGAAAATGGTACCTCCTTAGACAGTAGGTAAATAACTAAAGGCCTGGTACGTATAACTTTGTCTCTAGGTTCATATTGTCTACAGTGCCATAATGAAGCTGTACTGAGTCTTTACTCCACTCCACATTCAATAGAGGCTATCATATGATAGCCAGAAACCCAGTCAGTACCAAGTGAGAATTATTATCAAACATCCAACCAAGAATAAACTCTTTGCTACTTTATTACCCTACATGTATTTCCTTCAGGACTTGTATACTCCGGACTCGCTGATGGTAGGATTATCCGGTTTGACCAAGGGTGTGAAACCTTCACCACAGTAGCAAGGATGGGGAAACCACCATATAATAATTGTGGTAAGAAAATTTTTGAGTAGTAATGTTGTAGTACATTCAGCCAATTAGCTGCAGTAACTCGCTTTTTTTATGGGCTTAGAGTATCACAATATCCTGTAGTCCTGGGTAGAGTAAAGATGTGGTATCACATTGCTGCATTCGAAGTTTTGTATCTCTAAGGGTGGGGCTAATAACTGTTGTGTATGAGCCCCATCAGAAGTTCAGAGATACAGTGCTTTGAACACAGCAATGCAATCCAAATACACAAAGGAATAGTCTACCAGGGACTGTCTCATATAATACATTTGTGTGATAAACGTTCTCGTTTACATTTGTACGGATGCTATGATAACCAATTCATGTGAACAGCTTAATGTATTAAAGTAGCAGTTTGCAAGGTAGGTACTATGGCTGTTTTGGAATTTTGACTGTGGTTAGTGGAACTTGATTATGGTTAAATTTGATTGGCTGCTTTAAGTATCACTCTCCTTTTGAGATTGTGTGCCAGTATGAACTTTCTGTGTACATAATTATACTATTAATTCCGAGCGAAGTGAGACTATACTCCAGTTTGATTGACCTTTTTTTGTTACCACACTGTTCCAGCCAGTTCTCCTGGTATAGCCTATCGAACACACAGCAAACACTTACCTTCGCTATAAAACTCTAAATGGGGAGATTTGGTAGCGATCACTATCACACTGTGATTGCAGTAAAATTCAGTAATTATGATAACTAGCGATACACATTGTCAATGTGCAGGGATGTCCTCGCTTCGCAAGAATTGCTGGGCATGGCACATGGCATGCAGGTGGCACCCACCCACAAACGAAAAAGGTCAAACACACACCCACAAAACAAAATGGCTACTTGCTATTGTGTGCCTAGAAGACCAGAGGCTGAAGCAAGCTTACTGCAATTCACTGAAAGTTCATTTATGGTAATGTGCACTGTGCATGCAATGACCCTTTGAGTAGTTTGACACAGTTGTGACTTACATATGTACACAGCTTAGGCCAAAGTGTATTGATGATTACTATACTTAATAGCCTCACTTCCAGGCCACACAGTTGGAGAAGTGCTCCAACTGCATGCCCTGGGAATGAGGCTAGTCCATAAATTACTATATGTAGGTCTATTTTGGGTCTTAAGGTTTTAGCTATGCCATGGCTACAACAGAATGAACTGTTTTGCAGGCTCCTATGAGGCTGAACTCCACTGTGGCCGGGCACTGGGACTGCAGTTTGATCCTCACAACCCCGCTGAATTATATACGGCGGACAGCAGTCTTGGATTAAGAAAAGTTAATGTTCACACTGGAGAGGTTCGTACGCTCATCCCAAGCCGCGATGTGACAGGGAAGTTCCCTTATATCAAATTTGCTAATGACTTGGTTGTGCTCCCCAATGGGAGTGTATTTTTTACTGACTCTAGCAAGAAATTTGGGAGGACAGAGAATCGGATGGAAGTTATGGAATGTAGAGGAAATGGTCAATTCATCCACTACAACCCCACTGATGACTCTTTGCAAGTAATTAAAGAGGATCTATTCTTTCCCAATGGAATCTGCATCAGTCATGACAGGCAGTCTCTGCTTATTGTTGAGCTTACAAGAGCAAGAGTGTTAAGGTAACAGGTTGGCATGACAGGGAGACACAACTTCTCACAAATATGGCCAATGGATGAACATGAAGTTTTAGTCCATAATTATACTTTTTTTGATAATATCAGGTGTACAGTTAGATATACACATAAAGCAATCTTACATAATTATACATATTATAGTATCAGCTGTGTGTTTACACCCAACTGGTAAATAGCCTCTACTATTTATTTTCAGGTACTACGTGATGGGATCCAAGGCTGGTACCTTTGATGTGTTTGCTGAAAACCTTCCTGGGCTTCCTGACAACATTTCTCCAAGCTCTTCTGGAGGCTACTGGCTAGGGGTGGCCGTTACTAGGCAGTCCAGGTTGCTTGATATCTTTAATGAGTTACCCTTTTTGAGAACACTGATCGTCAAGGTATGCCTGTACATGCATGTATAAAAATTAGTAAAAATTTGTATTGGGGCGAGACAGAAGTGAGCCCCACACTGGGGTGTTAGCTGTATTATGGGGTAATTGTGACATACATGTATATAAATTAGTAAAAGTTTGTATTGGGGAGAGACAGAGTGAGCCCCACACTAGGGAGTTAGCTGTATGTCACAATGTGACAGTTTAAACTTCAAAATTTGTACTGTAAATCATTTCTGCAGTCTGCAAGTTGACTACCCTCATTCCCAGGCTACACCCCCCACATGGGGCCTGGGTACAAGGCTAAATAATGACTATCACTAGTTGTGTAGCTCTGCCTCTTGCTTGAACCTGGGTTGTTAGCAATATCAATTCTGCCTCAGTTCATATTGGCTTGCATTAGGGTGATTGAGGCTGACTTGCAGTGTCAAGCTACAGCCAAGCGGTACCAAACTGATTAGTGGTAATATTGGCCTAAATAGTTAGTACTACATGTATTGATCTACATTATACCACATGCACACACACCATTATAGTTTCACTTGCTATCAATTATTGAGAGGCTTATTCCAAAGCACGGTCTGGTTCTTGAATTAGATAGTGGTGGTCGTATTGTGAGGAGCCTACATGATCTGGGAGGAAAAGTGACCTATGCCACCAGCCAGGCGCTAGAGCTTGAGGGCAGTCTATTTGTGGGGTCCTATTCTTCACCCTATCTTGTGAAGCTAGACATGGTCAATCTATAGCTGCTATATACTGTGTACAGAGGTGTGTGTGTGTTTTGGACCAAACAGTCTGGTATACTATGATGAATGAATTAAGTGTATGAGATTTATGTCATGTAGCTACACATACTTACACTGAATATGTATGTTTTAGGGTACAGTACCTATTATCTCCAGTGTTCGTTATCTGACCAGTGTATACAGAGGGTGGTAAATTTTATTGTTTGTAAGATGAGAGTCAGTTTTAGTAAATAGGGATCTATCTAAGGGGGGGAGCTTCCCCCCAATATTCAATTAGTAGCATTACTAGAGTTGTTGATTGACTAATTTTATGCTGTATACAGCATGGATTGTACTGAGCCTCAAAAGGCACATCTGTGCACCTATTCTGCTGCTTGGCATGCCCCAGTCCCCCCTACAGTCAGGTGCTAGTGCCCATTGCATATCCAGGCATCTCTAATACATTAATTTTGTTAAGCCCCCAAACCGTACTAAGGGGCCTTGATGAAAGGCAAGCTCAAAATCCTAGATGTAGAACCCTGATAAAGGGGATTGGCATGGTCTTGGTGATAAAACGTCATTCTTCAACAGTCCGCAGTATGTTATTGGCCAAACCAGCTATGGAAATAGGTGGGTTATGCGACTAGCCAGCGTGGGGGGGGGGGGGGTTGGTTTGGGTTAGTTTCACAATTGTGTTGGTTTTGTGTTAGTTTTTCATTTGCGTCCCTACAGAGATTGAATGGTGATGAGCATTATCAGAGATAGACATATTGTGCGTAATTGTATGTAAGATCATAGCATAAAATACACAACCTGTCTTACATCTACACACTGCATCAATATAAGGGTATATCTTGGTTTCGTATACCACTGCACTGCAGTAGCTATGAAATTATCAGGCATGATAGTGTATTGATATTATGGGGGGTCTAATGTCAATAAATACACCGCCAAGTATAAAGATTTTAGGGGGGGAGTGTAACGTGAATAAATGATTAGCGTTTGGTATGAAGGAGAGGTCACAGAGGAGCAAAAAAAATGCATGTAAGGGTTCTCTGCTTTCAGCTTCCATGAGGACCTACATATCTTTGTGGATCCCCTCCCCCAGGGGGCAAGGGATGGTTCAAAATGGCGGGTACATGGATGCCATGTTTCAAGTTGTGGTGCACGAAGAGTCTGGACAAGTCTGTCACATAGTTATTCTCTACAGCTACAAGATAAAATCTGGGTGAGGAAAGCCTGGCTGCGAGGCTAGCTTCTCCAAGAATTGCTGTATATGGTTTCCGGTTTAGTTTTTATTCTCCCGACTGGCTGGTTCGCCAAAATACCTCAGCTTGATAGGCTGCACTTACAGATGTGGTAAATTCTAAAAGTTATGCATATAATTATACTCTGAGACTGAATGTACAGGTATTTGGTACTGCATGCACTTGTGTGATATGAATGCTCACTGTTTTTTCATCCCAAATGCTATGTTTAATTATACATTAAAGAGATTCTTTTTTCTTAGTCAGACTATCCAAGATCCCACAGGAAGGAGAATACAAACTAGTTTCTTTAGACCCAGATGATGAAGAATATGACCACATAGCAGAAAAATTTCATCAGACAATTCCCCATGCTCAACTCTTAAGGATTCACCGTATACAGAACAAACTTCTATGGAGAAAATATCATGACTGCAGTTAACGTATGCTTGAATTCAATGGGGCGCTTCAAGAACATTTGCTTTTCCATGGAACTTCAGCAACTGATCCTTCAAAAGCCTTTGATAAACCACCTATTAGGCCAAGACCTGATAGTGAAGGAATTGAACGCCGCTATGACAGTATTAATGGAATAACTGGAGGAAGCAAGGTTTACATCACATTTGAAAATGACCATGCGTACCCAGCATATCTCATCACATACAAAGATGCAATTTGATATCCTCTAACCAGTGTGTTATGTCTGCACACTTTTTTGTTTATACATTATTATATTAATCTTTTAACAAGTTTGTTGTCTTTTATCCTTCGTTCTTCAATTTTTTGTAATTTATTATGTGTGTCGTGTGCGGCGCAATGCTAGAGACTAGTTAGGATGCCTTTTAGGTTTATGAATAATATTTATATGCAGCGAAAATGTTTGGTCTCCATCTAATTATTTGACGTTGCTAGGTGGCTACTAAGTTTATTGTGCTGAATAAACAGGCCACCAGTCTATGCTGACACAGCAATAACCTGAACCGTGCAACCTCCATATTATGGTCACCCTGAGGCCAACATTTTATGGCTGCAATATAGAGGGTGGCTGCATTATATAATAGTATGTGCATTAGGACCTAATTAGGTGATCTTAATAGAGAGGTGGCTGCTCTATAGAGTGACCACATTATGGAGATTCCACTGTATCTAGCACTAACAGCAGTGCAATATCTGCAATTATTCAGTGAACGCACATGCACAGTAAACAAAAATAAACAGCAGCCACACAAGGCAGACTTTAATACTTACGCAACATAGCATAAGTACTACACTACTAGACGGCAACCACCTAGCATAATCGCTTATAACACGCCTAGTCGGGATGTATACGCGCTCGTGCAACAACATTCCTCCACATGCATGGCAGGTATTAGCTAATGTTCATACCCGGCTTTGCCCAATTAGTTAATTCGGCGAGGTGTGGCTCAAAAATCAGGTAGGTGTGCCGTGTGGTGCCATGGCGAGGAAGAGAACCAAACTAGCAAGGCCAATTCGAGAGGCGGCAGTAGTTCCAGAGAGAGTTGCAGTAAAGAGTGGCACGAGATACCTAAGGTAGGCAAATGTAGGGAGGAGTGGAAGTGGATAATACACTCTTGATAAATACTTATTACTTGGCAATTCGACACAAGTGTTTAATACTGCAGCTCATGGCAACAGAATTTGCTAGACTTGTCACACTACTACTGAAACCCTCCAACAGTTAGTACAGTATTTTCTAGGAAATGGTCTCGTCCAATCACATAATCAGTACAATTTTAGCAATAGATAGATAATAATGTGACATTGGTGCAACTCGTTGCAGTAGGCCTACCTAGCAGTTGCAGAATCATCTGATATTGCCACATCTGTAAACTTTGGTGTTGGAAAAAAAAAAGTGCAGAGCCTTCGATTCAAATGCCCTTCAAGGATATGCATAGCTGTTTTTTCAGGCTTGTTTATCAGCTCCAATGAACCATCGCAACAAGCCTAGGCTGTGAGCGCTCTTGTTGAGTCACATGCTCATATAGTACAATAATAAATTAACAATAAAATGCATGTGGATGGGGGACAGGAAACAATTACTAGGTGAATGCAGGATGGGTGTGAGCAAGGTAACTGGTGGTATATAACGGCATAGCCTCGTCCCCACGCCACACCCCCCCAGATAGATGTACAGACAAAACTTGACATTAAACACGCTACTGTGAGGCTCACCCAACAAGTTGTGACCTTACAAGTGTCCAGGAAAGTCGTTGCTATGCAGCACTGGAATTTTTTACAAACTGAGCTTGCACCATTTTGCTGAATGTGGCTGCACCGGGAGAGTTGGCTAGCCATCAAAGATTCTTTAGCCCATCAGTCCTGGCTGTCTAGGCCAGGCATTTCATGTTTTTTTATTATTTCTAAATGGTGTGTGCTTTGTAGCAGTTTTTACCTTTCCATTTCTTCTTTTATCCGGGATGTGGCTATGGAGCGTGGGACCGGGGGGGCTGGGGGCTGCTTGGTTTGGGACCACTCTCACAATTTTTAATTGCGAAGCCCCTGCTCGTTTCGGCAAGACCTTATGATTAAGCCAGAACTGAGGAACGTTCCAGAGGGAAGACCTATATTTAGTCCCCCTTTTAAAGCCTTTTATCGCAATTTTTAAATCTACATTCAATTTCTTAACTTTGTGTGATTGTGGACTGGGTGGCTTCTGGTTCTTTCCTGGTCCTGGGTTGGTTATGGCCAGAGCTCTTTTAGTATGTACAGCGTGTCTTACCTGTCGCAGCACCCGCTTTTTGCGTGTATTACGGTATTTACGCATAGTAACGCAAAAACTTTTTAAAAAAATGCTAAAATTAATACCTGACAAATCTGCTATATGCCCAATCCGCATATGGTTACATGTACCCCTTTTTGAAAAGTGCTTTCCTCCGCCTGCACTTTTTTTCACAAGCTTTATCAGTCCATTTATTTGGCCCTTGCAGATACGACATATTGGAATACTATATTTCATTAGGTGTATGTGTGATCATAATTTGAGCAGCCTCCACTGGCTAGCGCATCCGCACTGAAGACAGTCATGATTATTTTTATAAGTGTAATGATATGCAAAGCCCAATGTCATTTTCATATACTACAGGTGTAATATAATTACCAATTTGATTCACGCTCTTCATAGGACCGCCGTGGAATATTTTTGCGATATTCAACGATAATTATATGATGGATGAGTTTCGTAATTAATCATATTGTGCGGGTACGTTCCATTTATGTAACTGTCATATCTGCACAACTAACAATGAGAATGAAATGATTCTTGGTACAACACAAGTACTAACCTGATGAACAGGCTAGAAGAATGCAGCTCCTTCTTATTGCATAATTGCAAACATTGTAATCTCTGCCACATATCTTCAACAGTGTGAGTTCCTAAATCCACCCACTGTTCATCCAGTTCTCGTATAGCATTGCAGAGTTATGTGCACATGATGACTTTGCATTAAAAATACCAAAGTATTATGATGCAGTACATTGTGTAGGCTTACGTATGGGTACATTATTAAACTTGTGAAAGTGGAGTATTGCACTTGTGCCGGCAGTGTTTTCACTGTCTTCGGCTTATGAAAATATACCTGCCCACTCGTGCAGCCATATTCCGTCTTCATTTGTGGACTAGTACATTGCAGTTCTGTTGTTTGAACTGTTTGGAATCCTTCTATTTCATTTACTGTAGATGCCTCTTCTGCTGCACTGCTTGTATGGTGGCAGTTATAGTCTTTGTATGGGCTCTGCCATCACCAATAGATCCCATTGCCTTCAGGTGAGTCCCGTAACTAAACTCCTAAAATACAGTAAGTACGTAGGCCTGGGCAGGGCAGTTTGAAGTGCTTTGTGGCTACCCTATGCTCTGCTGCTCGCTTCACTGTCTGTGCTTTTTCATGTATATATGAGCCTCTTTTTGTTATCGCACTAGTGGTAGGCAGTTATGTGCAATCGTGGTCAACGCAGATGCAATCAAGGAAAATGGTACATGTACCTCCTTAGACAGTAGGTAAATAACTAAAAGCCTGGTACGTGTAGCTTTGTCTCTAGGTTCGTATTGTCTACAGTGCCATAATGACACCTAGAGGGCTGTGTCTGAACAACTTCTTAAACATTTTGAGGTCAAAATTATATGAGCTAAACCCACAAAAATTTGCTGTGATACAGCCTGTGAACTTCCATGTGTGTGCTATTGCATGGCTATTTGAAATGGAGTACAGATCGCTTAGGCTATATTTACTATCTTCGATCAACAGCATAATGTAATCCATTTGCGGTTAAGATTATAATCATAGCTACAAGTGCGCTTTCAAAAAACTGCCACAGGATGTACACATCAAGATCTAACATCCTGTCATTCCATGTAACAGGCATAAAGATGTAGTTAGAAAAATGTCAAAATATAGGGATGGGAGTCCGTAAAGGTATTGTGGTGTCGTTCATTCCTACCTTGTTTGGTTACTTTTTGGGGATTCCAGCCCTATGTCATTTCCCATTTTTTGAATTTTTTTGTGACTTTTTCTTTAAACATGAGGCCACACCAAACAATTCATGTTGCTCAGATCAAAAATTAAGACTCGCATTGGTCACTAACTGGCTTAGAAAATTGGTGGAGAGGGTGACCGCTGACAGCCTTCCCAGACCTTCACCATGTGTGTACTGTTAGGCTCGGGGAACGAGCTATAGCCTCGTTCCCAGGTCTCTGCTTTATTGCATAGCCAAAAAAAGCGGTCGCCTGGGTACGAGGCTAGTGTACTGTTAGCAACAAAAGGTGGGTGGAGATTGGGAGTGATGATTAGCTTTCAGTCTCTCAGTCTCACACATATCTGAGAATGAGCCATGGCTGCCATGGGCAAGCAGAGAGATGGGATGAGCTATCAATCATACTGCCTATCTTCAACTTTCACAACTCCAGCTTGTACACAGACTACATGCACATACTACAAACATTGGACCTGTCAATCCTCCCTTAGTCAAAACATCACCATTTCTCAAATATGTCATAGGGGTGTAGGAAAGTGGTGTGGCCAGACAGTCTGTGACATACGTTTCCAGCGGTCAGAAAGTGCTCTCTTGTATCTCATTCAAGTGTGGATCAAACCGGGGTTTAATAAATTATAACTAGTACATTAATTAGCTATTCTTTCTGTAAGGAAATAGAATTCAAGAATTATTTGCAGGGGGTAGGTGATCCGGGTACAAGATTATTGTTTAAGTTTCGGTCAGGTACGAACGGTCTGAATGAAGAGCTAGGAAGACATAGGGGTAAAAATGATGATAGGCAGTGTAAATTATGCAGGGGTGAATGTGAGAGTGTGGTACATGTTCTCTGGGAGTGTCCAGCATATGACAGCATTAGAAATAATTTCATGGTTGAATTAGAAAATCTATTGGGGGGAGGTTTGGGGAGTTTAGTACACTTGATAATTTTAATAAGGCAAGTTTTATTTTAGGGTTTGAGAATTGGAACAGGGATGATTTTAAAGCATTATTAAAGCTAGTTAAGAGCTTTGTATTACTGATATGGGAGACTAGGAAGAAGGAATTGTATGGTGATCAGGATTGTGTGGTCTCTGGTTGTTCTTGCTCTTGTCCTCTGACTGGAGGTCTTACAAGCTCCGCCTGCGTCTGTGGGTGCGTGGTCAATGGCGTAAGCGCTACGGCAGCAACATGAGTATATTATTATGCGATATCAAAAAATAGAGGAGTTGAAGGTATATACAATCATGTGATCCTATAAATCAGCATGCTAACTTAGGGAAATTATTATACACCACAACAGTCATTATTACTTCAACTCTGAGAACAGTCTGAATCATTAGCAGCTGCTCTGGAAGTCTTCTGGAAATGAAAACATGATGAGGCCAATGCACTTGCATATGTACGTACATTGAATTGTATGGCTGTGTCCTCTTGAAAAATTGGCTGGACCAGTCAGTTTGGCTCCTCTGGGCAAGGCCTCATCTTTTAGGGCAGATTTTTAAACACTTTGTGCAGCTATTTCCATTAAATGGTCTACATAAATTCACTGTCTCAAAGAGTTAATTGTGCAAAATACATTATAGTTTTAATACTTTAGCTACCTCTTCCTTCTCACATGATTGAGGGTACTTTACTTCCTCACATTCTACCATGAAAATATTTTTTGCTATCACATGCAGGACACTCCCATAACACATGTACATATTACAGTACATTTATCCCCACAGAACTTACACTGCCTATCATTGTTTGTTGTACCTTTATACCTCTTTTAAAACATTGTTACTTGGTATTGTACATGTATACATTATCCCATAATGAACATCTTTGCTTTTCTGTTCTGTAGTTATTCCAGTAAAGGTAGACCAACATTCACTGGTCCACTTGCTATCAATAACCACCTGCAAAAAGCCAACAGGGTGTTTGAGGATGAGATTTTAGGACCTGAAGCTTTCACAGTTGATAAAGAAGGTATATGCCTGTATGTTTGTATTAAGATCTATACCAGAATGGTCCTTTATCTTGATAGAGTATTGCTATTATACCTACCCTACACCTACACATTGTCTTTGACACTAAGCGGTATAAACTGTATAATCCTGCTGATCTAAAGTTCCTGTTGCTATGGAGACCAATCAAAGCACACCAAAACACACTACGCTTTGAGTAATCTATAACTACAAACAGATAGAGCTAGATGTCAATAAATATTGATCTGTAAGGCTCTTTCCCACACAAAGCTATGTATACCAAAATTTTAAAAACTTGTCCTGCTGAAGCCTTTCCAGGTGGAAGTTTTGTTTTTTTCCAACTGTCAACCTTGAGGAGGCATTGAAGTCTGATAATATGTACCAGCTAGGCACTGTGAAATATCAAAGCCAACAGGTAGTCTATGGAGCTAAACCCTCTCACGCCAGCTCCTAGAAAAGCAAGAGAGCCATAATATGCAGGTGTTCAGATGAGATAGTAAATCTGATTGGTCAGCTAGTACAGCGAAAGTGCTGTCTGAGTAGTTTCATAGATAGTTAACTTCAAATTAGCATCAGCCATAACTATCCAGAACGGGATTACTTACTATTGCTGTTTAGGCATTACCTAAAGTTGAAGTTGGCCTGCAAAATTTTAGTACGTAGCTTCCATTGTGCTAGTAGACTACAGTTGCATAGTATGGTATACGTTGCACTGTTGCACCAGTGCAACTGCAATTACTATGACTGTTTGGGAATTTTGACTGTGGTTAGATTGTGGCCATCATCGTGGAAGAAAGGTGGGGTGCCATCCACTATTATACAGAAAGCCAGTGCTTCAGATTAAGATGGCGAGCCACTGAATGGCAGACTCTCAGTTATATTAGGCAATCTCAGTATGTCTTGCTATACAGCATACTGGCTTTCACAGTTTGGGCACATACTTCAGTTTTCTTTCACATTAAGCCTACTGTGATACATGTAGGTAAACATTAGGCATGTATCACTAAGGGTTTCTGGCTATCATATGTCACAGCCTCTGTGAGCCGGGGACAGATTTTGACCTTCAGAGATGGCAGATGGCAGAGTGAATGAAACATTATTACTGCTGTTTCGGCTTTATGGCCTCATCAGGTACAAATGCAGCACTAAGAACATAGCATGCAAGATGGCACAAATACAGAACACAACGAAGTTTACTAATAAAGCTGTACTGAGTCTTTACTCCACTCCACATTCAATAGAGGCTATCATATGATAGCCAGAAACCCAGTCAGTACCAAGTGAGAATTATTACAAACGTCCGACCAAGAATAAACTTTTTGCTACTTTATTACCCTTCATGTATTTCCTTCAGGACTTGTATACTCCGGACTCGCTGATGGTAGGATTATCCAGTTTGACCAAGGGTGTGAAACCTTCACCACAGTAGCAAGGATGGGGAAACCACCATATAATAATTGCGGTAAGGAGTAATAATGTTGTAGTACATTCAGCCAATTAGCTGCAGTAACTCGCTTTTTTTAATGGGCTTAGAGTATTACAATATCCTGTAGTCCTGGGTATAGTGGTATATATCACATTGCAGTTTTGTATCTCTAACAATCTAGTAAGGGTGGGGCTAATAACTGTTGTGTATGAGCCCCATCAGAAGTTCAGAGATACAGTGCTTTGAACACAGCAATGCAATCCAAATACACAAAGGAATAGTCTACCAGGGACTGTCACATATAATACATTTGTGTGATAAACATGCTCGTCTACATTTGTACGGATGCTATGCTAACCAATTCGTGTGAACAGCTTAATGTATTAAAGTAGCAGTTTGCACGGTAGGTACTATGGCTGTTTTGGAATTTTGACCATGGTTAGTGGAACTTGATTATGGTTAAATTTGATTGGCTGCTTTAAGTATCACTCTCCTTTTGAGATTGTGTGCCAGTATGAACTTTCTGTGTCCATAATTATACTATTAATTCCGAGCGAAGCGAGACTATACTCCAGTTTGATTGACCTTTTTTCGTTACCACACTGTTCCAGCCAGTTCTCCTGGTATAGCCTATCAAACACACTGCGAACACTTACGTTCGCTATAAAACTCCAAATGGGGAGACTTGGTAGCGATCACTATCACAGTAAGCTTGCTTCGGCCTCTGGTCTTCTAGGCACATAATAGCAAGTAGCCTTTTTGTTTTGTGGGTGTGTGTTTGACCTTTTTCGTTTGTGGGTGGGTGCCCCCTGCATGCCATGTGCCACGCCCAGCAATTCTCGCAAAGCGAGGACATCCCTGCACATTGTGTATCACTAGCTATCATAATTACTCAATTTTACTGCAATCACAGTACAATTCACTGAACGTTCTAATGTGCACTGTGCATGCAATGACCCTTCCTGTGTTTAATTTGAGTAGTTTGACACAGCCAAAAAAAAAAGGCTGCTCCATTGTATGTGTACAAAGTGATACGTTCAAAACTCTGCCCTAGATTTATTCATAAGCTTTTGTGGACCATACCTGTCACTCTCGAGTGTTTTCAACAGTAACAACACTCTTAGCGTTGCTGGAGAGCACCGCTGAAGCATCACATCGGCAAGTCACCAAACAGACAAATCGTTTTCATTTCTGATAATTATTATTATTGTTTCTTTCATGAGGCTACCACGATATTGACTGG
Source organism: Phakellia ventilabrum (assembly GCA_963921505.1). Taxonomy (NCBI): domain Eukaryota; kingdom Metazoa; phylum Porifera; class Demospongiae; order Axinellida; family Axinellidae; genus Phakellia; species Phakellia ventilabrum. Next base: position 3,434,792 of record OY997390.1, read on the forward strand.
AGCAATTACAATGATTCAAATGCGAAGAAGCGGCATTTCTTCTGGGGTATTGCACCCACACCATAGCGTTCTCAAACAAATCGAACTGTTAGGCAGTGAGTGATTCTCAAGCACTCGAGGCAAGTACTTGCCGCTGTACGCCGTTTTGTTCCGGAGTTGCTGTAGCTACGTTGTCATAGTAAGAACACTGATACAACTGCTAGACCACTATAGACTGTACTAACCTCCATGATGTGCATTAAATGGAGTCGGTACCCCGCCACTGCTGTGCACTCCTACGACCACCCTCCCCCACATTACCTTGCAGTTGTTTGTGGTGGACCTTGAACCATAGCTGTCCCTGCTAACACTAGTATATTGTGTACTGTTTAGCTATCATCGGAGCCTATCACCTGAGTAGCTCATACATGCGCATCAGGCGTCAACTTTATATCCCCACTCCCCCCCCCCCCCCCAAAAACCAACAGAAACAAGTCACAAAAAAAACATTTAAAAAAATGAAAAAACATAATTATAGGGATGGAATCCCCAAAAAGTAACCAAACAAGGTAGGAACGAACGACACCACAGTACCTTTACGGACTCCCATCCACAATCCCCTATATACATGCCACACAGCCATATCCACAGCCAATAAATGATTGCAGTACTTTACATGTACAGCACACATGACCTCACTATAACTTATCATACACAGCGGCATGTGTTGTAGGTAGACTCAATATATACTGCCCAATCCACATCCTTCCACACACACCAACCCCACTTGTACAACGACATCTTGCCTACAACAGCACACTACTATCTTCGATCAACAGCATAATGTAATCCATTTGCGGTTAAGATTATAATCATACAAGTGCGCTTTCCAAAAAACTGCCACAGGATGTACACATCAAGATCTAACATCCTGTCATTCCATGTAACAGGCATAAAGATGTGGTTGGAAAAAAGTCTAAAGATATAGGGATGGGAGTCCGTAAAAGTATACTGTGGTGTCATTCGTTCCTACCTTGTTTGGTTACTTTTTGGGGATTCCATCCCTATATGTCTTTTAAAAAAGAAATATTTTTGTGACTTACATGTGCAACATATATTTCAGTAGGTCATAATGTTTTTTGGTCAGATAAAGCGTATAGAGGTCATACTAATATTACTGTAGATAAGCTTATAGAATACATACAATTTTTAATAAACAATATATACGTTAAAGTGGGCAATAGAGTTTTTAAGCAGACAATTGGCATACCAATGGGCACAGATTGCGCACCCTTATTAGCTAATCTTTTCCTCTTTTTTTACGAATATAAGTACGTTAAGGATAAACTAAAGGATAATCATAAACAGGCTAGGCTGGTTAAACATACACATTGATGACTTACTTACGCTTAATAACCCCAGCTTTGAACAAGAAATACCTAACATATACCCACCTCAAATACAATTAAAGAAAACCACAGAAGCGCCTGATAAACTATCTTATTTAGACATTTGCTTACAAATACAAAGGGGAAAATTTAAAACTTCGGTTTATGACAAAAGAGATGCTTTTAACTGTTTCTTATATCGTAGTAGTAAAATTTCATCCAATCAAATTACCGTAAATCAGGTCCCTAATATAGCATACAGCACGCGTGGGCACAACGTGCCTATAGACGCGCGTTGCTATGTGACAGCGTTCAGTTGTTCTTGCTTTCTTGATAAGGCTAGCATGCAGAGTGCTAGTGAAGAGCCTGTTGCTTTTGATATCTTAGCACTAGCCCTAGCACCTCTGGAACTTCCGGAAGGTGTCATAGGTATAGATGACGCGGAAGACTTTGAACTAACGGAGAAAGAGAGTGAGCAGCGGTTTGGCCAGGCATGCAGTAGTAGCGACGTCACCGCTGCCATTGCGAACAGAATCCCCCAAAATACTAAGTTATCCACATGTTGGGCCCACAGTGTTTGGAAGTCGTGGAGCAATATTCGTGAAATTACGCAGCCGCTTCAAGAAATACCAGCGAAGGAACTAAATTAATTCCTCTCTCGTTTCGTTCTCGAGGCTCGTCGCCAAGACGGTAGCCCTTACCCAGCTACATCTCTCTACCAGCTAGTTTGTGGGCTCCAGCGCTACTTGAGAGACAATGGTCGCCCGGAGGTTGCGTTTTTCGATGAAAAGCAGCCAAATTTTGACCGAGCGAGAAAAGCACTGGACGCTAGAATGAAAGAATTAACCTCGCAGGGAGTAGGCGTGGCCAAAAAATGTGCTCAACCTCTAACTTCCGAACAAGAAAACGAGCTATGGGAGAAGGGGATTTTTAGCATCCACACGGCAGAGGGACTTCTCAATGCGGTATTTTGGTATGCATGTAAGTGCTTTGGGCTCAGGGGAGGTGATGAGCACCGCAGCCTTATGCGAGAGCAATTCTCCATTGACATTGACTCTGTTGGCAGACACCTTCGGTTTATTGGGAGAAGCAGCAAAAATGTGCAAGGGGGACTAAAACAGCGACAAGTGCAAACAAAGGATTAAAAAATTTATGCAAAACCTAGTCTTGGAGAGAGGTGTGTTGTTGATGTATTTTCAACATATATGGCTTTGATTCCTGCAAGTGGACCCTTCTACCGGCGTCCAATCAAAGGTTCATCTGCTCCTCCTCGTTTTTCCCTCCAAGTTGTTGGCAAGAACAATCTCAAGACAATTGTGAAGCGATTCTGTGCGCAGGCAGGGTTTACTGGTAATTTTACCAATCACAGTGGAAAGGTCACCTGTGCTACGAACTTGTTCAGCCAGAACTTTGACGAGCAACTGATCCAGCGACAGACTGGACACAGGTCAGATGCAGTTTGAGCATACAAACGTCCGAGCACCTCTCACAATATTGCTGTGTCAGATGCACTACAACCTCCTCCCAGCAAGCGGGATCATGTAGACACCAAGGAAAACATTCCTTCTGCTAGCAATCTACAATATCAGCTCAGTGAGCCCAGTAGCAGCAGCGGATCTTCAATGCCTGTCTTCAACTTCAACATCTCATTCTCAAACCTAGCAGCTAAGCATTAACTGGCCCATGTATTACAAGTTATGTAGCAGTACAGTATGATATTATGCAAGTGCTGGACACATCTGTTACTATGTACTGTACATGTACGAATGTATTTATTCACTTCATGACATTGTACATGTATACTTGTACTGGTATTATGCAGAAACAATGGAACTATGATATAAGTCAGTTATAGCCTCCCAAACCTCGGGCTAACCCCACATTATTGACCTTGGGAAGTTGGTTACCCTTGAAAGGTCTCGGGCTGCGCCCTCGACTCTTTCTCGGGCAACCAACTTCCCATGGTCAATAATGTGGGTTATAGCCCTCGTTGGGATGCTATAACTTATACATATAGTTATTTTTTCATTTTTAGATAGTAATATTCCCACTAAACCTGCTTATGGTGTATACATCTCCCAGTTGGTTAGGATAGGTAGGATATGTGATAAGTATGAAGATTTTAAAGACAGACACCGTATACTAACCACCAGATTACTTAAACAGGGCTACAAATACGATCAATTATGTTCCTACTTTAAGCGGTTTAGTAGTAAATGTAAGGATATTTTTGATAAATTTAAGATAGGAATAAAACAACATATTAAAGATAGCATACCATTACCACTGAATACCGTGAATAGGCTTAACAGGCTGGTTACAGTTAGGTAATGAGTTAAATGGGGTGCTCTAGATAGGAACAGGAAATGATGTCATAGGCTGCCTCTATTACAGCTGTTAATGTTCCTAAAATAAATTAAATTTAAAATGAAAGCTGGAGGATGGTGAAATGCCTGACCACCACCAACCACAGGTCACTGAAGATTGAAAGCTAAGCAACTATAATTTATATACACTACATGTACTAGGTCCTCCAAAACTAGGCTATAAGAGCTTGCACTGTATGAGTGGGGAGAGTTGGCTAGCCTTCAAAGACTCTTTAACCCACCAGTCCTGGTTCTCAAGACTAGGCATTCAGTGCTTTTTATTTTTTCCACATGGTGTATGTTTTATAACAGTTCTTTTTTATCTTTCCATTTTCTAAACAAAACTTCTCTCTTTTTCTTTGTTTATGATTTGGGATGTGACTGGGGGGCCTGGGGCCGGGGGGGCTGGGGGCTGCTTGGTTTGGGGCCGCTTTTACGTTTTTAATCTTTTATAAGCTTTTTAACTTTTTAAACATTTTCATGGAGGCCCTGCTGGCTTTGGTGAGACCATACGGTCAAACCAGAACCGAGGAACTTTCCTCCTGGAAGTTTTTTTAACAGAGGGAAGACCTATTTGGTCCCCTCTATTTTAACCGTTTTTAAACAACTTTTTAATTAACCTTCAATGTTTTTAACTTTATGCGGTCACGGACTGGGTGGCTTTCTGGTTCTTTCCTGGTCCTGGGTTCTCTTTGTTGCAATCAGAGCTCTTTTATCTTTCTACTTCATTTATTATGTTGCTATGTGCCTAATTAATATGTTCGTATTTAGGTTAGTGAATGTGTTAGTATTTAGGGTATGTGGAAGTATATGGGGTTAAGGGGGTTGAATAATTAGTATGGGTGGATTTGTTTAGTGTTTAGGCCTAAAGCTTATTGAATGCATTTGATATAACAGTTAAGATACCTTTAGTTTTCATGTGTACATAGCTTAGGCCAAAGTCATTGATGATTACTATACTTAAATAGCCTCATTTCCAGGCCACACAGTTGGAGAAGTGCTCCAACTGCATGCCCTGGGAATGAGGCTAGTCCATAAATTACTACATGTTGGGCCTTAAGGTTTTAGCTATGCCATGGCTACAACAGAATGAACTGTTTTGCAGGCTCCTATGAGGCTGAACTCCACTGTGGCCGGGCACTGGGACTGCATTTTGATCCTCACAACCCCGCTGAATTATATACGGCGGACAGCGGTCTTGGATTAAGAAAAGTTAATGTTCACACTGGAGAGGTTCGTACGCTCATCCCAAACCGCGATGTGACAGGGAAGTTCCCTTATATCAAATTTGCTAATGACTTGGTTGTGCTCCCCAATGGGAGTGTATTTTTTACTGACTCTAGCAAGAAATTTGGGAGGACAGAGAATCGGATGGAAGTTATGGAATGTAGAGGAAATGGTCAACTCATCCACTACAACCCCACTGATAACTCTGTGCAAGTAATTAAAGAGGATCTGTTCTTTCCCAATGGAATATGCATCAGTCATGACGGGCAGTCTCTGCTTATTGTTGAGCTTACAAGAGCAAGAGTGTTAAGGTAACAGGTTGGCATGACAGGGAGACACAACTTCTCTCAAATATGATCAATGCATGAACGTGAAGTTTTAGTCCATAATCCTTTTTTTGATGATATCAGATGTACAGATAGATATACACATAAAGCAATCTTACATAATTATGTGTATTATAGTACCAGCTGTGTGTTTACACCCTACTGGTAAATAGCCTCAACTATTTATTTTCAGGTACTACGTGATGGGATCCAAGGCTGGTACCTTTGATGTGTTTGCTGAAAACCTTCCTGGGCTTCCTGACAACATTTCTCCAAGCTCTTCTGGAGGCTACTGGCTAGGGGTGGCTGTTACTAGGCAGTCCAGGTTGCTTGATATCTTTAATGAGTTACCCTTTTTGAGAACACTGATCGTCAAGGTATGCCTACTGTACATACATGTATAAAAAATTAGTAAAAATTAGTATTGGGGCAAGACAGAGTGAGCCCCACACCAGGGTGTTAGCTGTATTATGGGTATATGTCACATACATACATGTATATACATTAGTAAAAGTTTGTATTGGGGTGAGACAGAGTGAGCCCCATACTAGGATGTTAGCTGTATTATGGGTATATATCACACTATGACAGTTCAAACTTCAAAATTTGTACTGTACATCATTTCTACAGTCCGAGGACATTGTGATGTTGACTAGCCTCATTCCTAGCCACACCCCCCACATGGGGCCTGGGTACAAGGCTAAATAATGACTATCACTAGTTATGCAAAGTAGTGTAGCTCTGCCTCTTGCTTGAACCTGGGTTGTTAGCGATATCAATTCTGCCTCAGTTCATAATGGCTTGCATTATGGCGATTGAGGCTGACTTGCAGTGTCAAGCTACAGCCAAGCGGTACCAAACTGATTAGTGGTAATATTGGCCTAAATAGTTAGTAGTACACGTATTGATCTACATTACACACACATACACACACACACCATTATAGTTTCACTTGCTACCAATCATTGAGAGGCTTATTCCAAAGCACGGTCTGGTTCTTGAATTAGATAGTGGTGGTCGTATTGTGAGGAGCCTACATGATCTTGGAGGAAAAGTGACCTATGCCACCAGCCAGGTGCTAGAGCTTGGGGACGGTCTGTTTGTGGGGTCCTATTCTTCACCCTATCTTGTGAAGCTAGACATGGTCAATCTATAGCTGCTATATACTGTGTACAGAGGTGTGTGTGTGTTTTGGACCAAACATATTATGATGAATGAATTAAGTGTATATGAGATTTATGTCATGTAGCTACACTGAATATGTATGTTTTAGGGTACAGTACCTATTACCTCCAGTGTTCATTATCTGACCAGTGTATACAGAGGGTGGTAAATTTTATTGTTTGTAAGATGAGAGTCAGTTTTATATACATGTAAATAGGGATCTATCTACTGTGAGGGGGGGGGAGCTTCCCCCCAAAATTTGATTAGTAGAATTACTAGAGTTGTTGATTGGACTAATTTATGTTGTATACAGCATGAATTGTACTGGAGCCTCCAGAATGCACATCTGTGCACCTAAACTATCAAATTCTGCTGAGGGGCATGCTCCAGTCCCCCCTACAGTCAGGTGCTAGTGCCCATGTTAAGCCCCCAAACCGGCTTTGATGAAAGGCAAACTCAAAATCCTAGATATAGAACCCTGATAAAGGGATTGGCATGGTCTTGGTGCTAAAACGTATTATAGTCACGGAATCATATCCAATCAGAGTTGCAATTTTTGTGATATTAAATGTTATGACATTGAGTAACATACAACTACAAGTACTTGCACAGCTGGAATAAATAATTGACTGGGGGTGGGGGATGGAGCAAGCTATTGCTTAGCCTTGATTTAAGCTTTTGTCACTTGAAAAGTTGACTAACGGACAGACTTAGTGTTTGCATCTGTGGTGACCATGGTGTCATTACATGTATGTGTTCTGATAGTCAGCTACATGGGTCGTCTGTGGGATTCTTGTTGTCAGATAAAGTGGTGAAATTTGTGATGCAGTTTCCTTCCCAGCAGAGGGCTGACTGCCATTCAGTTGATTACATTCACCAGTACTTTGGAAAGTGTTGAACACCCTCTCTGGTCTGTGGTACTACATCTTATTGTAAAATGATGACACCCATGGGGGGGGGATAGAAGTGGGGACTAAAGTGAAGGGGACTCTACTGGCACTTCAGCATCCATGGTTGCTGGATGATGATGGAAAGGTGGGAGCACCTTCCATTCCAGCTGCATACAAGTCTGGGGTTACTATTTTCAGGAGACTCACTCAATGCAGATCCCAGTGAAACTGAACAGAGTTAAGCTATTGCAGCAATGGCTTACGTATGTGAAATTGTGATAGATTATATTTAGGGGATTACACACAAACTTCTGCCCATATAAAATCTATCCGCAGCATAAGATCTCTTTATTGTTGGAATATCCATGCATCTAGTCATGATAGTCTACTGCTTGTGCAGCCTATGTATAATATGTACGTATATTATGTAGTCTTTCCCCTGTATGACACCCATGGGCAGATTATGCAAGCTGAATAGGGAAAAGGTGCATGGTTGTGGGATTACAGTTGCAGCTGAAAATATCCAGTGGTATAATATTATAGTAGACAACTGAACTTCAGTGTATGTACTCTGCTGTTACCAAAAACGTATTTGCAATGGTAGTGATGGCACTTATTATAGTCCTGCAATACTAGTCATAAGTCAATTACATGTCCAAGCAGCCAGCCAGATTATTTATGAAGTGATGATTGTGATTATGGTTCATTTCCAAACTCACTCCACGCATGTACGTGTGTGCACACACACACATATGCATGCGCACGCGCACACACACTCTATAGTGGTAATGAAATGCCTGCATGCAGGATAAGGAAGTCGGTATCTTTCCCATGTATCAGCCAGGTGCATTCCAGAACTCAAATACTAAGGGATTATAATGAAGAATTATATTCTAGTGTATGATTGTACAGTGTATGTAGTTAAATGATATTTGTAGTATATATGAGAAAATGAATGCAGTATAACTATGGTTGGAGGGAAAAAAAAGAGACGCATGTTGTACAAAAATCATCATGGCCGAAGGATTGTTGTTGCAGTGATAGTGGATCTGACTCACCATCCAGGAGCAGCCTGAGCAAGTCTTCTCATTCTCCTGCATGTACAAATGGAAAAGTATGCATGACCATAGTCCTCCACCCCTCATGCAGTTATTTCTACATACAGCTGTAAAATAAAATCTAAGTGAACAAGGTTGATATTTCATCACTAAAAACCAGCTGGGACAGTTGTTAAGTAATGCTCAGCAGCAGGTAAGATACAGCTATGGAGCAGGTTAGCAAAATTAATGGCTATAAGTAGCTAGCCTCGTTCCCAGGCTCCCCCTGTGCGTGTACCGTAAGTGATAAACGGGAGGTTTGGATTTCGCTACTGGAACCTACAGCGCTGACACAGAAATGTTGTAGCACCTCCAGTTACATAGCAGTCATAGATCAGTCGTGATGCAATCATTGCGCACATGATACATGCAGATGCACATGCGCAGATGCCTTGCGGTGCTTATGGGCTACTTTTTACACCTTAAAAAATACGACAGACATATTGTCCCATCACTAAATATCTAAGAGGGGGGGGGGGGCATCAGTGCCTGCTGACGCGATGACAAGGTCCTGGGTTGCAAACGGGGCGCGTGGACATGGTCCCGCGGGTTGCGAACGGGGCTGGAATGTGGAGATGGAGCTCGCGACACCTGCACACGGGGGATATTTTCGTGAGCCAGCTAGTCACGTGAATAAACAGCTGAACCAAGGGATGGATAAACTACGACTAAACGACTGGCCTTGTGGAGACTGACATCTCTGTCTGCAACACATTTCAAAGACTCAACCACGGCTGCCATGGGATAGCTGAGAGAGTGGCTATGCCACTTGAAACTACGTTGGATTAGTGCCGTCGGTCACCAGCCCTCATGTCTCTGCTTACAGAGCGGCTACACAAACTCTACTAACCTGGGAGCTGCAGTAAGCCTTCCTTAATAAAACTATGTAATCGACTTGTGTAGATCTCTGACTCTTCGTGTGCCAAGAGTTTGAAGACGGCACACATGTATCTGCACGGACGCCATCTTGATTCCCGGGGGGCCCTCTGGGGCCCAAAACGTGACGGACATCTACATATATATAAACGCTAGCTGAGATTTGGAGCCCATTGAACGCGATTATTGGCCTCGCTGCGCTCAGCAATTATATACATACCTACAGAAAGGAAAAGGGAAAACAATCTTACTTTGCATGCGCCTGGCTGGTAAAAAGGCCTGCCTTGTACATGTACATATAAATATGTATCATGTAAAATACAAGTGCAAGAGTTTTTCAGGTGCTTATTGTCATATGGAATTCTGCTGAGTTTAATTTCAGGTGCCTAGTTTTTAAAACTGTTGCCAGTTGCATACACATTCATTATGTGCACTTATACAATTTAAGTGGCTATTGTCTTTGTATAATAAAGTAATATTACTATAGAAATATAAATCTGTATCACCTCAAAGCATTAGTGTAGAGAGCATCAACAACCTTGTGTTCCAGTCAATAGTTGAGGAGGAGTCAGGCTCCTCCCCAACTAATCGACCATTCCTGGCTCACAAAGGAAGACTTGGCAGTAACTGTGGCTACATAAAATAACGCCAAATGGAATGAACTCTTCACAGCAGTGCCATTCTAAACACTGCCCCTTCGCTCGGCAATGGTGGGTAGCCTTGTATCAAGGCCACATAGTTCCGGGAATACTGTCTTGTGGTAGATATATATATAGAGGCTATAGGCAAGTTTCTGCATATCTACGTAGCTGTTCACTGATACATGACTCTACCGTTGCTATGCAATTTCCTGTTACATACTTACATGTATCAAATTATTTGAGCCCTCCAATTATTCAAACACTGACTTCTTTGTCTTCCAAGAAATTCTAACCTTCAATCTGAAATTTATTCTATTGTACACCTCTACAGCCTCTGCTATTATATAGTAAGTATAGCCCACCTTTTTAGGTACTGTCCGCTTACGTTAAGAAAACCAAGTGAACCACACTCCCAAGCGTAAAGATTATGGGTGAGCAGAGAGGTAGACAGGGTTTCATACAGAATTTTTTGTTGGGGGGGAAGCAGTGACTTGGCTTCTTTGACGCACGAATCGCTAATAATGACTAAGTATATACATGTAGTAACTCATCACTGTGATAAAACTGTGCCAAGTGCTATGTCATCCCAACAATAGCTGCTCTACCTGTCCACATTGAGCCATAGCCACGCATAATTATTATTTCACATCTCAGTGAGCATATACAATACGATAGACTTACATGTACTCACTTAATTTTCATTGTGAGAGTAAAATATCAAAATGCCTGCTGGGTACAACAGTTACACTAATTAGTTACTTCCTGACGAACAGACGTATGTTCGTCAGGAAGTAAAGAAAAGCGCATCCGATTGGCCATTCATTGTACTTTTGTATAATAAGAGACGTCACCATGACCACGCCCATTTTTCAATATATTTACGTAACTGACAAGACGTCTGTCCAGTACTCTCGATTAAAAAACTTTTAGTTTTCATTGAGAAACAATGGTTCAACCGTGGAGCCCCTTCACAAAAATCTGTACATTTGGGAGTGTATCAATTTTGGGTAAACAAAGGAAACACTATTTTAGTTGAGTAGCGTTCACATAAATGTATTATTTTATCAGTTGTCTACAAATTATGTATTCCATAGAAATTTGATCACCAGACATGAATAATTAGACTCACTATGGTAATGCTTATGACAATTATTAGCACTAATTACACATGTAGTTCTGTCCGGTGTGGGTGGCATTCTACTGTTCCTGTGCTTTACATGTTAAAAGGGGAGTAACCACAGTGTAGTTTTCTGGACTCACTCTTTATGGTAACTGTACTTGCATTAAAATTCCTTTAAGCACTAGACTGCGATAATGACATACTACAACTGTGTGTGTATGTATGTGTTTGTACATGTACCTACCTTGTGTTTCTGTCTTGATCTCTCATCTTCTTCTCCATCTCCGCATCCGTAAGGACCTGTATGGTGGGTCCCCACTGCTCAGCATCAGCTAGCTGTCTCACAGGAATCTTGATGGAAGGTAGGGGAGCCTCACTGGACAAAGAACAGTAACAAGTCTTATTGTATTTATTCATCACTTTTTGCAAGCAGTTACTGAAAACTCCACCCAAAACCAAAAGAGGAAGACTTTGTCCCACTCAACTGTGACATGTCTGAAGTTTTATAGTGTGGTGTAGAAATGGCAGTACTGAGAAATGGCCACACTTGGGAGTCTTGGGAAAGTCTGCCACTGTAAAGGCTATGGCCCCCAATGTTTGTTGCGTCTGTGTAGTTTGTGTGTAAGCTGAGATGTGAATGCTGCTAGATAGGTGGAAGCAATTTCAATTACATGTAGCTTATCTTGTCTCTTTGTATACCACGTACCTACCTGAAGTCCAGTCTCAATAGCCTCTTTAATTTGGCACCATGGTTCTGTACATGTACATTTTTGTACGTACATCATTTCTGGCAATGATAGTTACATGTAAGCCACGCTCAGGTCATGATTCACAACATCTACATGTACATGTAGATCTCTGCCTGCCTGCCGTAGTTCACTAAGCAGTGGCTATGCTTGATGCTATAATTATAACGGAACCATGGTTGGAAAGGTATGCTTGATGCTATAATTATAACGGAACCATGGTAGGAAAGGTATGTTTGATGCTATAATTATAACCTGACTAGCCTCATCCCCAGGCCACACCCCCCACGAAAGAGTGGCCTGGTATCCACTGTTTGCGCATGCGCATACTTTACCGGAAATCTTGGTAAATCGTGAACTATCGTGTTACATCCGCATATAATTACGTCATGTTCGGTTACGAATCCGTTAATGTCTTCGTGTCATGAAAGTGTAAAATGAAGACAGCAGGCTTCATGGCCTGTAGTGATGGTTTTTCACTAGCTGCATGCCTAGACAGTGATCGGTAGTTTGAAATTTCGATCCCATTTGCCACTGAAATCCCTAGAAGGCCGCACCTGTGATTGAAAATCGAGCAGCTCACAATTTACTGCTAGGAGAGAGGCGCTTCCAAATTTTTACGGTAAGATTGCTACATTAATCATAGTGGATAGAAAATTACAGATTCTTCTAGTATGCCTGACTGGTTAGAAAGCCATTTCAACAGCAGAAAGTCTGGTTTGTAGTTCTTCCGCTTACTATATTCGTGTACTGTCTCAATACTACTCCTGGCCATGTGACTAAGACGGTTCACAGATATGTTTACTGACCTTATTCCGTATATTATTGCGATTATCTCACGCATGCGCGAACAGTGGATACCAGGCCACTCTTTCGTTGGGGTGTGTGGCCTGGGGATGAGGCTATAACCTGAGCATGTCTATGATAGGGCAACAATAGGACTGATGATCACATGATTAGACTGGTGATGATAGGACTGGTGAAGATAGGACAGTAGAGTGATAGGAGTGGTAGGTGGGTGTTGAGGATTAGGGCCAATTACAGTTATTTCCCCTCTGTTGCAATTATGGAGGTAATTTGAACACAAAATCTGTAGAAAGTGGGAGTGTTATACATGTACATACACATTTCCAATCGATCGGGTATAAATTTTAGCAATTTGAAGGCATCTCAGATTTAAATTGGCGGGTAGTAATTTTAGTGATTATAATAGAAGCAGTGGCATCTTGATTCTGGAGAGGGTCAGACATTCTGTAGGACCATCATTCTTTGTTGGCAGAGTACGAAGACCAGCGTCTATTCAAATTTACATGATTTTGTATATGTACTGTGCACAGATTCTGAAGAACGTACACAGCCACTGTTGATGACTAGCAAACACAAAACATAGTAAGACTTTCTGCTTGCTTCACTTGGTAAGGAAAAACACAGCTGAAATTTAGCATACCTTTTTTGTAGAACCAATGCATTGTGACTGTATTTGTTGTACTCATTAAATAGCTAAAGTTAGTACCCACAATCACCAGACTAGTCTTAAGGTGTACATGTATATCAGAAGAGTATTAAGAACGCATGAAGGAGTAGGAGTGAGAAATGGCAGTAAATACTTGCAGCTAGCTCCACATGCTAAAACAGATTGTGTAATAGTTATTAATGACCTTTACACTTCATTTTTCATACAAATTCTACTGTGTAATCACTTCAAACTTCAAGCCACCATTCATGCTTCTACTCCGTTTATTAATATGCTCTTGCATGCGTATGTGGTGTAGGTACCTGAAAGCGTAGGTCTTAGAATGCCAGCTGAGCTGTCCTCTGATGGAGTAGGCAATGGTCGTTACAAACTCCCCTCCTAGACCAAGGTCAGCACACAACTTCCGGGCAAACTGCTCTGGGCTGTTGAGGGGGTTAGAGAGGTCCCACTCAAACTGGTCGACCAAGGAGATGTTACCCACATGAATGTTTAGCTGGGGGAAAAAATGTGTGTGAATATCAAGTATGGGTACCTATGATTTTATGGCTCTTTAATCGTTTTGGGAAATAGAACATGGTGTTATCAATAATAAAGGTGCACAGCTTTTAATCTTTAGTACATATATGAATGAGGAAGGACAACAGCTGTCATACACGTACCTTGATAATGACTCTCCTATCCTCTTCATCCTCAGGAATCATGTCAGTGGAGAATTGTTCACATTGCTGCCGGATTGAAGAGGCAATTGCAGGGACGAATGAAGAGTTTGGAAGGTCCAGGTCATCACAAAGTACCTCTGCAAACTGCTCCGGGGTTATAAGAGTCTCTGAAGATATTACATAAATATTACAATTTTTTTTGTCACAGTTACACTATTAAAGTACTATGCTGCATTGAGCTAGTGAACCTGCGATACTAATTAAATGTACATGTACAGCAAAAATAATGTTCCTGTATTTCTACTGTAGCATAGTACTACGTAGGTCTGCTCTAGTAAAGTGAAAACGTTCAAAGCATATACCACTTCCAACAGCTTAGCTAAATCTCCTTGTGTGCTTGTATGGACATTACATGTCATAACGTACATGTACATGCAGCTACAGAATGATCATGCAGCTCGTGCATGCATTATGTAGTTATATGATATTGTAAGTTGACAAGAGAGAAAGACTTCTGCATGTTTTAGGCTTTCCTCTAGAAATGCCAATGCTCAGGTAGATGGTGATGTACGTACAGTATGTTTATGGGACATGATCATGTACACACAATAGTATTACAATTATTATGTACACAATCTTTTACCATTTTTATTCCAGGTGAAAGTGTCCCTTAGTTTCTGTCCTTCGATGTCAATATCCAGCCTAATGGGTACCAGTACTTCTGGATGGGTGGCTGCCTCATACATTGCTGTTGGGTTCTTGTCATCATAGCTGCAAGGGTAGGTAGCACATGGCAAGACTAATATACACAGAGAGCGAGAACGATAAGTCTTCAATCTCGACGTCTGGAACTGCAGCCTAAAGTGTAACTGTACTTTCAGTAACATTGGTTTCTTACTTTTGGAGAATTTTGCAGTAAGTGTGTTTTTGGCAATACAGCTGCTTGCTGTGAAGTAAATGTATGCAGACAAATTTCTTGTATCTGTGCCTGCTCTAGTCTCTGTGCTTTAATCAGTCATGAGCTTTCAATTTCTCTGCACTTTTGATGGGCCTAACCTTAAGTGACGGCACTGCTGCTGTGCTAGCTACATTTTATCGGTAATTACCACTTTCTGATTTATTACTGCATTGCTAAATGAAAGCTCTTTATTAACTCCTTGGCACCAAAACTCAGCATTAAAGGACTCTAGAACACTCCATGGACTGGCACAAAATAACACACACCTGTACATACATACGTACATGTATACAATGTACAAATAAGTAGCACACACCAGACTCTCTGCTCCCACTTTGTGTGTGTGTGTGTGAGTGTGTGTGTGTGTGTGTGTGTGTACGTCAGTGTGTGTGAAGGATTTGGCTACAAATATACCCAATAGAGTCAAACAAACCATGTTGGGAAGCTCTTGACTCTCTTGGTGTTGGTCTTGCAGCGAGAAATGGGAGATGCACAGGGCACAGCATCCAGGTGGAAGGAGCTGCTAGGGATCTGTGATATCCAGGAGTTCTTCTTGGAGCTCCGGCTACCAGTGGAGCCAGTGTGGTGGAGGGCAGGGGGCCTCTCTATGCTTGTGTGAGAGACTGTGTCAAATCCCAGGGATGCACGATACTTCTCATCATTCCCAGCAAGTATATCTTCCACTTCCAACACCTTTACAATATGCACATTGGATGATATCGTGGCATAACCATATCCTATCTGTGCACTCGCCAGTCTTCTTTCTTCTTGTGTGGTCTTCCTCTTCCACAGGCCTGGGTACTTCTTGTAGAGGTCCCCTCGAAATAGTCGAAGGTAGTTTCCTACCTCCGAGCCCAGCATGTATTCATCTCCCTTTTCGCCCAATGTGAATGTTTTTGGTTTAGGGCCATACGTTTTGAGAGAGGTACAGAGTCCCGTAGCCATCTAGTACTGTAGAAATGAAATTTTAAAAACAGTGTTGCCGTCAAAAAAATGCTGAACCACACTACCAATTAATTGTGACAGGGTGGGTGCATAGTACTGGGGCAAGCCTGATTGAGCCCATGTATGCGTCTGCACTTGCGCAAATGGTCCACATTATTATTGTAAGTGTTTATTTTAACCACTTTCACATGCCATAAATGGCAGATTGGCACTATAGCACAAATTCTAATTAAAGCACACTTTATGGCACCATCACCATGCGAGGTCAGGCCAATGCAGGCAATTCACACTTT
Source organism: Phakellia ventilabrum (assembly GCA_963921505.1). Taxonomy (NCBI): domain Eukaryota; kingdom Metazoa; phylum Porifera; class Demospongiae; order Axinellida; family Axinellidae; genus Phakellia; species Phakellia ventilabrum. The sequence continues at coordinate 3,450,941 of OY997390.1, forward strand.
AGAGCAGGATGCGATCAAAGCTACATGTAGCTATGTACTTTGCACGCCAAGCTGGCTTGGGAGATCCACCAGTAATTGCTACTGACTGAACATCAATTATATATATATAGCTACATGTAACTATGCCTGGGGCAAGGAGCTGTTGTGCATGAGTGTTTGACAGCATGTCTGGAGATCTCAGCTTGTCAATGCAATGCCAGCTGGCCAAGATCTACAGTGACACAGGAAAGACTGGCTCCATCAGGGTGGAGCTTTCGACAGTTCAGCAGCAAATTGAGAGTGAGCTTTTCACAACAGCTTGATTTGGTGTTCGGAAAAGACCATGCATGTCAAGATCTCCTATGAAATGATTTATAGTGCTGGTCGCTTAGCCCTCGGAAATAGCTCAATTTTGTCATTTTCCAGGGTGAAATATATTTTTATATTGTTTGGGTCAATTGCCTGCAATAAGTATGCATGGTTGAACGTGTGAAACATGTCTTCAGTGGTTCAACTATCAAATATCCTAGCTAGGATAATAGACCATTGGGGGGGGGGGGAAAAGTAGGCACTACAATGTAAATGGATAAAATACAAAAAAATGTGTTTTGATTTAGTTTTTTTTACATAAAAACAGAAGATATTTGTCTCCTTGTAATGTCTTGTGCTTCGCACTTTTACGGCGCTAGTGCATGTATTCATATCTACCATTGTGAAGTGGGGGAGGGGGGGACATTTTACACTATAGTGTAAAATGTCTGGTGGACACTTATAGGGTAAAATGTTCGGGGGGATGGCTTATACTCTGACACCGTTTTAGGAGGGGGGGGGGTTCAAATTAATTCATCATAAGAGAACTGGCAACAGTGCATTCCGTAAGCAGAATGGAGTTTTACCATATAAATTGGATGGGTGCATGCCAGATTTCTTGGGGTGCCACATTTCCTGTGGACACTGGGTCCCCCGGCCACTGGCTGGGGATCAAGGGTCCCCTGATACCATTTCCGTATACAGTTAAGGGAAATGGGGGTGTTACGGAACACCTAAGCTTCTGGGATCCCAGCAACGATAAACTAGCTCATGGTTACAAGTTACAAACTCAGCATAAACAACAACTAGTGTACTAACTACAAATCAAGTTTCATTGATGTAGCGCTGCACAATCACTATTAAATAGTTACAAATTTGCGCTACCCTATTGCGGGTAATACAGAACACCCGAGGGTATTTCGGAACACCCCACTGATCTCGCAAAGGCGCAGTGGAGGCTGTAACTGGTATGCTGGTAGACTAGCTTAGTATCTACTAATACTATTTTAGTCTGGTGTTTGGGGGAAGTAGCTAGTCTAGTGGTCAAGCTAGACTAAATCGTCGTTATGGTCGATGCAAGCATACGGATGCCAATACGTACAGTTATACAAAAGCAATCGTTGCCGCCTAGACAGGAGTCGAGGTTTGGTAGTTCCTTGGTGCATTCAGCCGTTGGCAACGTCTAGTAACTACTCTAGTCGGGAGAAAACTTGACTCAACCAATTTACGAATTACCCCCCTGTTCCGAAATACCCACATTTCCCTTACTTTATGTTTGCATAAATCTGATGCTAAAAAACAAGTTAGCTAGCTACGTATCATGCATCACAGAAATGATGCATGCACAGAAAGAGCGCAATTAAGATCAGTTCCTGACTTAACTTTCTCATTGCCCACTGGCAATCTTTGCAAAGGCTACGTCCCATAATGAATACATGATTTTTCAAACTTACTTGAGTCCGTTGAACGTTATTAGTGAGGCCAGGCGTTGAAGCAGAAGGACGTCGCGAGCGTAGGAATCTGGGTGAAACTCTAATAAATGCCCACTAATAACTTTGACTTTGACTGTATTGCGCGCGTGCACTGCAGGCGCATGTTGATTCAGTGCTGGGACAGTGGTGATAGCCTACGGCATACTCCAATCCATGGCCCTTCCAACGTTGCAACCTTACTACCATAGGAGAAATGTAGCGCAGGCAGAAAAGCTGATTGTGCAGAGAAGAAGACATGAAGCAGACGTCAGAGAGAGATGGACCGATCACTCCAGATATCTCAACAAGTCTGACGTTCATTCTATGAAGCAAGAAGCGTGGACATCATCCAAGTCCTTCCAAGATAGGTACATGTAGCAACTGAGAACTCATGAGCGTCATGGGTTCCTGGTGCATGCATGCCAAAATAAAATTGGGCCCCCCAGAGCTGATCCGGTGGACTGATTTTGGCCAGAACAATTTAGACTTTAGTCCCCCAGACCACTTTAGCTGCCAAAACTGGTCCCCCTGGTCAAAACTGTTCTACCATTGTGAACAAGGCTTTCCTTTGGTGTTCTCAATGAACTTAAGTGTTGTGCCATTATATTCTGTGTATGCAGCCGAGCAGCCCCACCCAGGCTATATAACTGTGACTGAGGCTACACCCATTCCTGCTGCCTTACCATTTTGAATTTAGATCATGTACACTGTTGTGTTACAGCCTGCATGTATGTTGCAATAGCAGGACCAAAATTAGTCTAGTAATTTTGATGAACCAAGTTTGGTCGTGGGGGACCAATTTTGGTGGGTAAAGTGGTCTAGGGAACAGCCAAAACTGATCCTCCAGACCACTTTTGGCCCTGGACCAATTTTTTTTGCGTGTAGCAGCACTCTGCAGCTGAATCCATGGTTAAATCACCGTGAAATAAAGGTTACATGTATATACTTTGTGAAATGTTTGGTTAGACATTTACTGGTTGTGCTCAGCAACAGGCAGTCTAAGCTAAAGACAGTTGCAGAATGGATCAACTTGGCTATTGGCTGTAGTGTGCTTCCAGTTAGCAATCAGAATGTGCCAAACAGAATTATATTCGTTACCTACCACTATTTCACCGTCTAGGCAACACAAACTAACCTAGCTTGACGTACCTTGGCCTACTGAGCCTACAAACTTCCATTGCGTTCGTAGCTATAGTAACAAAATGACGTAACTTAGCACACATGATAATTGTGGATGGCCACAAGCGTGGACAATCTTAGTACCAGCTGGGCGCGCGCTTCGGTAAATAGCAAGTTTAGTATTGTAGATATACAAGCAGCTACTGCGTTTCCAACTCAGTACATTTCATTAGCCATATGCACCATTATATGTACTACATGAATTATATACATAGCACTCGGGGTGTGGTCTCAAGGCTGATTCATATAGAAATTCAAAATCAGTAGTTTTGCGTACTGTACACGTATGTATACTACTTCTGTCCTGCTCATTGCCATATGCTGCTGATCACTTTATTCCCTGGCCACTCTGATTTCTTCAATGTGGCCTGTGAATGAGGGCAAGTCCTCATCATTGTGGTATCCACTTTGATCTCGTGTATCAACTCATACACAGCTTTTTACCAGCTGGGCGCACACGAAGCACACGCCCAGCTGGTACTAAGATTGCTTTACGTCCGGCGTCTGTCTGTGTGTGTGTGTTCATCCGCAATTATTACGTGTGCCAAGTTTCGTCATTGTGGTACTATGCAACTATAGCCGCAAGCCCAGTGAAAGCTACTGGAAGTTTGCAGGCTCAATAGGCCAAGATACATCAAGCTATATTAGTTTTGTGTTGCCTAGACGGCAAAATAATGGTAGGCAACGATGATACTTCTGTTTTGGCAAGTTCTGATGGCTAACTGGAAGCGCACTACGAAATTGCTGTATCAGCATTTTCACTGGAAGCTGTGCACGATGACTGTCTAGCCAAGCTGATCCATTCTACAGCTGCTTTTAGCTTAGACTGACCTGTTGCTGAGCACAACCTTCAGTTGGATGATTTATGTAAAAAACACCCGGCTGGTTTTTAGATATGAAATATCAGTCTTGTCTATTCTATAGCTTTGCAATATCATTAAGATTGTAAGCTAGTACATAACAATCCTTATACCTTTATTGGCAGTATGAATGCTTACCATTCTCGGGGAAAGGAAGATGATAAGAGAAAGAAACTGCTTGAGAGAAGAGAGAAACTGCGCACACTTATACGACAAGAGAAGGAGAAACTGGAAGTTAGTGTGTCGTGTTTAGTAGAATTTGTAATAGTTAAGAGCAACTAGCAAGTCACAACGCTGAGCCTAAAATTTAGTACATGATCCTTTATACCGCACAGTGGGAAAATATGGTGAGGACTTTAATTTGGCAGTTTGGTGAATCATAAAAAATCGCCAATTTAAATTCTCGCCACTAATAATCCATACCACCCACGCACATATGCAAGCGTGTGAAACGGTACCTGATCATGTTGCTGTACAAGTATTTGAAGGAAGAATGTACTTCCCACTCCATGTGCATGTGGCGATTCTTCTCTCTCCAGGAAGGGCATCGAACATGCAAACAAGGCAGTGCATGCAGTGGATCAGCACAGATAGCATGTATGATTGAGTGGTACAAATCTATTGCGTCACTTGTCTCTCTACTCTCGCCTAGCAGCTACCGTAGAATTTTTGGTGTATGGAGCCTGGGAACGAGGACAGCAAAAGCTTCAAATAAAAGACCGGCCTTCAAGAGGGATCGGTGGCAATCTAGTATACTTATTCTTAATTGTGATTTAGCCAATCGTAAGAATATAACCTATAGCCTTATTCCCAGGCAGCTAGATATACATGTAATAGCTTTAAGCAAGTACCTTTACTATTGCATACATGTATACATGTGACAGTGTATTTTTCTTGTGTTTACATACATGTACCCTATTGTGTACTTTTATTGCAGAAAGAGTTGAAGGAAATGAACCCTGATCAGCTGTCAAAAATGAAGAGCAGGTAAGGAGAATTATATAATCGGGATAGCCTATGATGCATACTTAGCAGTTTGCAAAAGCAAACACTAACCTAGCCTCAAACCAATGTCTTTTACGTTTAGCCTCGTTCCCAGGCCCACGTTCACGTTTCACTTTAGCGCAGCTGTGGGCCTGGTATATTTTCTCACATGCGTGGTGTGTAGGGTAGAAGGGTGGTAGAAGGATGCGTGGGCGAGGACAGCTGCAGTTCTCAGACAATGATGGAAGGCAGCGAATCTATACTTCTTGCAGCTACTCTTTGGAGCCTGTTTGTGCCACAGACCAAGCACTGAAACAATGATACCAGCAGAAGGTAGAGAAGTGCAACCGTCTTTCGAGCGGTCCCTGCCCACGCGCAATTAAGTAAGTCAAATCACATGAGAAATTATACCAGGCTCTCTAGCAACATACAGAGAGCCTGGGGACGAGGCTACATGTATTTTACGTTTATGTTGGTTCTGTTATTCTCGTAGCGTGCAAAACTTGCACAAATAGTCTGTCCCATGTGCATTTGGTGTGGTGATGTCAGAACAAGTCTTCATGCATCCCCCTAGGCCCTCCCCCTGCCCCGAGAATAATTATGTTCATACAGCTTAGAGACCTACTACTGAATTATGCAGCCCTTAGGTAGTGCGGCCTTAAATACTTAGCAACTACTTGGTCGTGCATACCTCTGTATAGCCACGCGAAGCATACTGCACTTGTATATCTTTAGTGTACACTATTGTATTATTTGCATACATGTAAGCAATATTACAGCTGGAGGACAAAGCACAATTGAGAGATGCATTAAATATCACTAAGTGCCTCCTTGCCTTGTGCATGTCTTGTGCACACATGTATAATTATGGCTTTGTATGTGATTCTCTTTTTCAAGAGCTGAAGAACTTAAAACATACAGAGAACAGCAGAGAAAGAGAGTAAGCTTCACTGTGCACATGGATGTGCTGAGTTTATGTAACGTACTGTATATGCATATCCATGTACATGTACATGTAGGTTAATTCTTCCTACAAAGTAATTGGTAGGTACTACAACCATAACAACTTTCCGAAAATAAATTTTCTTGCACTTATCAGGATTTCTTTTCGAGTTATCAGGATTTCAATTCGAGTGTGACGGAGTTTGGGGGGTGGGGTGGCAAGGATCTCCACATCAGTTCCCATCAGGATTTGATACTCTTAATTAGCCTCGTTCCCAGGCCTCCACCCCAGCTTTTGTCGCTTGCGGTATGAAAAGTGGGGAAAGAGCTGATACATTTTATCATGTGCTGTGATGAAGGGTAGACATAGGGTAGACGTAATTAACTGGTTGACTGCACACTTTGATCTGCCACCATGTACGCTGTACAAGCTATTAAAGAAGTAAAGAAGAGTTGCTGACCGCTTTGAAAGCTAGACCAGTGATATTGCCTTCCGCCCCTAGCTGATTAAACGACGCCTATCCGTGTAGCTACTGTAGTAGCATCCTTAGCATCGTTCTTCCCGACCTAGGCCTTGAACGTCATCGCTTTTGAGCGTTGAATTTCGACGGCAGGCTGCATACAGCGAAACTGATGAAGTTAAGTAACTATTAATAATGCAATTTTCTCGTTGCTATGTGTGCGTACCTGACATTGGGATATTTTCGTGTATATTGCTCTGTGTAGGTTGCAGAGGAAAAACTTGTAGAGCATTGGCGTGTTAACTGTCCTGAGCTGCGGCAGGTAGAATCCAGGCAGATGGAGAGAGATGCACATCAGCACTGGGAGCACCAAGTCAAGCACAGGCAGCAGGTGATTTGGAGTGCATAATACCACTGATTAGTGTGTAGCCTGTTACATCCTGATTTTATTAACATCTGTGTGAACAATCCGGTTGTGTGTGGAAGCTGGATACGAGGCTAAGTCTTATCTGTCTCTGAATGTTGTGTTATGTAAGATACTGTTTTCTGACCTTAGCAGTGACGCTCAATCACTTGAGATTCCGTGACTATGTACGTACCTACATTGTAGCACCAGAGGACCCAAAAAGTATAGTACACTTTACACAGATGTCTAGCATATGTAGGATGAGCATGCTCTCCTGGAATACGGTTTATACATAAATTCCAAAGGATTCTCTACAAATGGCATTATTTAGTCGTCTTTTCTCTCAGTTGAGCAAATAGATGGAGATTTATAAATTGTTATTGTGATCCATGTCTCTGTAATGTGTACGGTGCTCAAAATGTGTTCTTGAAACGATTCCTCCAGCGTAAGGAAGGCCAGTAAGTGGAATGACAAAAGCATGCATATAATGCCAGCAAATGTCATTTGTAATACACTATCGTGCAGAGTTACAGGGTTGTATTGAGCCTGCCTGCTGTATACAGGACTACCAGACAGCTGCATTGCGAGAAAGGCTGGTCAGTAATCGGGTCACATAATTGATATTTCGTCTGGGGTGAAAGCATGTACTGCCATAGACCCAAGCACACAGTTTTAAAAGTCTAATTGCAAGCAGAGTTGCCACATTGGGTCTGGGCTTGCTGTCGCTCTGGTTTCACCATGCTACAGCGAATACCAGTCAGCAATTGGGCCATGTAATTGGAATGACAAAGCCTACACAATACCATAAGCTCCATGATACTCAGTGGTAGCGTGATATACTCCTGATTGAATTTCAAAGCATCCTAACCTACCTGTTTCACATCGTCAATAAAGTAAGTACTCAGGATACTTTTAAGATACTACAGCGTTATCAAATTTTGATATACTGGAGGAATCAAATTGATCTGCTTTATAGATCAAATTTTAAAATATCTACTGACCGTAAATGTGAGATCCTTTCCCTTCGCTTTAGGAGTTGGAATCAGCCAGAAAGGAGAAGGAAAGGTGAGTGTCATCAGTGAAGTCATGTATGCGAGTATACTATATGTATAATTAGACATCATGGCTAGTAACGCCCAAACAGAAAAGCAATATGTGGCTACAATTCAAGGTGGCCTTTGTTGATCATTATATGCTGTGTGGTCCATGTAGTAAAAACAATTATTGCTGACAGTAGTACATGTTTTGTTTGTACCTAAATGGTAGGTAGACCCCAGAGACCAAGGGATCTATGCGATTGTGAAACTTGGGAGGCCTGAGGCTGTAATGTTCCAAGCGAAGGGCTTTACTAAGGGCCTGAGAGTTCTACATTGCATACTGTAGACAGGGGTTCATTTAGGAAAATCCCCAAGATCCCACTGGTCGCGGTGTTTAATAGCTAGTTTCTAAGTACAGCAACAGTAACTGAGGACGCCAAATCACAAATGAAAGAGACAAAGGATGGACCTAATTTTTGTGTGATTCGCTGCTACTTGTACTTGAATGGTGCAAATTCAACAACGAACAATACCAACAAGCAGTGTCTCTTAACCACACACTGAATTTATTTGAGCGAGACTGTAAGCTATACAGGCTTTCAAACACAAAATATCAACTATAAACAATGCAGTAATTGTAGCAAGCATGAAGGACTGCTAGTAGGTATATTCTAGCCTCGTTCCCAGTCTCCACTTCCAGCTTTTTTTCGCATGTTGTAAAAAAAGAGGGAGGGAGCCTGGTCAAATTCGTCATGTGAAGTGCGTCATATCCACAGGAAGGGTGCATGGTTTTGTGGAATGCTCTGATCTTGCCGCACTACTTGCAGAGCCCAAAGAGGAGCTGCAAGCTTTCTTTCAAGCTTAGTGAAAGAACTGTTCGTGATGAAAGACAAAGCCAGAGGGTGAGTAAAAACGTGGGGTCTCCTATTAGAGGCTTGCTAGTTTGAATGTCGCTGACATAGCCTGGCCACTAAAACTAGCTATGTAAGTTACCAACAGCTCAGCTTTTATTCAAGCGCTACAAGCTCTAAAGAAGTAGGTTACCCATACTGCTAACTAAACTAAAAGGCCTAGCCCTGTAGGTACTGTATAAGCTAGTAGCTAGCCTGTATCGCTAGCTAAACTAAGCCGCCTAACCCGCTAGCTAACTAGCTTTTAACTAAGGCCACGTTGTTTAACACTCACCCGCTAGTTTGCTCTTTCAGTCAGGGCAGTCTTTGGACTCATACCGAAGTTTGTTCAAGATTGTTTTACGCTTTCTGCCCTCTTTTGCTGGCTTATCAGCCTCATCCGTGCGGAGCGGCCAGATCAGAGCATTCCACAAAGCCACGCACCCTTCCTGCGGATGTGACGCACTTCACGTGATGAATTTGACCAGGCTCCCTCCCACTTTTTTTTACACATTCGAAAAAATGCTGGGAGTAGAGACTGGGAACGAGGCTAGGTATATTCATCTAGGTGCACATTTGGGGCAAAATGGCATCTAGAGTATATAGGCTAAGGCTGAGTTTTGTTTTAGTATGGCTTCACATAATTTAGTTATAGTTGTAGTTAATCTCTATTTGAGTATGAAATTTAATTTTGAATTTAGTTGCTAGCTAAAATTTGGAAACTATTGATAAAGTACTCTTAGTTTCAGTTAATTAACTAACTAAAAGTGCATATTTTGGAGCCAAAGTTTTATATGGGGCGAGCCTGAGCGAGCCCCACACTAGCGAGTCGAATTCTGCTCCCGTGTCTATATATATATATATATATATTATGGTACGTACGTCTACCGAATCTAAATACAAAATTCTAATTTTGCGTATTACGCATTACGTAAGGATGACAAATCACAAACTAGAGAGATAAAGGGTGCACTTTCTGGGTGATTTGCTACGAATCATGCAACGTTAATGGTGAAAAACATGAGCAGCATCTCTCAGCCACATACTGAATTCATTTGAGAGAGACAACAGGCAGTACAGGCTTTCAAAACACAATTTACTAGCTACATGTACAAGCTATAAAACTCTCAGGAACTGTAGCAAGCATGAAGGACAGCTAGTAGCTGTATTCATCTGGCCTGAACTTCCTGCCATTTTGATAGCAATGCAATATGGCTAGCCTTGTTCCCAGGCTCTCCCCCCACATAATAAAATAGGAGAGCACTTTTGCCATAGAAGAGCTTTTACTTATGTAAGAAATTTGAAGCTTCAAAGGCATAGTGTTGATTGGAGACTACTTCTGCTTCTCAGTCAACATGTACATGTATGTGCAACTCTTACAATTGTCAGGCAACTTTCTAAGGTAAGCAAACCTGCATTAAGACTTCATATGAAAGCATTAATTGCGGTTCTGTTACTGATATTGGTTGTATAGGCATTTGTTTTGAGCTTTAATACGTGGGCCTCATAACGGTATGTAGGTGTGGCTTAGATTAAGTGCATCAGAACCTAGAGTCAGTACCTACAAAAGAAGTGTGTAGTGGTTTGGTGCAACGTTAATGGTGAAAAACATGAGCAGCATCTCTCAGCCACATACTGAATTCATTTGAGAGAGACAACAGGCAGTACAGGCTTTCAAAACACAATTTACTAGCTACATGTACAAGCTATAAAACTCTCAGGAACTGTAGCAAGCATGAAGGACTAAACCAGATATTAGGATGATTCCAGTGAAACCATTGCATTAAGGTGGCACCTTAGTGAAAGGAGAAAAATACTTTTTGCTGTAACCCAGCTATAATGCATGGAAAAACTGCAAACCTTACACATAAATGTATAGCGCCAGGGGCTATTTGTAAACATTACATCATCATTGTAGCTGCAGGCTATAACAATATCTACAGCCTGACAAAGTGATTTTTTAAAAATAAAGTCTAAAGTTTGAGTAAAGTTATATACCCAGACAGTCTACTCACGACACTGTCGCGTCAGTACTTGTGAAATGAGGCAGCTGTAACTCCCAAATACGACTAAAATGGCAAAAACAGGCTTTGTCAGGCTGTAGACCAATAAATTTCCTTTCGCATTTAATTTCCCTCACCTGCTGCTTAGGAAAACACTTTGTACATGTACACACTCGCGCACCATATTACCCACTAAACCAGATATTAGCTGTCATCTCTGTAAGTTTGAGGCTGGCGTGTTTCAATATTCACTGTACATTAGCAATATATATAACCAGGGTGCCACTTTATAATTGATTGCCCAGTCACCATGATGTCCATGTATATACATCATCATTGTAGCTGCAGGCTATAACAATATCGTAGCAGCCTGAAATAATGAGTGATTTGATTGCATGTATACATAAAATCTAAAGTTTGAGTAAAGTTATATACCCAGAGCAGGTGCTACTCAAGGATGAGCAACTGTCGCAGCCCTCAGTACTTGTGAGGAATGAGGCAGCTGTAACTCCCAAATACGACTAAAATGGCAAAAACAGGCTTTGTCAGGCTGTATACCAATTAATTTCCTTTCGAAACAGTCCCAGAGCTGGTAAATCTCTTGTACCTGCGTGTCTAAGACTCTGCACCGCGACAGCTGTCATCTCTGTAAGTTTGAGGCTGGCGTGTTTCAATATTCACTGTACATTAGCAATATATATAACCAGGGTGCCACTTTATAATTGTGATATTTGACCCCTGAGTACACGATGGTACAAGGATGTACAATAGGGTCAGCACTACGTAGCAGTAAATAATGTACCTTGCATGTATAATTTGCACCATTGCACTTGCAGAGCGTTCAAACCACAATTCCGGGAGTCAAATAATTGCGGAGGCACGTTAACGCGTTACAGGTGTGGCAGAGTGCTATTCTGAATTGACATGCTTACCATCCCAAGAGCTGAAAGATGTCGTCGTGTCAGCCACATCGAACGGCAGCTTATGACGAAGACCTCCGCTGGAGGATGGTTTATCAGCACTACGGGCTTGAGCTGAGTTACAGGAAGATAGCAGACAACCTTTCTGTCGACCTTTCGACTGTACAACGTACCGTTGAACATTTTGAGGAAAACGGCACTGTTAGTAAGGCAGCGTATCCGAAAGGACATAGCCATCCCTTCAAAAAGCTTACTGAGATCAATGAGTTTCTCATTTTGGAGCTCGTTCTTGAATGCCCTGGCATATATCTCGACGAGATTAAGCAAGAGCTTAGTGAACAGACTGGAACAGAAATATCTGTGTCCAGACGGATTTACGCGCCAAAAGCTGATAAGAGTAGCTGTGCAAAGAAACGAAAAACTTAGGGCCAAATTCAGGGCAGATATCTCTCTTTCTAGGCCAGAAATGTTCATTTTTGTGGATGAGACGGGGTTGGATAGAAGAGATACGATGAGAAAGTTTGGCTACAGCTTACGGGGGAAGCCAGCAATTGCATTGCAAATATACGGAAGGGGCAAGCACATGACTGGAATAGCGACTATGAGTGTGGAGGGGGTATTAGGATGCAGTCTTGTTACAGGGGGCGTTGATGGTTGATGGTGATGCTTTTCTGATGAGAATCTGTTGTCAAAGCTACAACCATTTAATGGAAGCAACCCCCATTCCATAGTTAATGGACAATGCCACCATACATCATGTGCAGCATGTTGTGCAGACTCTAGAAGGCCTCAGGGTACTCATATACTTCCTACCACCATACTGCCCAGATCTCAAGCCAATAGAAGAAATATTTTCTGAGGTTAAATACTGGTTGAAAGCGAATGAACATACACAATGCAACATGAAGATTTAGAAACACTGTTAGTAATGGCATTTTCCAGTATAACAGCTAGTGACTGCATAGGTTGGATTCAGCACACAGGTTATGTATAAGAACAAATGCACAATCACTGTACCGTTCCATGCATGTTCTGTATGTTATTACTGAATGTGAGTTTCCTTAGTCCTGACAGTATATTTAGTTTCTGCTCTTGAAACTCATCATGGGTAAGAACGCCATCATCAAATAGCTGACTTAATGTGCGTAGGTCTTCCAAATGCTTTCGTTGTAAGCCTGCTTGATTATTTAGTGATAGTACATGACTAGTAGAGACAGAGTCCTTAGAGGACCTTGCAGGTGATGACGTTTGTTGACCTTTACCGGTAAGTGCATTATCAATTGCTTTTGCGGCTCCAGCTAGAGCATCAGAAACACTTTCTTTACACTTTTTAGATCGCCCTTTTTGCTCACCAGTCATAAGTGGGATAGGGGGTGGGTCATCGTAACTTTCATGGCGGTCCATCCTTATAAATTTAGCCCAAAGGGTGTATTGTGGCCCAGTATACTTGTCACCATGCCTTTTCTCCAATTTTGTACGAATGTCTCTCTCTTCATCAGCTTGACGACCTCACTTACTAGGTGGTTCATCATTCTGAGCCTCCCCCTTGCGTTTTTGTCCACGTGCACTGTGACTATCTTTTAATTTGCCCTCGCACCAAAGTTTAATCTCATCTCCAAGTCGTAAAAAGTGTCGTACATCTTCTCTAGATCTTCACTTCTTACAATCCAACGCTTCTGAGAACCCCGGCCTTCCAAGTATCCAACTTGAAATTCATGAGTAGCTGGTACATACTCTGAAAAGCTGTCAATCAACTTCAGCTTGAGCTGTGTAACAGATTCAAACTTCTCACTCATTTTGTGCCAGGTTAGGTCCATGTAGTCTCTCTTGTTCTGTGGGTTAATAATCCTAACCCTATATCGGACCGCATCCACAAATATGTACTGTATAAATAATGTTTAATATTATGTAGTAATGGCTAGCTACTAGCATAGATAGTAGAGTACTACTCTACTATCTATGCTGTTAGCTAAAATAGCTGAAAAGACATCACCAAGACTTACCGTACTGCTATGACTGCCTTGATCTGGACGGCCATTTTCAACAGTCTCTAGGCAATCGCCATTGTCAGTCTCTATAGGCCTGGTCTCTAGGCCACTGCCATAAAAATATGGCTGGAAACCAGGGATGGGGTAGTACAAGTAATAAGAACCCATCGTATGGTCTGCAGTTGAGCGTCTCAGTCCAATCGCCAGCGTATCGGAAGTACTGTACAAATTTATTTTCATGCAACGTATACGTGACACGGAACATTTCCTGAGAGTATGCGGTATTATTTAGAGCGGAAGTAAGGCACAGGCTGCACAAAAATGGTTATAACTCCGGATATGTTGGAGCGATTTTAATAATTTTCGGAATGCACGTTCTGCTTTAATAGCGATACAGAATAGTGCAAGTGCGGAATTTATAGTGTACTCAGAACGGAAGATATGGCCTGAAAAACAGATGTGAGTGAAATTTTTAATCTTCTGCACTAAACTTGGTGCCATTTCTATTAACCACCCCTTGGACAGCTTTTGCAAGTATTTTCTGTAAGAAAGAAGAATGCTATAGTTGGTATTGACAAGAGTTTCTGTGTTCCAGGGGTATAATGTATAAACAGTTGACTTAAAGTTAACGCATGCGGGTAATGGGAAAATACATTCACACCAGGAGTAATACATGTATTAGTATGTTACTGCATAAAAGAGAGAGGCTCAAAACTATAAATACTGAGTCTGCAGAGGCTAGTCAGCACTTCACACCTCCAGATGACATACAAATTCGTAGCCAATCAGCAGAAGTAGGTAACAATTCAGGTGCAGATCAAGGCCGTCCAAGTGCCACCGAGGCCAGTGCAGCTCCTGTTCACTCTGCTAGAAGAGTAATCCAAGGTACACACACTCTATGACAATGAAAGAGAAACAGAGGCAAGGGTACACACTGCTAAAAAAAATTAAACCCAATTTACGGGAAAAAGAATGCATCTGCGCACCCCGTGCTCAGCAGAAATATCTCAAATCTAAATTTCCATCCACACTGGCTACCAAAATCTAGCTAAACTAGTAATATTAAATGCAACATTGAGAGCTGTGAATGCCCCAGCCAAGGAGCCAAGGAGGTGCATGTTTTATTTGATAATTCAGGTTCTCAGTCAGAAACTCCCAAAGAATTAGAGCAAATCAGATGAGACAAAGCTTCAGAGAGTCAAACCCCTATACCTCTATCTACTTGAACACACTTCTAGATGCATTGTTGAATGACCCAGACCTAGCTGACATTCTCCCAAATTTACGACCACAGGCTATGCAATCTCTGTAACGCTATATTAGCACAGGATGTGAGTATGTATCCTTTTTCATAGGGATAGGTAACACCAGCTTAATGAACACATTTTTTTCAGCATGCCTCCTTTATTGCTGGTGGAATAGACCCACTACATCAACTGCACTAATGGGACTCACCTTCCCTCCGTAAGAGTAACACTCGGATCTTGAAGTAGATGACACAATACAGGAACACCAGCAGGAAGATGAATCCCCAGGGCCGGCATTGATGAGAGTTACGATGATTTAACCATCTATGATTTAACCGACTTGATGAGAGATGATGAGCTGGAGATTATGGAAACAGAAGATAGTGATGATGAGTTATGAATGTAGAATTGATGCAGCCTCATTTACAGTGCATACAGTCCTGTTGTTTACTCCCTCTACTAAGAGATCATCCCGATATGGCCTCATACAACCTGGTGCCATTTCTATTCACAACCTTGTAACTGCTTCTGCTTGTTGATTAGTTCCATAGCTAACTATTTCTGGCACTAACGCTCGTGTTCCAGCCCCTAGGAAGCTGAAAGGCTCCTAAACCGTTTATTTCACCTTGTATAAAATGCCAACTACTACCCACTAAACTGCTGATTTATTTCATGCATGTCATTTGCGGCAGAGATTTGATGGATTTTCTTATAGGACTACTCCTGTTTACCTCGAAAAAGCATATCTCTTCCGTTCAGTATCGTCGAGAAGAAGAAAAATCTCCCTTGAACAGTACACGGTCAGTCTCTGCACGTAGCCGCCATTTTCAGACAGGAAGTGACCTACCGCGTGAAATTAAAATTCCGGAAGTTTGCACGCTGGCGATTGGACTGGTCTTGGAAATCAGAGTGTCTCAAGCCATCCATGCACGCGTGCGCACCTTATCAATGCCCGTGCGCCCACAACTTCCACTTACGCCCCCGTTTATGGCATTGGCACTTTCTCTAATTGCTTTGTTCTGTACCGCGTTTGCAACGCTTTACACTTTTCGCTCTGCGGTATGATGTTGCAAGTTCTATTAAAATTACAGTACCTCATGAAATGTATTTTTGCCATCTCTCACTCTGAACTAAAAACACTGAAATACAAATTAGTCAGTACTTGATCAGGCATAAAATAAGTAACAGCAACAAAAAACTCAGTGTCATGTCATGAGTGACTCTTGGTACAGTACAAGTACTAACTTTCAACTAATAGTAAACCATGCTAGCTCTCAAGATATGCGCCCCAGTAGTATTGCCATTTGTGAGAAATTGCCGTGCAATCAAGGAAGCCAGTGAACTCTGTCTTATATCTTTCTTGGAGTGTGTGCATTTGAAAACTTATGACGTGGGTCCTGTTCTTATTGCCAAGTGCCTTAGCGCGAGGCAAGTAATCTTGCAGTGTAACCTGGAATCTCAGCTAGCATTTGTATATATATGAATCACAATCTGGGCGGTGTGATCGCTCGATTGTACAAAGGACGCGAAATTGCAGATGCAATATTGCATACGCGAAACACGTGGCACAGAAATTCAGGGCCGTGAGGTCAAAGTGCGCCAAATCTGTGTTAAAAGTGAAGTACAAACACTCAGAACCGAGAGTGGCGTGGATTTAAAAAGTGACTCAGGGTCACTTTTTAAATCATCATATTTTCCAGAATCAGCCATGGCTATTATGGGAGAGTGGAGAGACTGAGTTCTGACATCATGTTTGTTGCTTCAGTGTCTGATGAAGTGCTGATTAGAAGAGCACTACAAGAGATTGTAGACTCTACCCTTACCTCGCCACTTGCTGTGTCAGCGAGAAAAAACGCTTCAGAATTGCTGCAGTGGAGTCTTGATCCTACCAACCATCAGGATTTTTATTCTTTTGCCGAAGACTTCATCAGCACACTTCAAAAGAGTTCTAAAGAGTTGGAGGATGCAAAGCGGTCGCTGGCAGCACGTAGGGAGATGTGGAGTGGGTTTCACACACTAAGAACCACAAGTGGCATGCCCCACCTTCTATCAACGTGTAGTTGATTTAGTATTCATTCCCACATCAAAGCACGCTACCCAATTTCACAGCTTGCACAGACGCCTGAAGACAATGCATTGAACTACGAAGAGAGAAATGCTCTGCGATATGCGGCAGGATATGTCCCACGGGCACTTTGGAAGATGCTTGAACGATCAAGCCACCAACACAAGGAGGAAATGATTGTTTGTCTGATGGAAATTATGGAAGAGGAAAGTGAAACACCCACGAAGGACGATTCTGCTGAATGGGTCGAGGCTGTCAACCAGACGACATACTTCCTATTCGTTGCCATGGGAGACGGAGTTTGATGGTACCTGAGATGTCATGGTATCCATGAGGCATCAAAGAAAAGCTAACGCATAGCATTATGACTAATGAAGAAGTTCTCTTCCACTGGGAGATGGTATGTGCAAACTGGGAAGAGGAAGAAAGCAGAGCCCTTTTCGCCATGGTTGTGAACTTATGGATTACAATGCGTGGATTTTGCATCTGGATGGAGCTCTACAGACAAACAAGAAATCTGTGCAGAAATCTAAGGGACTAAGGAGAAAACTACAAGGTGGGACTGAAAAGTAACCTCATTTTGTATTTTTGTACACATGCATATTTACTAGAAAACATATGATAATTTTTTACAAGATATAGTTATAGTGGTGAAATAATTTAAGTCATTCTTTTAGGGGTCTTCCTCTTGTGGAGGGGTCTGTTCTCCTTCTCCCAGTCTATATTACTGCCTCCTTTATTGCCACGACAATTGCCATAGACAGCATCTCATGCCACAGAATTTGACACTCGCAAGGCCTGGGTATTCTGACAGAATTCCTTCACATTGGGGTTTTCTCACTCTTCCCCTCTGCCGCCGGCAGCCAAAGAACATTTCAAGCGGGTCAGACGTTCGCTGAGAAATACTTTTACGCCCGGCAGAGTGAACAGGTAGTGAACCAGTGCCACAAATGATTGCACTGTAACAAAATCATACAACAACCTGTTTTACTGAGATTACAGCCGTATAATTGTCACCTGTCATTCGAATGCCCAGCAAGGTCTCAGCACTCAGTAGCATTCTCTTCTTTTCTGCTTTGCTGAACCCGGGCCACTGATCCACACTTTTCTTCCACTCGTCTAGATAGGGGAGGAATTTCTCCTCAAGCCACTGCATGTGAATTAGAGGCATTAGCATCCAAAATTTCTAATTATAGCACAGCAGTCATTACTTACCTTGAGTCTAAAGTCTGCACTTGACCTGTATGGAAATCTGAAGGGCTTGTGTTTGTGGATGCCTGTAGTAAAATTATGGACATTCAGGCAGTCAAACATCTTATCGATCATGCCCCAAATCTAGCTGTCTCCTCCGCTTCTGGGCTACCAGTCAGCTGAAGAGCTTTTTCTACAGATTCACTCAGAGTCTATGGAAGTAAGACATATTATTTATTAATTATAATTATAGTAAGATTCTAGTCACTTATTTGTGCAGCAAGGTCGACACGCATCTTGGAAAAAGATGTCAAATAAAGGTGCTCAAACTTCAGCTTCGGGATCAGTGACAGACCGACCAATTCTCCCCCTCTTCCACTATTGCGGTGATAGACTTTCTCCAAGGAGATGTCCTTTCCATTGCACTATTAAAGAAAAATTATACTAAACAACAAAGACCATACTCCACACGTGTGCATAACCACAGATAATAGAGTACGTTATGTGCTCTATTATCTATGGCATAACATATAATTCACAATTATTTGATAACATATATACCCATGGATTTCTTGCTTTAGATGCCCAGTAGTTCCTGATAGGTCAGAAATGAAGAAAAGCTCTCTTCCTTCTGGAGCGTAAGGATTGGGGATCTTGTGGACCGTTGATGATGCTGAGGCACTATCGGCAGTAGCAGCAAGGACTTTCAGCCCGCACCTTTCAGCCCAGCGAACTGCTTCCCAGAAGGGAGACCTTGGTGACTGGAAATTGTACAAAGGGAAATTGGAGGCGTGTAAAAAGGCCACGAATCATAAATACCATCATGGCCTTTGCAAGAGGCTCCTTCTCAGAGTTCTCCTCCAGCGAACGCTCTAGCTGTAGCAGGTGGCTATTTATGTCGCCGAAATCTGTGAAGCCAATTAAGGCCCCAGTGTACTTGTCATACAACAGATCTTCCCTGACATGCATTTGGTCCAGGATGAGGACAACACACTTCTGTCACTCCTCGGCTGTCTCCACCCCGGCTGCTTCCATCAGCTGCTGATCCGTGACATCAGATAATCCAGACATGGCAGCTGCATGATGACTGTAGTCTCGAAGCGTCCTTTGCGCGGGAAGTGCAATAAAGCCAGAACCTCTCGGCAGCTCGTATGCGCGACCAGACTGGTGGCGAAGGTAGATGCGTCACTTGATCATGAGTGGGTGCCACTTTATGCCTTTTGGAACCTTGCGTGATGGCCTCCATTTGCTGATCCCAGAAGAGACGTGCAAAGGTGTTCGGACGGTATCTACGTAGCTGCTACAAAGGAGGACTGATTCTTCACTATGAACAGCAGCATCAAGCGTGATACCCCTTTTCTCGGTCGCATGTTGCAGTTTCTCTCTTAGCCAAGAGATTTCTTGTTTGCTGTTCTTCAGTGCTGTGTGTATCCCTTGCATCCTCTCAATCTTCTCTGGGCTGGCCTAATATCTGAAACTGACGTGGCTGGTAGGGTCAATTCGGCTGGGCCCAGGTGATGGAGACGCCAATGATTGGCTGTATCTGCTGAGTTGGGAACGTAGAGTATCCCTATGGGCTGTGCACCCTGAGCACCGCTTGGCAGTTGATTTAGCCGGTGTGGTATTATCTCAAAGAATATATTATAACTGAACTAATACTAGACTGAATATTACAGCAAACTATATAGACTGCCTAGTACTAAATATAGAGTTCCGGTAGCTACGTAATGCATACGTAATTGTATTACTTAATAAACAGTTATGCCACATCCCTCTTTCTCAGGGTGGTGATCAGAATCGATTGGGAGGGGCGACATTCGTACCAGTGCGTGATCTGGTCATGATCGGGCTTCGATTTGAGGTGGTTCCGGTCGGGTTCTCGTGTGCGGACGATCGTGCATCGGGTGCAATGTTCAGATGTGTGCGATTTCGACGAATCTGTCCACTTGGGGTCTCAACTAGATATGATCTAGGAGTTATTGTGGGTGTGACAACTGTTCCTGGTTCCAGAGATCCTTGCCAACACTGAAGTATGGGTAACTACAAATGGCAGACAGTCAGAGGTCTGGTTCCGTGACGAGTGTCATGGTCGGTTTTCTGTTTATTCTTGAACTCTTCATTGGTGAGTCGGAATTTTTCCAGGTATGGCCACTGTGGGGTGAGAGTCTTGTGGTATGTTCGACCGTATCCGTCTCCCCATCAGGAATTCTGCTGGTGACACACCGCACCAGGGCAGGGGAGTTGACCGATAGGATAGCAGTGAAAGGTAAGAATCGGGTGAATCTCTCAGCAGCTTCTTCACTGTCTTGACAGCTCATTCAGCGTGTCCATTGCTTTGTGGAATATAGGGGCTGCTGGTGGTATGTCGAAAGTTGTATGCTTTAGAAAAATCAGTAAACTCTTGTGACGAATACTGTGGACCATTATCGCTCACTACCTCTTCTGGGATGCCATGTCTTGAGAAGAGTGATTTTAGGGCTGTGATGACACTCTGCGATGTCACGGTGGTCAGCTTCACAACTTCGGGATATCGAGAGAAATAGTCGACTGCAATGAGGTATGTCAAACATGAACAAGTCCGATCCGATCTTTTGCCAAGGGAAATCTGGGAGTGTCGTGGGTATTAGTGGCTCTTTCCGTGGAGCACTGTTCTTTGTGCAATGCAGACACTGTTGCACCAGTTTGTCAATTGCCTTCGACACTCCAGGCCACCACACAGAGGTTCTGGCTCGGAGGCGGCACCTCTGAATCCCTTGGTGCCCTTGGTGGATCTTCTCGAGGGTTTCCCGTTGCATCGAGGCAGGAACGATAATGCGAGTACCGTACAACAGTAGGTCACCATGAAGTGTAAGTTCTCCTCGGACTTCCCAATACGGCTTGATCACATCAACTATGTGATTCTTGCTTGGCCAGCCGGAATATGCCTTTGTGCTGGTGGACTAGTGGTCGAAATTTCAGATCAGCATTTCCTTCACGGCCCTTGCTGCAATGATGATCGCCAACAACCAACTAACATCGTCAACATTCTGCAGCACGTTGGGCACATCATGCAGCTAGTGATGAACACTTCTCTGTTTGAAGAAGTCGTCCAGATACTGTTACTGTCCATCGGAAACTACTGTCAATTGAAACAGTGAAACCAACTTCTCTGCTTGGTGCAGCTTCGTTGTAGCGTATCGTGCATCGAATAACAGAGGAATCTGACTGTAGCTGACTGGAGTCAATCCATGACGATGGTAGGGACCTAGTAGCTAACAATCTGGAGTGGAGGGAGGTGATGACTGGAGGTGTTGCTCTAGTCAAGACTTGTAGGGGCAGAGACACGATCATTTTAGGTCACTCCAGTTCATGACGAGGAAATGAGACTCGATAGACCATCACGTCAGGTCCCAAAGTGATGGAGATAGATACTTCTGTAACTCCATAATTCTTTCTCTCCTCATTCTTCCTGTGAGTGCTTAGTCTCAACTTCCTACCCATTCTAGGAAAAACATACCATAACTCAAGTCACATCACTACAATGTAATGACAATATTGTTAACTCGTAGCCATTCACACAACAGCAAATATTTCTGGTTATGAAGAAGCAAGAGCCCTCTTCTTTGTGACATACAAAACTTCAAACATCATTATTTCAGAAAATGTTTATAGTTTTAGCCTATGTCTCATAGTAGATGAGTAGCAGGTACACAAAAAATCTCCTTTGAACAAGCTCACACGGACCTTCAAACCTCAATAAGACAACCTTGTTAGCGCTTTATCCCACAAAGCACTGCCCAATGCAAAGCATCCCAAGTAAAGCAAAACAAGGGAGCACCAGGTCCACAAAAAGCATATGCACACCTGCCTGCCAGGCATTGAAGTAAAAACAATTTCATCCGGCACCAATCAGAGCTAGCCTAGCAAGAAAACTTCTATACAAACCCCTATCCCGCCTGATATAAGCTTTAAACTCACTCTCTCTGTCATATCTCTTGCAAAATCAGCTTTTCCTCTCTTCTTCTTGGACCACCAACACGACCAAAAGGTGCAATAAATAGAGGCACAAAGTGAGCATAGGGTTCAGTACTGCTGTTAATGAGTGCATGTGAGCCGTTTCCAATCTCATTATGTGCTCTATTATCTATAATGTACCACTTCACTTTCTGATCCAATGTCATAAAGATTCTGTTTAAGTGACCATGGTTTTAGTGCCTCCATTTCCATAATTGCACCATAGGAAAAGGCGCCTAATTTGTTGGTTTTGGTATAACGTGCAGGGGCTCCAGTAACTGCGAATGATAGCCCAGCTCTGATAAGCCGAACTCCTGTCTCAATTCCTATTCCTGTGGTAAAAATTTTAACAAGGAGCCAGTGACCACTATGGTCCAAGTTATGGGGTACAATGATGGTCTGTTGAGATTTTGCCATGTTTCTTCTGACAAAGGTAAGGCTTTTATGTCCAAAGTCTTCCCTCTTTGTTATTTGGTTTCTGCTACTAGGTCTTGGATAAACATTTTGTATTCATGGCCTAGTTCAGGTGCATCATGTCCTACTTCTCGAAATGGAACAAGTACAGAATTAGAAACTTCTTATATCAGTGCGCCTTGTTTTTTGGCATATCATGAAGCCCAGGAATTAGACTAACTGCTAAGAGACCACCATCTCCGTCCTGGTAGTGAATTGCTTCAATTCCCACGCTTGTGTTATTTCTGTAGAACAGTTGTAGTCCTGTAAGAATTACAGGATGGTTCTCTTGGATTTGATTCGCAATTTCTTGCGGATACTTGACTGAATGTCTGTCGGGGCCTAGTCACTGTAGACTAACGGGCTGTGCAAGGGGACAGCCCATGACAGGCTCTTTGCTTGTTTAAGAAATGACAGCGTTAAGTTTGTGTACTGATGCTCATTGAGCAAAACTAAAAATTGCACACTGGTGCAGGGTTTTGGCCTGAGAAGGTGCTGCCGTTGAACCTCTCTGTCTTCCTTCTGCTGTTTTGCCTCACTGCAGTTTGAGCATGCACATTGGTTGTGCCATTGTTGATAGTCTCCGATTTTCTGTTCCTCAGTCGCATTACATATGTCTATTGTTGCTGATCCCTGCTTCCTTTCTAATTTTTCCATGTAGTGCCCGATATAGTGCTGAGTAACATAGACAGTATATCGGTGGTGGCCAATAATTGCTGAAAATATTTGCTAGTGATCAGGGCCCAGCATGTGTCCTCTTCTGTACCCGCAGTAACAAGAGTTATGTCCTCCTTTTGTATGATGTCTAATATGTCCAGGTTCCACTCTTTCCAGGACAAGTGGCAGAGCCACTTGACAAAAGCGTTGGCTTCATTTTCAGTAGTGGCAAAGCTTTCGAGACACTGTTTACATTTTGTGACTTCTGGAGCCAGTTTGCACACTCCCATGGGATAGGTCACTTCAAGGTGACCTCTTTCCCCCACCTCGTAAAAATGGTGTGACCCAGCTGGTATTGTTTGGCACTGTTTCACGCTTGAAGAAGGTGGAGGTGCAAGAAGTGGGGTAGGTGGTGGAGGTGAGGGAGGGGGAGGGGAAGGCAGTATGGTGGAGGGGGTGGAGGGGGCGGAGGCGAAGAGAAAGGTGGTGGAGAAAGTTGTGGAGGGGGTGGAGGTGAAAAGGAAGGTGGTTGGAGAGGGGGGAAAGGTGGTGTAGGGGGTGGTGGTGATGGTGGCACTGATGGACCTGTTGGGCTCAGGGGGTCTGACATTTGAGGAGGCCGGTCAATGTTTGGGTGGGGCCGTGCCGTTTTTTCGTGTTTTTTTTTTGGTGGTGGATCTTGAGTGACCCCATTATCGTCACTCCACTCACCACCAGATTCTGTGCTTGGTGATTCAAAGTATGGGTCAGGTGTTGGCAAAGTTGGGGGTGTTGCTTGATCGCACCTGGATCATTTGTGTATTCTTGATCTAAAGACTGTGCCAGGACTCTCTTGATGTGCTGGTGACAAGAATTACATGTACATGTATGTATTAGCAATATCCTAACACTGAAACAGGAAGGGCTCCAATTTACCTCAGCTAAAGTCAATAAGTTTTCCCTTGCAGTCACATTGAAACCTGCAAGAGCTCTGATGAAAGCTCTCCAAGTTTGTCTGTATGACTCTGTAATGGTCTCCATGAGATCATTGCTATAAGCAGTGATCTCGCTTGTATTTGGTGATACAAATCTTGCCATCTATGAAATAAAAAGGCACTGTTCGTATATATATAGAAGGGCTAGTAGTAAAATCACCTTCAACAGCACTCTCCTCTGAGATGCCACTTGATGAAACACTTCTCATATGACAAAGTGAGCAACTGGGATTGCTGTAAATAGCTACATGGATTAGAGTCAGTACCCCCATATAGCTATAAACGTGTAAGTACAATCTCATTAAAAATACTTAATTGCGCAACTGAAACGAGAAGTTTAAGTAGCTGCAGTGCATTATATCTCAGGCAGATAATGCACGAGCCAAAGGCACCTGCCTGAGATTGTTGCTGTATTTCCCAAGCACGCCAGCTTAGAAGCACATAACAAGCATTTAATTTTTTTTTCCAGTTTGTGTATGTCAGTGTTTCCACAACTTAGAAATGAAAGTGAAAGTGTATGTTCTGTTGGAGAAATATACACTTCTCTACCAAGTTATCTGCTAAGTCTTGTTCATTCACTTGCTTAGAGCATATACATATTGCAAACAGCAATGGTATCAACTCATCTGTTGATATCATCAGTGACTACGTATATATGTGTATATATACTTGTACATACAAGGATACATACATACATACACAGCATGCACGTAATTGTTTTTTTATTCCCTGCCTACTCTCATCCAGGGAGGAATTGGAAAATGCAGATGCTTTGCAGCGACAAATGAAGGAGATCCGAGCCAGGGAGGAGGAGGTAGGTGGAGTGCAAAGGGGCTACTGTAGGGGAAATGCACAAGTATGTATGATACATATATGTGCATACAACACAGTAGTATAAACTTCAGGGTAGTGTGTATGCATACTGTATAGCGGAGAAATTTGGTGAGGAGTTTAATGGTTCTGTAATTTTAAAAAAATCAGTAAAGTAAATTCTCACCAATACTAATGCATACCATTCACACACATATGCAAGCATATGCAACGGTACCCGATGATGTTGCTGTATAAGTGTTTGAAGAAAGAATGACCTATACTTCTCACTCCACATATGTGTGTGTGGCGATTTCTCTCTCAGGACGTCAAACATGCAAACAAGGCAGTGAAGTGCACTCTTTGAGCCTGAATGGCAAGAGCTGTCATGCCTTGAGACAAATGTAACAGCTACATGCCAGGAGAAAGGGCACGGATGAGAAGTATGCCTGCTAAGAACGATTCAACTAAGGCTGCTATGTACTTTTTGATTGAAAATAACAGTGAGATTACATTCACGATTGCAAAACCACAACGATTATGTCATATGCCAATTCACTAAATTGCCAAATTTAAAATTTAACATCTAGCCATTTTCAGCTATATTGCCAGATTTAATACTTGCCAAATTTTCCCACTATACAGTAGTGTATAAAATAGTGGATGGGCAAAATCCACTTTGAACCCTGGGGTTTACTGCACTTGACGTACACTACGTTGCCCACCTAACTATCGAGAGTCTTGGTAGACATGATCAATACCATCCTTGCCCCTGCCTCAATAATAGTAGAAGCTGATTTTCCAAACTGCTGTCCTTAACGTGGCACTATGTAGCCATTTGATAAAGACTAGTAACCACAATAATTGCAAATTTCTTGTTCTAACCACTTTTTTGGGGAAGTGAAGTATAAAAGCAGTGACATGTGAGAATGTACTGTATAGGTGGGATCACATGTGGAGGTCAGAGTAGCATGTTAATGGCCCTTTGTAGTGCCTATAAACACTCTTCCAGGTGCCAAAGGGTGATTACTTCTATTAGCTCTGTGATTGACAAAGAAATTGTCAACAAGGCAGTGAAGAGCCCTAAACCAGTTGACAGAAATGTCCACCATGTCTATATCAGAGCAACAAGTAGTGATTGCATTGTACAGTGACAGTGAAAGGGTCTGCACCTCTGGCATACACAGAAACTCGAAGTACAGCAACCCAAATGTCTTGGTAGACATAGTAGCCGTTGCTTTGACACAGAATGACACAATGGTTTGTTTGATCTTCCACATGGTGGCTGAGGGACGTGGTCAATAAGTTTATACACGTACGTAGTTGATGAGAAATCTATTTTTATGAAAGTTTGCATCTGTAAAAGTTCCCACTATAAGGTATTGGTGAATCTGCTCTGGCCACAAAGTATGGGTTACTGTATGTTTTCTTGCAGGCTGCCTTACTAGAACAGCAGCAAGCAGTACTGCTACAGGAGCAAGCAGAGCTAGAGGAAGCAGTGAGCAATAGTTAATTTAATGCATTTTCAATTGTATTTCATTTACAATAAGAATGTGGGCAGTATTGATAATTAGCAACAACTGCGCTTGCAGTAATTCCTGGCTCTTATGCGTAACTGGAGCCTTCTAGTCGTGGGTGTCTTCTTTTGTAGGAAGGAAGTGTTACTGTTCAGGTGCACATACAATTCAGTTCTTAGAAAACCATTGCATTTGAAGAAAATGTTATTATTGCAGGAAGAGAAGAGGAAAAAAATGGAGGAGGCCCAGAAGAAAACAGAGCACGGGTATGCTCCTAGATACTTACGTACATATAATGGTCTTCAGGTTTACCAAATCTGAGCATCTACTCTCAGTACCGTAGGCGCTCTAATTACGCGTCCTTCTAATTCTGTGTCAAAATTCAATTTTTCAAATTGATAATTTCCCACTACATCGCTCCCTGCAGACTTATTTCCACACCAGCTACAATGGTCTTTGTTGCTTGCTAGCTAGCTACCCACATCAATTTACCTATGTACACTACCCTGATACCTTGCTTTGATGTCTGGCTTGCTTGCAAATTAATATGGCAGATAGACCAGCTAATCAAGCTTATTATGCCAAATTTGCAGCTGTTAAAAACACAACAGGTGCCTTGTCCCTGTCTTCTGTGAAGTTCTTTTGTGCTTTGCAAGCTGTTCCAGGTCATTTATATCACTTCCATTTACAGTAGCAGCCATGATTGTGCATCATATTTCTAATTATGCATCACCACTGACGAATTTCTAATATTGCGTCGCTTTGCAAAAACAAATTTTTTTTGGGCGACGCATAATTAGAGCGCCTACGGTATACAATGTAAGAAAAGTACATGTGACAGGATTCCTATAACATATTTATTGATCATATTAAAATTTTCTTGCAGTCGGATTTTGACAAAGCAGTATAAGGCTCAAATGAGAAGAAAATGCCAACAGATTCAGGAAGCCCTAGTAAGGACTATTGTATCACTCTTTCAGAGAATGCATGATTTACGTAGTTTTCTTTGCTATGTATTTTAGGAACTGGATCTGAAGATTTTGGAAGACCTTGCCGAGAAGGTAATGCAATCTTTACAGTCACCAAAGCAGTCAAGTAAATTGATTTTAGGTTTTCCAAAAAAATAGTGTCTGTAATGCAGGCTTTCATTTGCTGGCTTAATAGGAACATCACAACAGGTACTGTACGAAAGCAGCAACTGCACTACCATAGCTGCTGATTAATAATGCCCCCTTGATTTTAACAACCCTCTTAAATATACGTGTACGTATATATTGCCCCATGTCCAACACTTAACACACTATTGTAATGACCAATGTACATATATACATGTAAGTATAACGCTAGGTGAGCAAAGTAATGTCAAAGGAGAGCAGCTGTTGCAGTTATCACTTAGCTTTGTTCCCACCCCCCTGCTTTGTTCGGCTGCATGAAGGTAATAGCCGAAAAAAGCGGGGGTTTGCATGCTGAAACTAAAAACAGAGCTGCCTGAAACCTGAAAGGCCATTGTGTCTACCAAGCTGTTTTCAATATTGGAACAGTGAAAGAGAACCAAGCAATTCTCATAGTGAGTGGCCTATACTAGTCAAAAATCCTGAAAAAGTTGTAGGCCTATGAATAATGTATCCACCACCCCACGTGAAAGTATTAATCTACAATAACAACCAGCATTACTAATTGGTATCCCTTGTAGTACAACTCTTGAATTTGTGATGTAATGCATTATACATCCATGCACAGAAGGTGGTGGAACATATATGTATGTGGTTTACATTGATTTAACTAGATGCTACTGCATTTTCACAGGAAAAGGAGGAGCAGGTCCAGCACACTGCTCGGAGGGAGAAAGCAAGGGCCGATGCTGAATGGATGAAGAAGGTGCAGTGTGCCACACACATTGAGGAATGAAACTAATGTACAGGTTCCAGCTGGGAGACCTTCTGAATACTAGTTACGTACATGTAGGTAGTTGTGAACTGTGTACTGTAGCCCCTGGCAGAGGAGGAGTAGGCGAGCTCTTAAGCCAACTAATACACATAGTAATGCACTAAAAGTGTATGTGTGCAGTTTCACATGGCCTTTCTTCCCAGGTGCCTACTCTAATGTTTGTGAAACAAGGTTTCATTTATTCAGTTTCACCAAAATATCCGAATGTGAAGTACGCATAGCAACGAGAAATGTTGAAAAATGCAATTATTAATAGTTATTTAATTTCCAATTTCGCTGCACATAGCTTGCCATTGAAATTCGGTACCAAAAGCGATAACGTTCAAGGCCTAGGCCGATAAGAAGGATGCCTAAGCTAGCTACTATCACAGGTAATTACCGTTTAACCAGGTATGGGCGGGGTCGGAATGTAGTTATTAACTAGGTGTTGCTAACGTAGTCATGTGCGGATCACATTGACATCATGTGAGGACATTTTGGTGAAACTGTATTGGTGGGAGGGGGGGGGGGGAGCTAGCTTGACGTACCTTGGCCTATTGGGATTGCTAGCTGCCACTCTTACAGTGCTTGTGGCATAGTAACATAAAGACATAACTTAGCGTACGTGGGAAGTGCAGACGATCCGACAAACAACAGACGGCCAATCTTAGTACAGCCAAGTACATGTACGTTGCTTCATGTGGGTCTGGCTGGTAAAAACTAACACCTGTACAAGAAGAGAGCACATCTATGTGCATATCATTTGCATGCTCCTTCAGCAATTGAGTTATTCACTGCTGAGATCTCTTCATTAGGTTGTCACTGAGCAGATAAAACTGGAAAAGGAACGAGAGACTGAACTAGACCTTCTTTATCAGTGAGTTGTTGTACCAGTGCCTCTCGTAATTGAGCCCTTACCTAGATTTACATGGCCCAACCAGGATATCAGATATTTCTGGCTAAGTTAGTTCTGTGTTGTCTAGCCAGTGAAAAAGCAGTAGGACACAATAATTATGCTGTTACTACAAAGTTAATTGCATGAAGCCTACATAATTGCTGTAATAGTGCTTTGCAGTAGGTTGAGCTATTCTATCAAGTGCCACTCCTACTTATGCAGATTGATATTTTACTTTGATCTTTGGGCCAATTGAAGAGGCCGTAATGCACATTATTACTGAGCATAAAATGTACATGTTCTTATGAAATTCTCTTGGACTGAAAGTTTCTCATAATCATAATTCTATTAGCCTCCTAGTTAGCAAGTATCCTATTATCTGTACTTAATTAGTGATATGCTCTTGTACTCTGCTAATCTTGGCTCCCAGTAGGAAAGATTTAGTGAGAAGATTGGTAAACGTATTGTAGGGCTAGGGGTTTTATCTTTCGAACCTTTTTTGTATTGGAGTAAGAGGTCATCATGCTAGACTGGCTGTACATACATGTACGTGTACACGTAGATCTTTCCTTGTAGAGAGGAGGCAGCAAGAATGTGGCGCAGACGAGAGGCAGAGTGGGAGAGAGAGAAAGTAGCCAGAGAGAAATTAATGAATGAAGTGAGTACGTACATTAGAATATTGTGTATCTCACTAACATCTTTTGCCTCATTCCCAGGCCATGTTGAAATGGCCTGGAAATGAGGCTATTAATCTCTATCAATTTGACTGGTTTTATGTTGCACCTATAGCGATTGTTATGAGGCATACTACGTGTAGAGTTAGAATCTCTCATATACGTATGTACCATGCAATGCAAATTGAGATATAGTAGCACTGCATAACTACTACTTGTTGTGTCACAATGAGTTCAATACCTGTTTGTACAGGTTCTTGTTGAGAGGCAAAAACAGATTCAGGACAGGATGGAAACTCTTAAAGCCAAGCAGGTATGTATTCCAGGTATACGTAGTAAGGTGATTGCAAACTTTGTTTACTGAGCAAAGGGTGTGTTAAAAAATGCAAAAGATATAGGGATGACAGTCCGTAAGGGTATTGTGGTATCGTTCCTACCTTGTTTGGTTGCTTTTTGGGGATTCCATCCCTACATGTGCTTTCATTTTTTCAAATGTTCTTTTGTTACTTTTGCTATAAATGTGCACCAGGTAGCGTGGCTGTATCAAGCCCACGCTACTGGTGGAAAGGACAAAGGCCTTTATTCTATGAATGTTAATAATCTGCAACTGTGTACAAAGCCCGCTAATGAAAAGCACTTTAAAAGTGAATAACCCCTCACACCCCGCCCTCTAGCTCTAACGTCACAATGGAGACGCCCCTTTGGAGTAATGCACACATCCACACTAGTAGGCCCGTAGGCCCGTAAGCCCGTAGACCTAACATGACAAAAATTGCCTATCTGAGGATAGAGACCGTGATCCTCGTCCTTCATATTAAGTTTGGTGTCATCACCAGTTATCATTTGCGAGAAATCTTGGGTACCGTCGCCCTAACACAATAAACGACAAAATCAACTCATCAGAGCATAGAGACCGTGATCCTTGTCCTTCATATCAAGTTTGGTACCTTCAGCATTTGTTGATTGCGAGAAATCTTGCATAAATAATGACGGAATGACAACAGACAGAACGACAGCCCAACTACAATAACCCTCCACACGCATGCGCGAGAGTTAACTAGTAGCTACTGTACCAATATTCAAACACTTGCAACAGAATCAGCTAACATTGTAGAAGGAACAGTGTTAGAAATTTCTGAATGGACCTCCTTTAAAATGCCATGTTAGGTTCAACATTTTGTGTGGAGAGGTGTGGCTCAAAGTCATATTGCCTTACCTACAGCATCCTACAATCAACTATGTTGGTATTGCTGTTTACAATTATGCTACACTGCACAAACACAGGCAGAGTCCATCCAGCGTCGTGAGGAGCTTCTTCAAGAAATGGAACGTGAAAATTTGATGACTGCCCGGGAGACAAGGACAGTACAGGAGTCTCAAGTTAGAAGAGCAAAGGAGATTGAGAGTCAGGTAGTTTCCTTGATGATTTCTGTTACTGGCATGTTTGACATTTGATTACATCGTGTGACTTGGGTTTCTAACAATTCTAGATCAGTGAGCGGAGAAAGAGAGCAGAAGAAGCTAGGCTGCAGTATGAACGGGAACTAGAGGAACAAAGGTCAGGCTACTTTCCATTGCCTTAGAGGCTGTTGCTCCCTCTCCCTCCCTCCTGCCTCCTTCTCTGGCGAATGGCTTTGAATTAGCCTGGTTCCCGGAACAAGGGGAGGAGAAAGGAGTGCCTAGTGTCCTCTGTATTTGCATGGCAAGAATTCTTGGAAGCTGTTACAGTATCACTAATGAGCATCTCTGTGTGACAGTAATGTCATGAATGTGTACATAGGTGTGGATATTTATTGTTTGGTTATGTACGCATTTGCGTCATAAAATGAAGGCGACAAGCTTTAATTTAATGCCTGTAGTTATGGTTTTTTGGCAGGTAAATCCCTAGAAAGTGGTCGATAATTCGAATCTTTGATCCTTTTTCACAAGTGTCAGTCTCATGGATTGTCAACCAATGTGGCCGTGGTTAAACCATCTACCAGTACCCCTAACTGTTTCTTGATCTCCCCCGAGAATCCTGCTGAAAAATCTCACATATACTGTACATAAATGTACCGATGTAACATCATGCTTGCTAGATTGCTACATGCATGCTGCTTTTGTGGTGCATGCTCTGTTGAGTGAATTATGACTCCTTCCCCTTGTAGATAGCTAACACTAGCTTGTATATATCAGGAGGAGGGGGAGGGGACCCTGAGATTAATAGTACGTAACTCTTGGGTGCCACCAGAAGCATCTGGGAGGGGCATATCTGAGACCCCCGCTTGGACGTGCATTTATGTATCTTGTACCTTTCCCACCCCAACTGAAAATCCTTGTGGTTGTGAGGAGAGCCTTTAATCTTAACCCTTTAAAATTTTGGCAACAGGATATTAAAGCAGGACATGAACATACATGTACAGCTGTAAATCGGAGTAGAGGTCTGCATGGAATAGGACACTACTCTCACTAGGAGCATGTAATTACCAGCTGGGTATGTGCTTCATGCGTGCCCGGCTGGTACTAAGATTGCTTTACGTTCCCGCGTCTGTCTGTGTGTGTGTGTGTGTGTGTGTGTGTGTGTGTGTGTGTGTGTGTGTGTGTGTGTGTGTGTGTTCGTCCGCAATTATCACATGCGCTAAGTTACGTCATTTCGTTACTATGCCACTATAGCCACGAGCGCAGTGGAAGTTATTGGAAGTTGGCAGGCTCAATAGGCCAAGGTATGTTAAGCTAGGTTAGTTTTGTGTTGCCTAGACAGGCGAAAAAGTGGTAGGTAACGATGATAATTCTGTTTTGGCAAGTTCTGATCACTATCTGGAAGTGCATTACAAAATTGCTGTGTCAGCACTTTCTCTGGAAGCTGTATGTGATGAGACTGTCTATAGCCAAGCTGATCCATTCTACAACTGCATTTAGTGTAGACTGACCTGTTGCTGAACACAAACCTTCAGTTGAATGATTTATGTAAAAAAATACCCGGCTGGTTTTTAGATATGAAATATCAGTCTTGTTTTCCAGTACACATTATGACGGCGCACCAGTGAGCAAAAATTGATCCGGGCGATGACAGGAAACAATGTCTTGATTGTTGATAGCTATATTATTGCTGAGCGCAGCGAGGCCAATAATCGCGACCTATGGGCTCAAAATTTCAGCTAGCTTATATATATATATATATATATATATAATATATATAGGTATATATGTATATATATATCGAGATGTAAGTCACGGTTTGTCCCGGGGGCCACAGCACGTGTTCAAAATGGTGTCTCTGGCAGTTACATGGATGCTGTCTTTGAACTTGTAGCGCACAAAGAGTCAGAGAGTTGGACAAGTCTACCACATAGTTTTACCAAGGAAGGCCTACTACAGCTCCCAGGTCAGTAGAGTTTGTATACCCGTTGTATAAGCAGAGATATGAGTGCTGGACACGGACGGCACGATCCAGCCTACAGTTTTGGTAGTCGGCACTCTGGCCAAATCACCATGAAGGCACTCTTCAAAACTAGCGCCCTTTCTGAAATGCAACTGTCAGTCACTTACTTATGCAGCGGGTTCGTCACCCCGGCCAAATCACCGCGAAGGCAACGGTCAGTCAATTACTCTTGCAGCGGGCGGAAACCGCAACACAATAATTATTATAAATCGCAATACTGTATAACATCCAGCTATGAATCTCGTCCACTCGGGCACACGGCAAAAATGGCGACTGTTGCGATCGAACTGAAGGAGAGGTGGCCCCAGTTCAGCCAAACAAAGCAGCCGGATGAAAAAGTGGCTCATTTAAACTTCCAGAATATTGATTCTCTTCCTTGAGGTACAGTTTATTAGACCTGAGAAGGTATGAGAAAGCCAGTACATTGAATTACACATTTTCCTTCTCACTTGGCACTGTAAATATGTCCATGTATAGCCATCTGGATTAATTGATCACAATCTAAGGTCATATTGATGCAATAACTCCATGCATGTATACTGCACTCGCTCTGGTTTGCCCCACAATACTAATTAATTTAGCGGAGTAGGGCTTCAACATTCGACAGTCAAAGGACAAACTGCCTGCAACTGTCTGCAGCTTGCAGGTAGTCTTGGTACCAGCCCATCATTCAGGCAGAGATTGCTTACCATCCCACCACTGTAAGCGATCTCCACCTTGATGGTGGCCTGGTACCGAGATTAGCCAGCCCGTTCTTCCTATTAATGCCCACTAGCACCCGTCTAGCGCTCTATCTCCTGTCACCCAACTATATTACAGCTATATCTACTACTTTAGTACCTTTATCTCCATCTTTTTTTCTGCCACATGTCTTCTGCACTGCGGTAGAGCAGCGATTCTCCACTCCTGACATTTATGGCTGTAGGTGGTATGACTTCTTTGGTTCTGATATTCAATCTAGCTATGATTTTTATACCCTTCTGGAGTCCCTAAAAATGGCTTTGTAAGCCCTGCTCAAAGATAGTGGCTTCTAGATTCCATCACAATCAGCCAAAGATGCCCATCTGGCTGCCTCTGGGATGCTAGAGTGGTTGGTAACTCCAGAGAATGCTGTACTTGCTGCTCCAGGGATAATGGCTGCCCTTTCTAAGTGCATTAATTCCCCAAGGTAGCACATCATCAAGGGCTAAGTGTGAAAGAACGTGGGTGAAGTTTCACCATACCAGAACATCAACAGAATTCAAAGAGTTATGGACTCGTCTGATGCAGCTGTCCATTAATTGGCAAGTTGGCATCTCCAATTTTTTACCAACCAATCACAGACGTGATATTCAAGACTATGATAAAGTGCCACTTCCCAGTGAACCCGGTTGCTTGCCAAGCCCATGACGTACCACCCTTGGACTACCAGGAGAGCACTGCACTGCACTATGCAGCTGGATAGATTCTAGCTAGATACTATTTAGCTATATCTTGGCAAAACCCATTCACTACACGTAATGCCTGAGTGTTTTTCAGAAATTCTTGGGCATTTGGGTTGTTGTGTGTTCTCCCTCTTTTGCGTTGACACCCAAAAAATTTCTCTATTGGGTCCTGACACAGTCGTCTGCTAAGGAAGAATTTCACACCAGGCACAGTGAACAGAAAGCGGACTAGCTCCACAAATGATTTCACTGCAAGAAGAGACAAGGAAAGTACAAGAGTTTATGATATTAAGGTGCACAATGATATCACATGCATCTGTATATTGTATGTCAGGTGTATATGTGTCTACCATAATAGTTATGTGCATGCATGTACTGACCTGTAATACGCAGCCCTAGGAGTGTCTCTGTGCTTAAGGTCATCCTCTTCTTCTCAGCATCTGAAAATCCTTCTCTTCCATCCACACTCTCTTGCCAAGCATCAAGATATGGGAGGAATTCCTCTTCCAGCCACTACAAGAGGACGCACATGAGTAATATTATACATGTACATGTACAGATCGCAGGATACATGATCTCACCTTTAGTCTGAAATCATCCCCAGACCGGTATGGCGACTTAAAAGGATTTCTGGATGCTAGGTGCACTCGTCCCTGGCTCCACTACCCAGAAAATTGATATTACATGTACCTGTGCAGCAAGGTCAACACACATTCGTGAGAAAGAAGTAATGTTCATATTTAAGCTTTGGCACCAGAGAGAGACCTGGCTGGGCTCTTGCACCACTATCCCCAAGATACAGATCCTCCAGGTGCTTCCAGGCAACCCACTTGCTATTGTTCTACACAGAGTAAATGATTACTATGTGAATTTACATGTCCATGCATACTTACACACTTGCATGCACTTAACATTGTACATGCAGTGGACCTTTCCCACTATGATGTAATGGGGATAAAAGTGCTACAATTATAACAAATTACAAGCAAACAGGCACGTTCTTATGTTTCATGCAAAGCAAGCATGCTATTACATTTTATCCAATTAGTGCTCTGTTCTCCCTCAACCACATGTACATCATAGTGGGAAAAGGTTGGTTTCAAACAAACACACCCACAGATGTCTTGCTTTTGAAGACCAGCAGTTTCTTGTCATCTTCAGTAGGTGGGTAGGTGGGGTGGGTCAGAAAAGAAGAAAAGCATGTGGCCATCATCTGCAAATGGGTTAGGCACCTTATGCAGAACAGTGGGTTTGGTAGGGTCTGTAATGCCATGTAGTTTCACAAACTGCCGATTTGGAGATGCACCATCAAATGTTGTTCCGATAACTTTCAAGGTGCGGTGCTCAATTCGGTACAGAAGGGATCGAAAATCTGGTCTCCACTAAGCTTCACACTAGGAAACTGAGTGTACGGGTACTGTAGCTTCATGAAGAGTCCTTGTACCATGATGACGAGCATGGTTTTGGCCAGAACAGAATCACTAATCGTGTTGGTCTGAAGACTCTGCTCAAAGCGGTCAAGATGGCTGTTTATGTCCCCAAGATTGGTGAAACCAAGCAAGGCACCAGTGTGCTGATCGTACACCAAGTCTTCACAGATATGCATCTCATCCATCAGTACAATGACGTACTTTTGCCAATCTTGGACCTGAGCAACATCTGCTATGCTCATCAGCTGCTTATCGGCTTCATCTGAGAAACTGACATGTGCCTCCGTATGGTGTGAATAGTCCCTCAGTGTTCGTTGCGACGGTAGTGCTATATAGCTTTGGATGGTTCCATAAGCACCAGCAGACTGGTACTGGAGGTAGAGTGCCCACTTTATCATAAGTGGGTGCCAGCACATTCCTCTGGAGTTTGGGCTTGTGGCAGCCTTGAGCTGTTGCTGCCAAAAAATGTGAGCAAAAGAGTCAGGAGGAAACTACTAGGGTTTTGTCATCTGTGTGACTAGCCCTTTCTATAGCTGCTTTGGCTGCTTCTAGCCTGGCTTTGAGCTGCTTCACTTTCCGACTTGTATCTTTCTGAAGGCTCTTTGTTTGTCTAAGCCTACTCGTTAGCTCTGCCTTGTCTAAGCAAGAGTAGTGCACATGACTGCTAGGAACTGTTCTCCCGGCCAGAGTTGTCTATTTTCATGTGTCGGCTTAGCTGAGCACATAGCACACATCGAAATGCTTGGCACTGCTCACAGCGACTACTCCCTGTACTTGGTAGGAGGACTGTACAGTTGCTGTGTCTGATTGTGGCATAACCCAAGGATTGGGTATCTTCACTTGCCACTGTTCGTGTTCCTAATTGAAGAAAACTTTCAATAACGATATGCAGTAATGAAGCCAGTGGATTTACATATCTCTGTACATGTACATGTAACAAAACATTTCTTACCATCTTGATCCATGAACACCCCCTGGCGTTGGCCTAGCAGTGGTCGAAACTTGTCATCTGGGTTGGCAACACAAAGGCAGCTACCATCAATAGCAGCTGTAATTTCAGTAACATCTGCTGGGCTCCTAAGCAGTTGTTCTGTAGAAGCTAGTGTCAAACAACGATCTGCCTCGATTCTCTGATTGGAGAAAAAGAGGGTCCAGGTGAAGTCCTTGGCGACCTTCAATGTAAAACTGATCACAAGAGTTAGAGCTGCAGAGTGGTTAGAAATCTGACAGAGAGTTACTTCTTCAGTACCCACAGTGGCATCCATCCAGCCACTTGGAAGTGGTTGGAGCACCGTAAGCCGGGTGTGGAGTGCACTCAAGGTGGAGGCAGGAATAGCAAAGAAGTGCTTAAGTGGCAACGACACAGTTAGCTCAGTAAAGCTATCATTTTGGGTACCATCTTCGTCCCTCTGGCTGCCTTGCAGTGCAGACAAGGGTACTGATACTGGGAGTACGGAAACATCTCTCAGGGGGATGGATACTGGTAGTGTAGTTGCAACTTGGTACTTTTTCGTTCTTAAATTCATTCTTCTTATGGCACAATCAAAGCTTTTGTCCCATGCTGCCACAAAAGAAAAAGAGAAGATAAATACAAAGTTGCTACTGTTGCATCACAATTATAGAGTTCTTGGTGAACCATAATTTCTGTGCGACAATATACAGTATAGTACATAGCTATACATTATACTGTCAACGCTGTGACTGAGTATCAGCAGTGAAAGCCACAGATAACTTAAGTACCAACCTAAAAAATACATGGTTCCACAAATCAGATCCTAAAGATTCCTCTGAACTTGTTTTAGACCATTCTCTATGCTCTCTCAGGAAGCTACAGGTCCACAAAGTACAGCTATGATGCAAGTCATTATGACAGCAGTAAGTGGAGGAAATGGATAACAAATACAGCAGCTACTCCAAATAAAGCTGCCCATTTACATAAATCATTCAACTGAAGGTTGTGCTTAGCAACAGGTCAGTCTAAGCTAAATGCAGCTGTGGAATGGATCAGCTTCCAGCGAAAGTGCTGACACAGCGAATTCGTAGTGCGCTTCCAGTTAGCAATCAAAACGTGCCAAAACAGAATTATCATCGTTACCTACCACTCTTTCGCCGCCTAGGCAACACAAAACTAACCTAGCCTGACGTACCTTGGCCTACTGAGCCTGCAAACTTCCAGTAGCTTCCACTGCGGCG
This sequence comes from Phakellia ventilabrum, assembly GCA_963921505.1. Lineage (NCBI taxonomy): Eukaryota > Metazoa > Porifera > Demospongiae > Axinellida > Axinellidae > Phakellia > Phakellia ventilabrum. Next base: position 3,489,241 of record OY997390.1, read on the forward strand.
TCTGCGCTCGTGACTATAGCGCTAGTATAGTGGCGCATGGTGTAGTGAAATGACGTACTTTAGCGCGTATCAGCGTACGTGATATTTGTGGACGAACGCGCAGATAAACGCGGGAATTGGAACGTAAAGCGCAGCTATCTTAGTACCAGCCGGGCGCGCGCGAAGGTAAAAACACAGCTACAAATACGTACCGACGAACGTTGACAGAAATGCGCCTAGAGTACAGTATATATAGTACAGTCTAAATGGAATCACGTGACGCGTCCATGCGCGCGCGTAAACAATATCGCCAACGACAAAATAATGAGCGTGGGTACTTCCTGGTTGCACTTCCGTTACCGCCGGCGTTTGGTCTATAAATCTGATGTCTTATTGTAGACTTATTTCACTACAGGAAATAGTTTCCAAGAGCTATCAAAATAAGGCTGCAGGCAGTATAGCAGTGCTAGGAGTTTGTCGCGATAATAGCTAGCATATGGAATATCAAGGTTATCTGCCAAGGCACAAAGGTTCTCTTCAATCGTAACGTTGACCGACATCGATATCTTCTTGTAAAGAAAGTCTGAACGTATGGTTCATCAGTTATGCTCATGAGGTCATTGGAATGTTTTTTCTGCTAGCAGTAATGAATCCAAAATTTATGCAGCGTGTGTGCTTTCCTTTTCTGGTAGTTCTTGTCGCTATAATTGTGCTGGTAACTTTGATATCGGGCAACAGAATCTTGAGGAATAAACTACAACCCGAACCAGCATGTTTTGTACCAGCGCACAGTGACCCATCAGTGATAGTCACTCCCACTGGTCTGATGGATAGTGAACCACCAGCAGCTCCTGAGCCTCTGGTGCCACTAAAAACGAAGGACTTAATAATTCGATCTGTATACTGGGATAATCGACCTCGAGGGAGACATAAGAGTGCTTGTGTTTTTATGGTAGAGGTCCTTAAAAGTGCACTGACAAAGAAATCCATAGTCAGCTGCAAAGTTGGCTCCTGTTCCACTACTGCCTTCAAAATTCGCCCAGTGCGCAATCTTAAGTGGGTTCATGCAAAGCATCCTGAATGCACACATGACATGGCAATGATTGACTGTTTTGATGTGTTAGCAGAGAACGGCAGCCAGGCTTACATTTCCTATAGAGTCAACTCTACCACTATTATTGAGATTGAATCCGAAAGACCACTATTTATTCCAGCTCCACGTGTTCCACCAAAAAATAATAAAACTAGTACTGTGATGGCCTGTGCAGTGATATATGGCACACCACCTATAGTAGATAATTGGCTTCACTACCAAAGAACAATTGGAGTAGATTATGTCTATTTGATTGCTGAGGAATCATTCAGGGATGCCGGTAATCTTGAACGAAACCCCTTGAAGGAAATGATGAGAAGTGGGTATGTATCAGTCGAGATCTGGACACCTCATCTAACGTCAGTTGAAATATTCTATCACTCACAAATGTTGGGTTATGAAGACTGTATTTACCGATTCCAAGGAACTTATGACTATGTGTTTACGACTGATCCAGATCTGTTCTTAATTCTACTTGTTCCTGGGGAGCTATCTATACAGTACTATGCTGAAAACCTGTGTTCAGTTGGGTCATGTGTATTCAAGTTGATTCAGTTCTTTCTTGACTGCGGTGTCAGTGAAGTTGGTGCAGATGGCAATGTGACTGCTCATCTTCTATCTAATAAGCATTTTGGCAGAGATGCAGGGAAGTCCCTTCACAAACTCTCAGTTTCAGTGGATGTTGGCATTCACCAAGCTTTTGTTCTTACATCAGGACATTGGAAAAAATGGGTTCCAGTTAGTGTAGCCTACTGTGCACACATATCTCCTGGATATATGGAGAAGCTTCCTGGTGGGAAGTGTTAATATTTTTCTGACTGGCTTCCCCCTTGCTCCATGCACCTGCACCAGAAGTGAAGTTGATCAAAATTGTAATTAATAATACTTTGGTGTATACTGGAGCCAGTATAGCTAATAGGGTTAACCGCCTGTTTCATGTTAGGAGTATTATACGTAGTAACAGGTTATTTTGCCAAAATTGCAGTTGCAAATTTTTACTGCCAGTAAGACCTCAAAAATAACTTTACCCTTTGTGTGATTGATGCATGGACTACATGTACAGTCCTTTTTTTCTTCGCATGCATGGGGTCTCTATCCTTTTATCTTTCAAGCTAATTATATTAGCTATTATATACTGGAAATTCTTATAGTAGAAGCTACTATCAAAAGCATTGAGATGTCTTCCCATAATATATTGACCACAACAACTGTCCCATGGATTTTACCAATGTCGATCTGCAAAACATGCCCAGCTTGATTACCACAGTTGCAATTTAAGGGTCTAAAACAACTCTAATGTTTTTGCAGTCCATGCACACTGCAAAACATGAAAGTTGTTTTTTACCTACCCTCATGTTTTTGCAGTGGATCACATGGTACCAGTTGTCTGCATGATACCACATTGGCTAGCAATATGAAGAGATTGTTTGCATGGGGCTGTTGTGAAATTGATATCATAGTAGAAAGTTACTATCAGGTGTCTGCCCATAAAACTACCGTAACAGCTATCCCCTAGCTTAGCACTCCTAGAAACCTGTGAGTATAAACATGAAATTGGAGAGCTATGGAGGATATGTAAGTGGTTTATTTTGTTTGTGTGCACATTCTTTGGTATTGAAGCCGCTTGAGATAACAACTGGGGTAAAAAAATCCTTCTGTTTGTGCAGTACATGCACTGTCAAAATGAAAGGGTAATTACCCCGCGTGTATGTGGCGGGGTTAAGCAATTGGTTCTGTCCGGCGTCTGTCATAAAAATGAAATCTTCCAACACACGATTTAGCGTGTTTAACGACTTCAAAACACAGTTTAATGATGATAGTCGCCGTGTCTTATTATATATGTACCTAATCGGCGCAAAAGCGGTTCTGTTCTCGGGGTTTCCAGCTCTTTGTTATTGTCGGTGTCATCCACCATTTTTAATACGGCAATGGTTACACCCACGCAATCGCAATGCAGCTTGGAATATTCGAGGAATACTACTATTACCTATAGCTCCCTAAGTATTGCTCAGGTTCTCCTAGGTGAAGCCTTTCATAAAAGCTTATCACTATAGGACTATTTGGTTTATATGTGTAATACTCCTCAAGTATTCCTATACTCGGAGCCTAGCCTGCTCCAATACTTCACCAAAAATCCTGGAAGCTATAGTCAAGGAATACTACTACTACTACCAAAGTGTTACACCAATTCTCGTGAGAGTATACAAAATGCCAGTTTTAAGTGCAGGACAAATTATTGTGCATGCATTCATTATCAATAGGTGATAGACTTTTGAGCATACCTGAGAAAGAGAATGGGAGGAATGTCATGTGGCATACCAGACATGAGACAGATCCTGAGGATAATTATTGTTCTGCCCCCTTTGTGGCAATTACGGAATTCAGTGACTTTTTGAGTTGGATGAACAGAGGAAGAATGGAAGTACATAAGTCATTAACTGGAGAAACCAGTATTTAGGGACACATCCAGATATTATATTGACAGAGTTTAAAATTGTACTGTTTCTAGCAGCCACTTGAAGCCGACAGTGAGGACAGTGACTATATATATATAAATTAATGGACGAACCCAGTGATGATTATTTAACTCTTAGCAGAAACAATGTCGATGACACCGACAAACTGAAGATACACCACTTTTGTGCCTACCCATGTATTAGGTACAAAGTGGATATTGGTCCAGCAGTCTATGGTTAGAGTTTAAGAGAAGTTTTGGACTACAAGCTATAGTGCACAAGTGCGCATCTAAGGCAGAGATAAAGCTTAATTGGTGTATTTTATGTCAGGGGTGTAGGAAGCTTCGACAGAGTGGTCCGGCCATAGAGGCTGCGAAGCAGCCGAGTCAAAAAATCTGCGCGCACAGCACGGAAAAATTCATTTACCTCCTATTTCCGGCAGTCAGGAAGCGCTCTCGTGCTGTACATATCTCGCTGGATAATTACACGCGCAGAACACGCAAGTTGCGCTCCCAGAGGCATCACGTACTGTGTACGTATAGGACGAGGGGATGCATATCACTATTCAACTTGGCGAATGGTACATGTACACAATATGTATTTAACTCAGAGAAAGCACCAAATGTTGTCATTCTGTGCTCATTGTTAACAAACAAATTAGCAATATCCAACATAGAGAGTTCATCTGTTTTTTCTTTATGTACGTACATGCAGAATCATTGTTGCATTGAGACGACTCTGACCCATGGTAGACCTAAGATAGGTTTTAATCCTTCGCATTGCAGAAAAGGAACGTTCACTTACGGCATTTGTTGAAGGGTTCACAAGGATCAATTTCAAGAGGGTAATAACTTTTGAATAAATGGCAAGCTCTGCTGCTGAAAAAGTCTTCATATTATACAACCACATCCTGTAAAGTCACACCACTTTTGCCATCAAACTGGGTGGACAGTGTCTCCAGCTGAACTGTTCTCACCTTGCACTGCTTTCATAAGTAGGCTCTCTGTCTGCCTGTACATAGCATACCCAAACCTTCTTTGTATACAACTGACAGCAAGGTCAAGAATTTCAAAGTATGGCTGACGATAGTGGTCTTCGACGGTTAATGAGAAGTGTGATTCTCCAGCTCCAATTTCAAATCGCTGTGGAGCTCTTCTTCGCCTTGGTAGAGAACATGCAATGTGGATGCTTTCTTCTTGACTAGCTCCCAGAAGAGGCGATACTGTTCATCATTACGAATCTTGGCAAGGGTTGTAACAGTTAGCTCAGCCACTCTTTGTCCTTCAGTTGCAGAAATTGTTCTGCTCTGCAGAGTCTTGGATTAATTATCTGCGTGCTTGAGGATACGCTCTCCAATGCAGATGCCGAAGAAATAATCAAAAGATTCCATCTGAGCTCTTACTCCGATAATACGTGATCTTGTAGTGTATGGTACTACTAACCAAAAAAATGTTCATTGAATCTGCAGACTCACAAGACTACTCAACTGGGTGACGTAAGTAAAAACAAAGACGAAGAAAACAAAGAGAAGGGTGCGCGCCAGCGGCGCTAGTAATGACGACAAAAGTTATGACATAAGGCGACATAATAGATGACGTGTTTGACTACAGAAATTACTAAGTAGGTAAAGGTCGTTACAAAATTAAGTGTAGATGAGTAAAATGAGTAGGGTTAAAGCAAAGTGTTCACTACAATCTCACTTCTGGATCCAAGTTGGACTCCAGTACAGTATCCCAAAGATCCTGCAGGATTGTATAATTGTCTAGCACACTCCTCAAACTTTCTGCTCTTACTGTCCATCTGGTGGGGCACAGTACCCTAAATCCTGGAGTGTCTGGGGCTAACTCTTTCTTTAATTGTTCAAATAGAACATGGCGCTTTGGAGAGAATTTGATTAGTTTACTTACTTCAAAAGTTGTATCCAAAGCATCGCGGGCTATCTTACGGTTCTTTATAGTATCACACACTGCTAAGTTCAGTGAGTGGCCGTAACAATGAGTGTACAGTGCTCTTGGTTCTACTGATAAAATCTGGCTAGCAACACCAGTTTTTGAACCTGCCATAGATGCAGCCCCATTGTAGCATTGCCCTCTGCACCTCTTCCACTGGAGACTCATTCTGAGCAAGCAGTCTTTAATGGCAGCTACTATTGTGTTTGCAGATGTATCGGGTATCTGATATAGACCGACAAAGTCTTCATGAACTTCTAGTTCCTGGTCAACCCAACGGAAGCAGATGACAAGCTGCTCTTGATTCGAACTACCTGCAGATTCATCAGCCATTACAGTAAAGTAGCATGCGTCATGAAGATTTCTCGCAATTGACCTCTAAATGCTCAATGACATCAATAATTATTGCAACATCTTAATTCTGCACATCTGGACTAAGGTACTTATCACATAGGTAGAAGAATCTCCTGACTCTTGATAGTGCAGCCACTTCCAGCGAGAAAACCAGCTAGGTTGAAAGGCTCTCTTCACTGGCTGTTTCTTTCCAAAAGAACGCTTGGGAAAGTTATATTTGTCAGGTTGATGCGGCTTTTCAGAAAACTGAATGACACTCTCACTGCTCGAACAAGCCATCGTGCTCCAGACTATAATACACGTGAGCACTCTTGACTGTTATGTAATGCGTACGTACGTATTAAAGTGCGTGGGTGTGTTTGTGGTCCGGACCGGCAGGTGCGGCTCCTACGCCCTTGTATGTAAAGGGTTACATAGGTTACAGAGTGTTACATTGAGTTACAGACTCATGGGAGCAAGGCTGCAGACAGTCTGTGCACAATATTGCCTTGTTTAATACATTCCCACGCCATAGGGAAAAGGACATTACCAGCAAGAGAAGATGTAGGAACTTGGACGTATGGAAATTTAAGGTTGCTGAATAGCCCTCGAACCATAAAAACAAGCATGTGAGTGGCAACAGGGGGCTGTGACTCTCCTGTCTGCGTGCGCTCCAATTCCAGAAGCTGGTTGTTGATATTGCCTAGATTCACAAGTCTGATGGAATGCTTGTCATAAACCAGGTCTTCCTTTATGTGAACCTCGTCAAACACTAGGCAGATGTACTTCTGGAAGTCTGGAATGGACTTGATCTTTGCTTCTTCCATCAGCTGTCTGTCAACATCTTGACTGAAATCAGAAGCAGCTTCCACCCAGTGAGTATAATCATGGAGTGTATGCTCTGAGGGAAGGACTAAAACACCTGATGAACGCAGTGCATGGTATGATGACGATGAAAGAAGCTTTAGGTTGGGAACCATTTTATAAGCATTGGGTGCCACCTCAGCTGACGTCGATCCTTGGCCTATAGTGCCTGAAGCTGCTGTTCCCAAAAGAGTCTCTTGAATGGCTCATTTGAGAAGTTTTCTGAATTTGCGTGGTTTCCTAATTCATTATTGATTGCAAATCATGATTCATGACCTCGTCAACTTTGACACCTTCACTCTGAGTAAGTTGAAAAGTCTTCTTCAGTTGTTCAATCTTTTGTGTGCTTTCAGGTGAGACATACGCATATTGCGCTCAGGTGTATCAAAATACCTGTGATTGATTTTGCTGGCAATTTGAGTGTGCTCTTCCATGGAGGACTTATTGCGAAATCATGTATATGCATTGCGCGAAGTACATCCCTGTAGCTACTCCTTGCAGGCATTGCACTTTGCTCCATTCACAATAACTTCATATCTTGAGTGGCAAATAGTGGCTGGAAAGACTTCACCACGAAGTGAGATGGTGGAAAAATCATCCTTGTAGGCTACAACTTTATCACCTGACTTAAACTTCCCCTTACGAGCATCACACAGATCCATGAATCGTACCATTGGGAAGATTTGACAGTAGCACGTGATCGAGCTGCACAATGCAGCAAGAAACCAGTCAAGGCTTCACATTGCCTTACAATCCACAAGGATTTGACACGGACATTATGGTTGTAAGGTAGATGTCACACTGTGCAAAGCACTTGCTGGCTTTCCAGAATCCGCACTCAATCCCAGCCAAGTCAACAAGATACTAGCAAAGATTGATTCACTCAATGTGTATGCTGGCCAATCTGATGCTAGACTTAGGTGCTCTTTAATAGATAAGAGAGTCACCTCACTCTCACATTCCTGTGGGATAGAGCACAATACCTCCATGGCAAAGCAAATAAATATCTTAAAGTAACAAAAAAAAAATGAAAGAACATATAGGGATGGAATCCCCAAAAAGCAACCAAACAAGGTAGGCATGATACCACAATACCCTTACGGATTGTCATCCCTATATCTTTTGCCATTTTTGCAACTAAGTCTCATTATACGTAAGTGCTAGTTACATGGGACGACAAGATGTTAGATTGTGGTGTAGATGATTAGGTTTTTTTTGAAAGTACTTTGGTATAATAGAGTAATGTTTTGAAAATGTGTTCCGTACTAACTGTTGGCGAAGTGAAAGGGTGTTGTTGCAGGTGGAAGAGTGTAGGTGTGGATTGTGGTGTAGAATGTGGGGTAGCTAAGTGGTACATGTATGTAGTCTAGAGTGTGTATTGCTGCATAAGTTGTAGTGTGAGGGGGTGATGTGTGTTGCATTGTGAAGTGCTGCAATTGCCACATTCTATTGGCTGTGGATATGGCTGGTGTGGCATGTCAGGGATTGGAGTGTGTGTGCATGCATGTGTGTGTGTGTGTGTGTGTGTGCATGTGTGTGTGTGTGTGAGTAAGGTTGGAAAAATGGCAAAAGATATAGGGATGACAATCCGTAAGGGTATTGTGGTATCATGCCTACCTTGTTTGGTTGCTTTTTGGGGATTCCATCCCTATACGTTCTTTTTTTAAATGTTTTTTTTTGTTACTTGTTTCTGTTGTTTTTTGGGGGGAGGAGAAAGGTGTTTAGATGGTGTGGTTGTGTGGGGTAGATGAGCGGTATTAGCTGTACCCACGTATGCTCCCATTCATGATAAACTAACAGCACCTATAAATTATGTAACAGACACAGAATGCACTCTGCACTGCAAAGCTTTCAGTGGGGCTTAAAGATACAGCAGAGTTGCAAAATACAGCTAATATGTGAATTGTAGCTAAGCGCCTATCCACTTGAGAATGGCACTGTACACCCACGCATTCTTGTATGCAACATTGTAACGGCAGACAGCTGTCTACAGCAGTTTGCCGACTCCATTTAATGCACATCATGGAGGTTGGTATGGTCTGTAATGGTCTAGCAGCTGTATCAGTGTTCTTACTATTATAGCGTAACTACAGCAACTCACTTTGGGTCCGTCATAAAGCGTACTCCAAGTATTATAAGCGCCTAAGCAGAACAGCTTGTGCTCGAGGCTGCGTTTCCGGTGGAGGCATAACCACCGTTTAATGCGCAGAACGGAACGGAACAGAACGGCGTATAGCGGCAAGTACTTCCCTCGAGCGCTTGAGAATCTTTGCTGAACGGTTTGATTTGTTTGAGAACTCTATTGTATGGGTGCAATAGCCCGGATCCAGTAGCGCTTCTTTGTGTTTGAATCATTGTAATTGCTTGAGTCATTGTTGTGCTATCGCCGTTGAAGAAACCAGAAAGAATTGTGACAATTTGACAGTTTTTGCGACTTGCTGATTTGGCACTTCAGCGATGCTCTCTGTCAGCGTTAACAGTCTTGTTACTGTTGAAAACACTCGAGAATGACAGGTATGGTCCACAAAAGCTTATGACTAAGAGTTTTGAACATAACACTTTGTACACATACAATGGGGCAGCCATTTTTTTGGAGCCATCCCTATATATGGAGTACTACCGTACTCCATAATTAGGAATGAGGTGACTTTATGTACACTAGTTTGTTAAGTATAACTTGTTTCCTTAAAGTTATACTTTTTGATTATAATTTTCTTTATCTTGTCACCATTAGTATTAATACTTTGTTATTGCCTTTTTTGTGTTGCATTGCCTTGGTTTTCTCCTTTAACCTCATGTATTTATTGCCTTGCCTACTCTTATTAGGATGTTATTTACCAGCTTCTTTGGGTGATCTCCCAACTATATTCTGTCCTGCTTCCTGCCGCTTTTTTTCATAGTTCTTGTGTGCATGACCATAGTTTGAATTTCTGTCGTCCCATGCTGGATGAGGACAAATAAGTGCATATTATTCATCACGTTAACATTTGTCAGAATCTGCACCAGTGCATTACATTCTAAGGCAAGTTTTTCACATGTATATGAAGGACTCACACTCTCTCCTATCATATAAAAACTACACGCACAGGGAGGGGGGCTAATGGAATAAAATCTAGCAATTTCTGACTCTAACTTTTAGTAGCTAATAATACTCCATTTACTAACCTTTAATCCGTACTTTAAGTTCTTTGGTGGAACTAGCAACGGCTTCTTGTACTTCATAAAACTACACCAGCACTCTCCAAGGTAATCGATTATACACTGTGTGAGTTGTTCCCGCTATCTGCTTTGAAACAAACAGATGGCAGCAAAATCTCCACGTGCACACTATGTAAACGCTGTCAAAACATGCCTTCCTATTGTGTACAGTAGTTCTGAGTATTCATAGCAGCGCTATCGGTCTATCCAGCTACAATCCATATGGTCAAGCCATTACGGAACGTGGTCATTCTGCCAGACGTGACGTCACGTATACATTGCATATGCGTGTCTCCAATCCTACTCTTTCTCTATTATCTATAGTAAAACTTGGATTATCAGTGTGACAGTTGACTCCTCTAAATTATGGTTTTCTTTAAGTATGATACCTGATTTGTTACTGCTAAACCAGTTATTGCTAGTCACTGTTTAACACATTTCAAATTTTTTTGTACCTGTAGGCATGCAGAGGCAGAATATGAAGAGCTTTTGAGAGAGGAAGAAAGCAGAATAACTGCTAGGGGATACCAGCCTAAGGTTGGTGGTTTCAGATTAATTCTGTGCTTTGTGTAACAAGAAAATAGGTATACATAGGGATAGCTTGGTGCAAACCACCTTTGCTGTCACATTTATCTATACATGTACGTGTTACAAGTTACTGTGTATTTATGGGGAATTTATCGGAGGGGGGTAGATATGCACTGAGTGATGACATTTATCTGCCCACACACCATGGTATACGTACATGTAAACTAGGCATACGCATGCGCAGATGAGGCCTCGCGCAGAGGTATGATGTAATAGGCACGTATATGATTACAAAACCACACCCACTAGAATGCTTGGGAGCCGCATCGCCCATGCAATTGCTGAAAAAGCTACGAGCTGGACCTTCAGGAGACGGATGTCTGTGTCTACAACAGTTTCAAGGAGCAGCTGTGACTGCTACAGGAGAGCAGAGAGACTAGGCTTTGCTGCATCCCTCAATCCGCGTACCGTCTGTCTCCAGCTGTTAGATCTCTGCTGACACAGAAGTTACACAAACTCCAATCGTGGTGGAGTTATAGTAAGCCTACCTGAAGTAATCGACTTGTCCAGATCTCTGATCCTTTGTGCACTAGAAGTACAAAGGGTACGTAACTGGTTGGACGCCATCTTGAACATGTGCCATGCCCCCCGGGGCCAAAAGCGTTACAGACATAGATATATACACATACTAACTCAGATTGGATCCCCACTCTGCACAATTACTTGCCTCGTGCTAATACGCTCGGCAATCATATTATTGCCGAGCGGGAAGTGAGTCAACTAATCGTGTTGCATGGAGACTCCGTGTTTGTATATATGTATGTATGTGAGTATGTGAGTAACGCTACAGGAATGCAATTACTGCTAGCATATTTCCTGTGGGTGCGGCATTGCTTGCACG
>OY997390.1:3500741-3703241 GCA_963921505.1 Phakellia ventilabrum
AGCTAAGCGCCTATCCACTTGAGAATGGCACTGTACACCCACGCATTCTTGTATGCAACATTGTAACGGCAGACAGCTGTCTACAGCAGTTTGCCGACTCCATTTAATGCACATCATGGAGGTTGGTATGGTCTGTAATGGTCTAGCAGCTGTATCAGTGTTCTTACTATTATAGCGTAACTACAGCAACTCACTTTGGGTCCGTCATAAAGCGTACTCCAAGTATTATAAGCGCCTAAGCAGAACAGCTTGTGCTCGAGGCTGCGTTTCCGGTGGAGGCATAACCACCGTTTAATGCGCAGAACGGAACGGAACAGAACGGCGTATAGCGGCAAGTACTTGCCTCGAGCGCTTGAGAATCTTTGCTGAACGGTTTGATTTGTTTGAGAACTCTATTGTATGGGTGCAATAGCCCGGATCCAGTAGCGCTTCTTTGTGTTTGAATCATTGTAATTGCTTGAGTCATTGTTGTGCTATCGCCGTTGAAGAAACCAGAAAGAATTGTGACAATTTGACAGTTTTTGCGACTTGCTGATTTGGCACTTCAGCGATGCTCTCTGTCAGCGTTAACAGTCTTGTTACTGTTGAAAACACTCGAGAATGACAGGTATGGTCCACAAAAGCTTATGACTAAGAGTTTTGAACATAACACTTTGTACACATACAATGGGGCAGCCATTTTTTTGGAGCCATCCCTATATATGGAGTACTACCGTACTCCATAATTAGGAATGAGGTGACTTTATGTACACTAGTTTGTTAAGTATAACTTGTTTCCTTAAAGTTATACTTTTTGATTATAATTTTCTTTATCTTGTCACCATTAGTATTAATACTTTGTTATTGCCTTTTTTGTGTTGCATTGCCTTGGTTTTCTCCTTTAACCTCATGTATTTATTGCCTTGCCTACTCTTATTAGGATGTTATTTACCAGCTTCTTTGGGTGATCTCCCAACTATATTCTGTCCTGCTTCCTGCCGCTTTTTTTCATAGTTCTTGTGTGCATGACCATAGTTTGAATTTCTGTCGTCCCATGCTGGATGAGGACAAATAAGTGCATATTATTCATCACGTTAACATTTGTCAGAATCTGCACCAGTGCATTACATTCTAAGGCAAGTTTTTCACATGTATATGAAGGACTCACACTCTCTCCTATCATATAAAAACTACACGCACAGGGAGGGGGGCTAATGGAATAAAATCTAGCAATTTCTGACTCTAACTTTTAGTAGCTAATAATACTCCATTTACTAACCTTTAATCCGTACTTTAAGTTCTTTGGTGGAACTAGCAACGGCTTCTTGTACTTCATAAAACTACACCAGCACTCTCCAAGGTAATCGATTATACACTGTGTGAGTTGTTCCCGCTATCTGCTTTGAAACAAACAGATGGCAGCAAAATCTCCACGTGCACACTATGTAAACGCTGTCAAAACATGCCTTCCTATTGCGTACAGTAGTTCTGAGTATTCATAGCAGCGCTATCGGTCTATCCAGCTACAATCCATATGGTCAAGCCATTACGGAACGTGGTCATTCTGCCAGACGTGACGTCACGTATACATTGCATATGCGTGTCTCCAATCCTACTCTTTCTCTATTATCTATAGTAAAACTTGGATTATCAGTGTGACAGTTGACTCCTCTAAATTATGGTTTTCTTTAAGTATGATACCTGATTTGTTACTGCTAAACCAGTTATTGCTAGTCACTGTTTAACACATTTCTAATTTTTTTGTACCTGTAGGCATGCAGAGGCAGAATATGAAGAGCTTTTGAGAGAGGAAGAAAGCAGAATAACTGCTAGGGGATACCAGCCTAAGGTTGGTGGTTTCAGATTAATTCTGTGCTTTGTGTAACAAGAAAATAGGTATACATAGGGATAGCTTGGTGCAAACCACCTTTGCTGTCACATTTATCTATACATGTACGTGTTACAAGTTACTGTGTATTTATGGGGAATTTATCGGAGGGGGGTAGATATGCACTGAGTGATGACATTTATCTGCCCACACACCATGGTATACGTACATGTAAACTAGGCATACGCATGCGCAGATGAGGCCTCGCGCAGAGGTATGATGTAATAGGCACGTATATGATTACAAAACCAGAGTGCTTGGGAGCCGCATCGCCCATGCAATTGCTGAAAAAGCTACGAGCTGGACCTTCAGGAGACGGATGTCTGTGTCTACAACAGTTTCAAGGAGCAGCTGTGACTGCTACAGGAGAGCAGAGAGACTAGGCTTTGCTGCATCCCTCAATCCGCGTACCGTCTGTCTCCAGCTGTTAGATCTCTGCTGACACAGAAGTTACACAAACTCCAATCGTGGTGGAGTTATAGTAAGCCTACCTGAAGTAATCGACTTGTCCAGATCTCTGATCCTTTGTGCACTAGAAGTACAAAGGGTACGTAACTGGTTGGACGCCATCTTGAACATGTGCCATGCCCCCCGGGGCCAAAAGCGTTACAGACATAGATATATACACATACTAACTCAGATTGGATCCCCACTCTGCACAATTACTTGCCTCGTGCTAATACGCTCGGCAATCATATTATTGCCGAGCGGGAAGTGAGTCAACTAATCGTGTTGCATGGAGACTCCGTGTTTGTATATATGTATGTATGTGAGTATGTGAGTAACGCTACAGGAATGCAATTACTGCTAGCATATTTCCTGTGGGTGCGGCATTGCTTGCACGTGCAGTCGCAGTGAAAGGTACTATGACGGACTCGCCTGCAGAGAGGTGGTGGCGATTAGGGAGGCTACGTGCGCAGCAACACAGAAGTAGTTTTAGCAAGGAGAGGAAGGAAACTTTCGTGTGAAATTCATCGACAGCAGGTAAGGCTGATTCAGCAGCTGGAAAGTGATGATCGCCGTTCTCAAAGCTCTGGGCTGACTGAACGTTTAGCTGAGTAGCATAACGCAACTCGATTCCCGCGAGGCCCTCTGCATGTATGCACTAGTACATACATAAGTACCACTCTGGCATGGAGTGCCCACCTAGCGTAAAATGAAAATGTCAGGGAGAGTACATGTCAGTATAAGAGAGCGGAATTTGTTTATGTTCTGTTTTAATGGGTGTATTCTCTTCCCTTTAGTCATTTATGAAGAAAAAGTTTGCCTGGTATTAGTTCCACAAGAACTCTGTATACCTGCATCATGTATCTCTAGTAGATTTTGACACGGCATTAGCCATTCTATATCTGTGACAGCATAAAATGTGTGAAAGTATGTTTTCCTTCATTTATGTATACTCTATGATGTATCATGCATACATGTACATAATCGGAGTGCCCTTGGGAAACTGGGTTACATAATTGAAATTGGGCTTGGACAAACTAATGATAGAGTAGAAGGGCACATCCTTCTACTCCACTATGTATGTACTGAAAACTTGGTATTTGCCAGATAAGCATAAGATCTGATACGGTACGGACTGTCGACTGCTTCTCGAGCGGATATGGCAACAGCAGGCACTAGCTGCGTAGTGTGGGAATGGCAAAGAGATGATGGTGGCTTCTCTCCCTATCCACCGGAGACATCCTCTCAGATTGAGACAGCCTTCTCTAGCTATAGCGGCAGTGGGAGCTACGTCATGACCGACTACACCATCCATTTTAATACGATGAGGCAGAAGAAAGACGCCTCTGGTGAGTATCAGTTACCTCTATATGACTATAATGTTAGTAGTACTTTGATTATGGTGCATTCAATCGCAACGATCGACTGTGAATGGAACTGTTTGGGTAATTTCGCGTACTTGTCCCCCAAACTTAGTCTCGCGTGGCCAGACCCTCGCGGTCTGGCCTGTCACGAAAAATTTGGACCCCCCAAAAATGGTCCCCCCGGTCCTTATATTTCAAAATATTTGGACCCCCCGGAACTTATATTTCAGCGCAAGTGTTGAAATATATGGACCCCCTCTGAAATTTTTGTTCCCCCAGGACAGTACGTTTCGCGGCACTTTTTCTTGTCCTTCGATAAAGCCGGTGGGTAGACAGATGTTTTAGCAGAGAGCTAGCTCTTTGTTTAACGTTATTATTTTAAATCTTGCAATATGCTTTCACATAGTGACAGCACTAAGCTCCTCGTCCTTGGAGATAGGAGTAGTCAGATAGGAGTTACAAGCTCCACCCACTTATGCCACTCGACTGTAAATCTTGCATTCTACTGATACATAGCTAGCTATGTATGTCAACAGTGACTATGTGCAAGCACACTATAAATATAAAGAGCTAGAAGCTTGTAACTAGCAGCTCCGCCCACTCGAGCGTAATCACAGCAATCTACCGACAATCATTCGCCGGTTGGTAGTACAGAGCTAGGAGCTATGAAGGGTTAGCAAGGAGCTATATAGAAGCTACAAGATAGGATAAGCTGAGAACTAGGAGATAGAGCTTCTCAGCTTCCACGATGCGTGCATATAGGAAGGGGGAACAAATATTTCAGGGGGGATCATTTATTTCACGCGAAAGTCGAAATATTCGTTCCGGGGGGAACTAATATTTCGGGGGTCCAAATATTACGTGACAGGCCACGCGAGACTAGACTAAATATGCAGTGGCGTGGCGCGTACGTATGTAACTCCCACGCAATAGATTACAAATGTTCGTATTCCAAGGGAACCTGAGAAGTTTGTCCTCCTCTGAAAACTTGGTCCCGTACTAGCAAATGTCAATGCATGGGGGCAAACCTTGCAGCCATGGCCAAGTCTGGAATAGTAAAGTGATCACGAGGATCCGGTTCATGAGACTACAAGCATAGGCCCCAACCAATTCTTTATCTCTAAGAGGCAACCATGGAGCTGGGCTGCTTACTTGAAACTCATAAATTTCGCACTGCTCGATCATGCCATCAATCTACAGCACTTATACCTCTACTTCTACTTCTATGGAGGCTACACCAACCCTACTAACCTGGGAGCTGCAATAAACTTCCCTTGGTAAACTATTATATGCGATGAATTGTCCATATATCTCACTCTTGTGTGCCACAAGTTCAAAGGCAGTGTGGTAGACTAATACCATTGTTAAAGAGATTACAGTATGTTAAATTAGGTGAGCATAGAGTATGCAGAGCCAAATTATGTTTTTGAGAAACCAGCCGGACGAGCCTGAGTGAGCCTCTAGTCATGTCAACATTGCGTTCTCATGATCATTGTACATACGTCGTTCTGCATATTCTATGTTCACGTCACGTATTGTAATCCAATTACTCTCCTTGAACAGACTGATATTCATACATGTATCTAAATCCAGCTGGGTGTTTTTCACATAAATTATCCAACTGAAGGCTGTGCTCAGCAAAAGGTCAGTCCAACATCAATGCAGCTGTTTAATGGATCAGCTTGATTAGACTGCCACATCTTGCACACCTCCCAGCAAAAGTGCTGAATTAGCAATTTTTCATAGTGCACTTCAAGCTTATGCCACCTCTTCACAAAGACAACTGATGCAGTAGAAGAGCTTGTATGCCTACAACTATTTTGAAACAGCCACATTTTCGAAGGTAAAACTATACTCTAACTACATGTACTCTAGCTGTATTCTCACAGGTAAGTCAGAGGTCTCCAGGTAACACACAAGTGGCTCATGGTACTGGCCTGATTATAAAACCTAGGCATTAATTATTGGGTAAATATTCTATAGTTCATGATTATGATACAAACACAATGACATCATGGAATGTTACCAAACTCTATGTGTAGGGATGGCTGTATACATTACAGTGTACATCAACCTTGTTGGAGGATAGATTACTAGGGGCAGCACAGATAGTGACAATCTGGTCAATATTAGATGGCGCTGACACGCCATATAATACTACAAAACAAAGTCTTGAAGTCTCTATTAAAAATAACATACCGGTAAGCTTTTACAGGCATATCTTCGGGTGTTTCTGTAACCAACAAGACTCCAAAAAGCATCATTAAAGTAGAAAACTGGAAAGTAGCTAAATGACCAAATTCTTTTTCAGAGAACCTACCTCAAAATGTTCCTAGTACGTGATTTTAGCATGAAAGAACTGCATTTTGGAGCGCAAACGCATCCATGACACAAGAAAAGCATATTTATACATTTTGAAAGCAAAATACAGTGCTAGTCTTCTGTTCAGACCTCAACCCCCCTCACCGCCGTCAGCAGTCTTAGAACTATTTACTTGCGTCAGGTTTTTCGGAAAGAAAGCACACAGACCCATTGAGAGTAGTATGTTGCAAAGCGTGCACTAAAGTTGTGTGGGGTTTCAGTGAAGACTTTGGAATAATCAATGATACAAACGTAGGCTAAACGTATGGTTTGTACTGAGCCATAGTATGGTAGTCTTCTACCACTTGTATTAATATCTCTTCTACTTTCCACATTACCCCAGGTTATGAGAGAGCTATTCGCCGTACAGCACTCCAGCTTCCTGCTTCTCCTGACGTCAAGGCTTACTGGGTATGGAATGAATATGGAGTGAGCTATGCTCTGTATTCAGTCAACGCTTCCACAGACATTGAGCTGGCTCACCAGAAGGGCCTCTCCAGTGTGAACCTTTCTGCCTGTCCTTGCAGGCTACCCTATACTATAAACTTCACGAGTATGGACCAAACCAGGCATGGCTACGGTACTAAGCGAAAGATACAGCGGCACCCCTTGAGTGTGTCCCTGCAGTCATTGCTGCAGCCCAAGACCACCGCTGCTTCCTCAGCCTCCAGTACTGCAATGGGAAGCAGTCCAAGCTTCACAATAGGCTCTTCTTCACCATCTAAATCATCTGGTAAACGTGGCAAGTCCAAGGCTGCATCTGGTAGTGATGGTGGTGGAAAGCCCAAAGGCAGGCTGAAGGAAAGCACTGGTGTTGCAACTACCTCAAGCAGCAAGTCCTCCGATTCTGGAGCAAGTGCAGGTAAAGCAGCGCAAAAGTTCATTTTCACTGCTCCGTTGACTTTGTTTTCACTCATACTGCCTAGCTGTTGTACTTGGCAGTCCCTTCTCTCTGTTCCCCTGAGGAATAGAGCTACATGTACATGGCACTGCGTGAATGCTAATCACAGCCACCATATACCATAAAACTCCTCATTATAGCATGAAAATAATGAATGCAGATTCAGAAAGACGTATATGTATAGGTTATACGACGAGGGGGAGGTAGATACGTGATTTATACACCGAGTGCCGAAGGCACGAGGTGTATAAATCGCGTAGCTACCGACCCCGAGGCGTATAACTGGCTTGTACCATGGGGCCGCATATAGCAACGCATTCTTGGTAACCAGCTTCAGTTTGGCTTTTGATGTAGGATGCTCTCGATGCTCTTTGTACGCAACAGTTGTTCAGAGTGGCAGAATCCTTGGGCTTTGAAGAAATCGACGACCTCAACTGTATACTATCACAAGCTAGCGAAACCGAACTCTCTGCACTCTGTACCGACGCGCACACTTACCCAATACTCGAGCCCCGCCTCCAGCCTCAATTGCTCAGCTCCACCCACCAGGAGAGCGCTACAGGGAGCAACCGGTTCGCAGTTCCAAAGACTGATGCTGACGTGCAGGCAGTACAGACCAGTGCTGTTCCCAAAAATACCAGCAAGTCCACCAGTTGGGCTGTTAATATTTGGAAGGAGTGGACTACAGATTTAACATTGTACATTGCATCTATCCAACCTTACCTGCTAATAAATTAAGCCTTGGGACAGGGTATATAAGTAGTAGCCTGGGGGCGGGGTGTATAAGTACTTATACACCTCTCAAGGAGGTGTATAAGTGATTTATTGACCTCTGAGTAGTGAATGGGATTGGTCAGATTCAAACAACCATGGTACAAGGTTAGGTGTACTTTTTTCACAAGAGACAAATTTTCACTTACAATTGAATCCCAGACTGCGAAATTTAATACTTGTGAATTATGCCGTTACATATGTATACTATGTAGCGTATGACCCCAGAACTGTGAATTTAAAGTTCCACTGGCCACGTGCTTTGGACAGGATTTTACGAAAATTAGTGCTGCGAAAAAAGTATACCTGCGGTATACATGTATGTACATATAGACGGAAGTACAGTCAGGTTAGTCTAGAGCACGTTTAGTCTTGCCCCACTAATCAGCATATAATTAACTCTTTGAATGCCATGGGCACATTTATGTTAATAAATATTTATTTTTATCTTTATATTAATGCCTAATATAAAAAGCCCATATAAATTCATATAAGACTTATGGCTGTATTAAAAATTGGCTGGAAAGAGTTAAACATAAGCATGTATGTGTGATAATTGGAAGCAGAAAGTCTTTAAAGACCTGCGCTAGCCCAAAAACCTGTGGTGCATGGAAAACAGTGCACAAACTATTGCATTACACATTGAATTTGCATACCACTCTTGTGGAAATTGATACCTTGTCAGTCCTAGGAGATAAGTCCTAGTACACTGGAATGCTATAGCAGTGAATTGTAGCTGCTCACTGCAAAGCCTCGTCTTTACATATATATTATTTCAAACCACAAGGCTGGAGGACTGTAGAGGTAAACTTGAAGTCACTCTTTTCTCCCACTGTAGTGTTGAGCTCTGGTGATCCTGGGATAGCTCCATATGCCAAGAAGATTCTCACGCTTAAGCCTGCAGATGACGGAGTGAGTTTGTATGTTGTATGTACTACACGTATGTAGTTGTAGACAGCCTACCCTACCCTAGCTTCATATGCAGGTGAATAGGGGTCTTATCTTCATTGTATGTCCCATTCACTGAAGAGTTAAAGTCGCATAGAAAAGAAATATTTTTTTTGTTCTAGAATATACGCGTATAAGGTATAGCATGTCTCCTTGTGCAATTAGGGATTACCTCATGCAATTTAAAGCCTGCTACTTGTGCTACAATCTCTGATCACACTCTGAGCCATGCTATTAATTATAAAGACAGCAGAGAACAGTTCTACGTATCTCTTTAACATTATGGTGGCTTTTTTGATAGTCACATACTAGTGATACACATTTCAATCCATGAATTATGCACAGCCATGTCCAATCTGCATGAGCCAGCTATCAGAGCTCTCTGGGTTTGAGGAGGAAGAACGCCCTCTGCCCCCCATTCCCCTCTCACCACCCCTGGATGTCTACCAACTTCGGAAGTGCGAGCACATGATGCATCATGCCTGCCTCCTCATGTACATGAAGAATTGTTCCGATGTGAGGACACGTAACTCTTAGTTACATAGTTACTTCATTTACACATGTACAGAGCAGTTGCTTTGTCTGCCTGTAGATATCTGTGGATCTGTCTGGCTACACATGTTTTGTGATAGCTCCACAGAAGAACACAATAGATGCTTCTCATTTGGAATATAGAGCTAGTACTGTGACACCTGTAAGAGGACTATATCAAAGAACACGGAATCCTTTTTCTTTGCATACCGTATTTACTCTAAAATTCTGGCACCTTTAATATTTTGCAAATTGAAATTTGGCACACAAGAACCAGTAATTCTTTTTGCTTTGTATCTCTAAGACTGTTATTGATGCTGCATCCCAGAAGCAACACTCCACTATTCACCTCATGTATGTATGTATGTATGTATGTATGTACGTACAGTGGAACCTCAGTTACCTGGCCTTAACGGGACCGAACCATGGCCAGATAAGTGAAACTGTTGGATATGTGAAACACCAGCTCCAGCCCCTATTTGCCTTAAAAAGGAGGCCCTGATTCACCATTGTGTAGCTGCTCGTGTAGCTGCACAGCTTTTTCACTGAGAACGCTTGCACATCTTGGCTACCTTTGGTTTACTCTGAAGCGGAGCCAAGATATAAAGTTTATCCATGTCTGTCATCATCAGCCAATTGCATTACCTTGTGCCCTTTCTTTCTTGCTCATAGCCATTGTTGACGCAAACAATCTCATCTTATCCTCATTTATTTTGATATCACCAGCAGTCAAATTCCCAACCCCTTACTCATCTTCAAGCTTCGCTTAGATAGCTTTAATTAGCCTTCAGTTGGTCCAGTATAGTCTCTAGGGAAAGAACTACAATTTTTCCGATTGAATTGCAGAACTAGCCATTGTTATGCATGCAATTTATTAGCCTCGTTCCCAGGCCACGTGGTAAAATTTGATAAGAGTGGCCTGGTATCCACTGTTTGCGCATGGCGGCTCCCCAGGTTTTTCTGGGGAACTTGGAAACTAGCGGATACTACGCCGCAATATAACTCCGTCTATCATCGTATTATCGTTCGTTACACGCATACAATTGAAGATGGTGGTGCTTTCAGAAGAGTCTAGGAATGAGGGTAAGCCGGTGCTGATGGTTTTTCGCCATGTAGATGCCTAGAAAGTGATCGTTAGTTTGATTGTTCGATCCCGTTTACCTCTGAAAGGCCGTGGAAGGCCAGATCTGAGATTGAAAATCGAGCAGCTACTAGGAGAGAGGCGCTTCCGAGTTTCTGTGGTAAGACAGCTACCATAATCCTAGCGGATAAAAAATAACAGGTAGTTTTGCTATTCTTGACTGTCTAGAAGGCCTTTTCAGTTGTACAAAATAAAAAATCGACCAGTTTCTAGTTCTTCTGCTTACTATACCTGTATACTGCCTCCGTACTACTCCTCGCCATGTGACTGAGTTCGTTCACGGACACGTTTACTGGCCCTATTCCGTAAATTCTCGCGCATGCGCAAACTGTGTACCAGGCTCTAATCTCCCCTCCACTAGAGCCTGGGAACGAGGCTAGCAATTTATATGTGTACTATCGATGGTCATTAATTAGAGTATGCAGTATTCGAGGCCACATAATCCGAGCAGCCAGTTAATTGGGGTTCATATAATTGAGGTTCCACTGTATATATGTATGTATGTGTGTATATATGCATATGGCTGAAGAGATGACATCTTACTGAGTTCAAAGTCCAAATCAAGCATGGAAATTCAAATTTGATAATTTGGTGATCAGTGGTAGTATATGCTGAATAAAATTTCTGCTCTAATTCATTGCAACCTTTGACCCCTCAATGTATGAAATGGCAATAGCACAACTCTAAAAACAGCTTGCAAAGCAGACTTACTACCTTATAGTGGGAAATTTTGGTGAGAGTAATTTGTCAAAATACCTGAAAACAGCTAATATTTATGAATTTAAATTAGTAATTTGAACTGGTATATGACGTAATCATTGTGCTGTCTCGATATTGTGATTGTGATCTCGCTATAATTATCTTTCCATCAAGAATCATAGAGAAGTACCTAGCAGGGGTTCATTTGGGGAGAATTTGCCAGAATCTCCCCCCCCCCCCCTCAAAGGCTTCAACATTCCACTTTTGTCCCCCCTTGACAATTTTTCCAAATGAACCCCTACGGCTAGCAACCTTAGTTGAACTGGTCTTAGCGGCATACTTGAAAACCTATACTGTAAAAACAGAAAAGACCTGGAGACCTATACTTACGTGGATATATGCGTGGTTGGTACGCATTTTATTATTGACAAGAATTTAATTAGGCAATTGTTTATGATTCACCAAACTGCCAAATTAAAGTCCTCATCAAATTTTCCCACTATACGGTATGTAGATGGCTCCGAAAATTTCCTTTTCTGTTTTAGAGCTAGGAAGGCCTCCTGCTGAATATTTGTGTCGCAATCCAGCAGTTGCAAGGGTACCTCTTCTCTCCATACAGAGTGGCTTTCAGTGTCCTACCTGCAAGAAGGTGTATGGAGTAAAGATGGGAAACATGCCTGATGGGACTATGAAGGTGACCACTAACAAGAGGTCCTCTCTTCCAGGCCACGAGGGCTACGGCACAATTCAAATCACTTACGACTTCAAACCTGGAATACATGTATGTCATATCAGTGTTATGTGCCCACTATAACATTTTGAAGTATTACAGTAGTATGTGATTGTGTGTTCCGCACATATTACTTCAGATGTAGAAGCGTATTATTTATTCAAGAAGGGGTCAACCTACCTGAGTGTGCTTCAGAGCTGAATATGCCAGTGCTAGCCCAGGGAGTAAATGCCTTATAGTTGAAGTATGAGCCTGCTGTGACTTCCTTTTCTTCCAACAGAATGGGCAACGCTATAGGACTAATGGATTTCCAAGAGTGTGTTATTTACCAGACAGTCCCAAAGGACAAAAGGTAAAGTATCCTATGTACACTAGCAGGTGGCATCTATATACTATGAGGTTCATGGGCTATTTACTTGGGAGTATTTTTCTCTCTTCCCCATCTTAATACACGTAAAAGAGTCCGTTCTGTTATTTAATATTCTGCAATATTAACCTCTTCTGGAACAAAAATGTAGTAGCTTTCATTATGTTGAAACCAGCTGGCACTTTTTCACGTGAGTAATTCTGAGTAGCATATTGGTACAGCTGTAGAGCTGGTAAGTATCATTTATACCATACTTAAGTCATTCTGACCAATCAGCGTACAGTATTCGGGTGCAATAACGGGTCGTATATCCAGTTGCTAGCTAGCAAGTGTGTTGCAATGCAGCAGACCAATCGGATTCACGCAGCACCGGATGGGAATTTCGGTACCCGATTCCGTTCCATGCATTCAAATGCTCAAAAAACTGTGGCAGGGTAGGTTGCTGTGGGAGCGCTCAAGCGTAGGTAGGCCAGATGGTGGTTCTTGCTCGTAGATTGCTGGAGAACTGCTGCAAGAAGGCTCGGTAAGCTATTGTTCTCCGTTTATAGCGAGTTTTGTTGTGTTTCTGTGTGTCTATGCATGTAGCCACGCTGCCAGCCTACCGTTTTGTGCCAAAATAGCACTAGGTTCAGGCTAAATAGTTTGCTATCGATCGTACATACTAGCCGCCTTTCATGCTTTGCTAGGTTTGGAAAGGATGTTTTGCCGAGTTTTAGAGCCTTTGTCTTGATTCTAGCTAGCCATTTTATCGAATCGTGCCACGATTGTGGCCACCGTACCAAGCTGCAGCTTACTTACCTTCATTTTTGGATGCCTTCTATAGACCTTGCAACTCTTGTCTGAATGACTTAGGCATGGTATAAGTTAGCTGTATCCCTGCCAAGTGAGATATAAGACCCTTATGGTATAGTACAGTAATGTTATTGGAAATGTGTTCAGTACTAAAGATTATCCCGTTGGCCAAGTCAAAGGGTAGGTGGAAGAGTGTAGGTGTCATTGTAGAAGTAGGTGTGGATTGTGGTGTAGGATGTGGGGTAAGTGGTATATGTATGTAGTCTAGAGTATGTATTGTTATGGAGGATAAGTTGTAGTGTGAGGGGGGTCATGTGTTGCATTGTGATGTGCTGAAATTGCCACGTTATATCGGCTGGAGATATGGCTGGTGTGGCATGCCGGGGATTGGTATGCGTTCCGCATATGTACTACGTGCGCGTACAAAAGCGCATACTGTTGTAATCAAAAGTACATATTTTAGGGAGCATACAGTGCATGTTTTGCAGCAACCGCTTTTTGCAAGTATTGCGCTATTCATGCATAGTATTACAAAAACTTTTCAAAAATGCTAAAATTAATACCCACCAAATGTTATGCCCAATCCACTAAATTTTGTCAACTCAAATAATTGTCACCTTTGTACCCCATGATTTTATGGGGTATTGTATTTTGATCCCGTTTCCCTCTGAAAGACCTACAAGGCCTGATATGTACATTGTAATTGAATATTGAGCAGCTCACAGTGACAGTATAAGCACTTCAAATTTCTATGGTAAGACAGCTACATGTACCACAGTCCTAGCGAATGGAAAAATAAAAGCCACTTCAGTCGTAAAATAGTCCTTCCGTTTCCTATACTTATACACTGCTTTCGTATTACTCATTGCCATGTGACCGAGTTTGTTTATGGATACATTTACTGACTGTTTTCTGTAAATTCTTGCACATGCGTGAGCGGTAGATACCAGGCCACTTTCCCGACTGCGTGGCCTGGGAACAAGGCTAAGCCCAGAAGGCCTGAACTCTCTGTGTGCACCATGTCACTGCCTGTGGTCTAGTATAGTCACCATCTTTAGTGAGCTTCCTGTATTGTATTCTACGGCTATTAGAATACACTATAGTAACATAATAAATATGCAATGTACCATTGGATGGGCCAGCAGAAAGTCCCCATAGGAGAATGTCAGACCCTGTGGAGCGGGCCTTAGCGAATATCTGTGCATAACATGGGGTACCAACAGCAACTAAGAAAGTAATATTACAAGAGCCAGAAATGCATACTGTACAACCATAAAATTAATGTACATCTAGATAGCAAATTGTAGTCTGTATGACCTCCTCTGCACTGTGGTCTCTGTTGCTTTCTGTCACTCTTGCTTTATTCACCTGGCTAGCAGTCTGGCCTCACCTGTTCGTTTTGTTTGCTATTTGCACTTCGGCTTGTGCTGCTGTCTGGCCTCCCTCTACTCTGAATGCTCCCTCAGCCGATCACTGTTTGCACTCACACTGGATGACTGCTGTACCATCATAGTTGCTGTTTGTTTGAACATTCATACTCCAGACACCCAGCTTCTGATGACTCATCTTAGCCTTTAGTCCCTTTCTTCTGTTGTTTTGGTGGCTCTCCTGTCACTGTAGTGTAGTCTACACCATTCAGACACTCGCTCTCATTCTGAATAAGCCACTGAGTATGCTGCATCAGCGTGGAATTACTTTTGCGACATGCGCATACTACTGAAATAGGTATGACAACATATTTGCAGTATGTCCATGCAGGACAAATGTAGGCAAATTTATTGTGCATGCACACACACAGAAATCCCATCTGCATCACTGAATTGGGACGAGCTTTAGTGCCCCAATAATATTCTTTGAAGGGCTGCTACAACTCAGCATGTTTCTGTACTCATAGTGACCGCTTGTCTCAATGATTATAGTGGTTAATAAAGGGGTGTATGATACATGATGTCATACACCCACTGACAGTATCTATGTGAGGCTCACTTAGAATAAACTATACTTGTTAATGTGCTAATAACAATGCAAACACACATACACACACACACACACACACACACAGGTACTTAAGCTGTTAAAGATAGCGTGGGAACGGAGACTCACCTTCACAATAGCCACATCAGTAACTACTGGCGCAACAGACACAGTGGTTTGGAATGAAATCCATCACAAAACAGAAAGCACATCTAACCACTCTGGTCATGGCTACCCTGACCCTAACTACCTAGACAATGTACTAATGGAGCTGGCAGCTCAGGGAGTAGAGGACATCTCTGAGCCTGAGACTATTAGCATCTCTTCTGACAGTGATAGTGACCTTTAATGTGAACTCTCTTAAGTTGTTACTTGTTATTGTCTATACTGTGTTATGCGGGTTATACCAGCCATGAGTTTTACATAATTATTTTTCTGGACATGAAACGGAATGTTATTAGCATTAAAACTCCAGTGATGAATGCACATTAGGTCGATAGCTAGCATCGTATTATAGCTACTTTGCACTACGTCGTTGGCTATGTGCATGCAGTATAAAATCGATACAATTACTTTTAACATTCTGCAATTGAATTTCAGAATTTTGGACATATACATGATGTACTAGCAATTTCCTAAACAAACACAGGCCTAGGAATGAAGCAATCCATCTGAACTCCCAAAGTACCGACCAAGTACCTCTTACCCCTGCATGTGGGATCTGGTTCTGGAGGAGTGAGGCAAGTTCGTGCATAGTATGCATTGCAGAAAGAAATTAAAACTACTGTTAATACTTCATGTTTTGTCATACGAATGGACTGCCAAATGTAAGGATACATGGAGAGGTTACAGAGGGCAAAATGTGTAAAATATGGGAGATAATTTCACTGTATGGAAATCAAAATGTGTGCTGTTTTGGAGGGGTATATGTATAAAAACCACATATGCAAGGGGCTCACTGGCCCAGTGGCAAAATCCTTGCCCCCTAAGCAAGCCAAGAGCTGAGCATGCATAGTTTTCCCCCTATATTGTATAAAAGGGGCAAGGTGCATCCATTGTGACACCTGTCAGAAGTAACTACTTCTACAATACAGTGTTGAAAAACGATCTGGATGCCAATATTTATAGATTCTATGGTTCTGATGGGTATAATTTCTAGTAATAATTATTGTAGTAAGCCACATTCAGGTTAACATTTTCATCTGAACTCGCCTGGCCATAGCTACTTTCACCTGCATCTCTGCTGGCCCGTTGCATTTATACTTGGCAGTGTGGTCAATATAAACAAACAGGTATGTGTACATCAAGCACGCTCAATAAATTTTACAGTACAGCACTGAAAGTTGAAAGTAAAATACATACACACCTGCACAATAATTATTGTGTCAATAGCTAATGCTCATAGATATATCCTCAAGGATAGAGAAGTCTGTAGGTTGAAGGTCCCCAATGTCATCAAAACAAATCAACCAACTAAATCTTCTTCTACCACATTCTTCCCAAGCTTTGTGAAAGATCTCTAAGTGACGTCTATTAAAGATATTATCTGTTATTGTTAAGCCAAAGGTCTCAATTTGTGGCAATGACACAATCCCTCAAACAATAGCTGCAATTCTGCATCTGGAGCTCTTCCTAGGAGATTAAAAGAAAATTAATGTCAAGTTGCATCAGAGAACCTAATAAAGACTGTTTGTTAATACCACATACAAGGTCAAGTAGGTGACCACTGATTCCAATGTCAGCCGCAGATAATTGAAGCTCCTTTAAAGTGGAGTTCTCAAAGAGGCGATTGAAACACCGAGAGGACTTCAGGTGGGGTGCAGGTGCATAACCATTAATGAACAAGAACCTAACTTCAAGCCTGGTGTGGTTCAAGATCACAGAAAGTAGATCATCGTTATAACCTTCTTCACCGAAAAGGGTTAAGGTCTTTAAGTGAAGGCAGACATGCATGTTGTTCTACCCACCTTACGAAAACACTTGAAAGATCTATATAGCGTAGGTGAAGTGACTTCTGAGTAATTACTTTAGCACAACCACCAATATGCACAAGGTTCTTATCAAAATCAAGCTCACTATTGGGGAGAATCGAGGTACTGCTCATCTTCACATGGCCCTGTAAGAAATGAGTGAACTATTCTCTGAAAATTACCGAGGGTAATGGATACATTTTCTAACATCATGCATCGAAATTTTGGTTGACAGATGAGGTTGGAAAGTGCTTGATACAGATGATTGTGACCTGGTGATGTGATGCTGATATCAGCTGAGCTATGAAACTCTAGTGACACATCTTCTAAAGTAGGTTGGCTCTCAATTACTTGAGCAAGTTCATAGCATGCCCCATCAGCAATACCAGCTCCATTACAGCGAAATCTTAGGGATTTCAACTCACATGATGTGCTTGAGGTTTCACGATCACATAGGTATGGTGCAAAACCGACTAATGCACTCTCAAAGAAGCTGTTGTGAGTGCAATTTATAGACAAGGCTTCAAGCTGCAGTCTTGATGTAGAGAGGACTCTCATGATGAAGGCAGGCACAATGGCAGAACTAAGGTTGTCACCGTCATGGGAGATAGAAAGTTTCTTTAATTGACTGAGAAACTTTGCAAGCACATCACGGTTCTTAGTTGACCACAACTCTGCAATAAAAAAATCTCTCACAAATGACCAGTAGTGCTGGTGGGAAGTAGTGGGTTGTTTCTAGTATTATGTTGATTAATGGACATCAGAATACGCATTTGATTTTCTAACATCATGCATCGAAATCGAGAAGAGTAGCACTAAAACTTGGGGTTGACAGATGAGGTTGGAAAGTGCTTGATACAGATGATTGTGACCTGGTGATGTGATGCTGATATCAGCTGAGCTATGAAACTCTAGTGACACATCTTCTAAAGTAGGTTGGCTCTCAATTAAAGTTCATAGCATGCCCCATCAGCAATACCAGCTCCATTACAGCGAAATCTTAGGGATTTCAACTCACATGATGTGCTTGAGGTTTCACGATCACATAGGTATGGTGCAAAACCGACTAATGCACTCTCAAAGAAGCTGTTGTGAGTGTAATTTATAGACAAGGCTTCAAGCTGCAGTCTCGATGTAGAGAGGACTCTCATGATGAAGGTAGGCACAATGGCAGAACTAAGGTTGTCACCGTCATGGGAGATAGAAAGTTTCTTTAATTGACTGAGAAACTTTGCAAGCACATCACGGTTCTTAGTTGACCACAACTCTGCAATAAAAAAATCTCTCACAAATGACCAGTAGTGCTGGTGGGAAGTAGTGGGTTGTTTCTAGTATTATGTTGATTAATGGACATCAGAATACGCATTTGATGAGAAGTAGGTAGCATAGCGAGAAGGCACAATTAATTCAGGCTGCTGTCGTGGGTGGAGATGTGTGTGACTGATGCTATTCCAATAGTCAATACCAAGGCAGTCCTTGATCGAGAAGAGTAGCACTAAAACTTGGGAAGTATGGGTGGTATAGTTGGCTGCATGGATGTGATTAAGCAGAAGTGATGAAATGAAAGAGAAGAAGTAAGATTTATGGTCAGGATTGGTTGGCAGATTATTACACTCTGAAAGATGTAGTATACTAGTACAATTCCTAGAGAGAGCCTCCCAAATGGCAGCGGTATCTATCCCACTGGCTACACTAGTTTTTTTCTAACCTGACAGATATCAGCAGGAGAAATGTTGTACAGGAGACAGCGTCGAAGGTGAACAGGCAAAAGTGCAAGTGACACCAAAGAGAACTGGTCAAAATTGATGATTACTTTAATAACTTCCAGTGACAAAGGATTCCACATGTCAAATATTCCTACAGGAGGCCAAAGTAAAGCAAACATAATCAGAGGCTATAGCACATGTAGCACCATTAACACAAATAATTAATAAACTAGGACAAATGTGTAAATATGACTCTAAAAACGATGTTCCTCAAGATCTCATTGAACAGAAGCTGTAAAGCACTCGTATATCTCATCAGCGATGAAGCAGCGATGAAGCAGCGATGCAGGTGGCTTCTCATCTGGCTTTGGTCGAATGAAGCCAGGTGAGGGTCTTGCCCGGCACAAAGTGACACTGCAGTTCACCTAGTTAGGTACTAACCTCTCTCAGTGCTGAAACTACACCCACAGCCTCTTTGGTAGGCATAGTAGCCCAAGCAAACTTGGTGAAGTAATCGGACACTGTCAAGATGAACCGATTTCCACTCTGGCTAGGAGGGCTAATTGGCCACACAAAATCCATTCCTAGGTGGTGCCACGGAGATTTTACAGGCACAGGGTGCAACTCCGGGCACTCCATAGTCAGCTTCTTGTTCATATGTTGACAAACAGGACAGTGTTTAACCTGTGTGAAATATAACAATGAATCTGTAAACTACTCCAGCCATGTGGTGTTCAAAGTAGTACGGAGACGGTATACAGGTATAGTAAGCACTAAGCAGAGGTACTGGCTATCCAGCCACAAATTATGACACTATAATAATTTACATTGTTTGTTAACTACTTACCAATTCTTTCACTTGCTTTGACATTCCTCGCCAGTAAAAACGCTCAGCGATTCTTCTCCATGTCTTCGTGGTGCCAAAATGACCAGAGGTAGGTAAGATTCGGTGTTGTTCATCGATAGTAGAAACAATCCTCACGAGGCGCCCCTTCCTCTTCACAAATACTTCTCCTTTGTCTGCTACTAGCGTCGCGGCTCTTTTCCTTACAGATCTCTTTTTGTCCTTCGACAAGGCCGGAGGGTAGTTGCCGTGCAACACATACTCGATGGCTAGGTCCAAAATCTCGTTTTCTTCTTCGAATTCCTTCAGGCTCTCCTCTTCTGGATTCATTTGGGGGATACCTTGGCACCTAGACTGCCAGCAAGCCATTTTATCATAGATAATATACCTACCTAGGAGGTATATTATCTATGATTTTATAGACACCTATACCGTCCTGGTACATCCTCTCTGCCGCTCGCGGTACACGTGGGAAGGGGGAACGCATATTTCAAGGGGGGATCATATATTTTACGTGAAATACTGAAATATTCGATCCGGGGGATCGGATATTTCGGGGGTCCAAATATTACGTGACAGGAGTCTCCCTACAACACCATTAGTTGCCTCGCTTCCCGCTAGGCGATTGCATTTAACTTACGCCTTGCCAAAATCACTGGCTAAGTCTCGCAGGGTCCAAAACAGAAACCAGGCCACCCCGGCACACTCTAGAGCTGAAGCTGTTTCTCGACCTCGGCACACGTGCACTGGAAGTCTTCCTGACGAACATACGCGGGGGCCGGGGGGTAAGCTTAGTCCGGCCTCCACGCGCCCCCCGTACACACGAGCCCGCACCGCTGCACTGCTCATTGACATAGCCAATTATGCTCAAATTTAAATGAATGATGCTCAGTCAAATGAATGGCATCATGAGTCATGACGATACAAACAACACATTAAAGTATAAATGCTTATGAAGTTAAAACCCTTCGACATTAATCTAGTTTTGACATTACTGGAAACTTTACTCTCTAATAAATTTGAGAGAAGAGGTCCCAGACAAGGCTGTCCGTATGAGGTCTAAGTCTCTGTCACCAACTATACAGCCATTCATGCTGAGACAAGTTAGTGCAGCAGTTCCGGATATCAGCGTTCCAAGGGCTTCAATGTCTCCATGGAAAAGTCTGGTGTTGTCTAGCACTAGTGTTAGTCCAGAAGGAGAGCTTGTCGACGCTTGCAGCTCCTTTGCAAAGGCAGCCAGAGCTCCAGAATCAAACGTGCACAAAGCTGCATCAATAGTGAGGGGCACTGTTGGTAAGCAATCCTTTCCCAGGATCCTGCCCAGCATGGTCAGGTCTTGGCAGCCTAGTCTGAATTGTTTGATATCAATAATTCTAGCAGTGGAAATAGAATCGTGGAAGACTTGAAGCAGCTTGTCGGACTGTGCTTCAAATGCACACTTCATGACTAGACAGAACAAAAGCTGCCGATCATCCAACGTTTTGATACGGGAATCGAGAAATTCAGTCCACAACTTGTGAAAAATAGAGATGCACTTTAGGCCCTTCAAACCAGCAATTCCAGCAAAGAACCCCAGTACCTGCTTTCGATCTGGGTGTTTCTGAATGATGCTGGTTAGGGCATCATCTTGTACTTGGGGGGATTGGTTACTCAGGTAGTCAGCAGCCATGTACTCCTGGAAGGTCAGGTGCCTAAATGTGTAGCTCTTGTCAAGTCCCAAACTCGTGAAAACGGGATTTACAATCATCAGGCCTTGCGTGTGATCCAGACCAGTTACATCAATTTCGTGAGATACCAAATCCTCCTTGAAGAAGAGAGACTTGTTTTCAGTGAGACCATGGTATGCAAGGGAGGAGAGTTTCCTGAAGAATGTGTTTGAGGAATCAGGTAGCACCTCTGGATCATCTACATTATCAATATCACTTCGTCTGTCGGCTTCTGATTTGAGAAGATTTATGCTGAGATTTCTGTACAGCTCAGTTTGCGTCTCTGGAAAGAGGTTATCTTGTTTGAGCCTTGGGTCTTGCAGGGTGTGTGACACAATGGAAGCATTCACTGGAAGGTTGCAGAGTAGAAAGAAGTGCTCATTCTGTTTCGCATATTCCACAACATCTGAAACACCAAGATCTGTATGTCTTGTGAAGTATTCTGTGATTTGCTGTGGTGATAGAGATTCTATTTCAATATGTTTTGGAGAAATTCCACGGATTATTGTAGTGCCAATTGAACGAGATGTGACCAGAAATTTTGCTCGTGGCAACGAATATCCTATCTTCCCAGCTACAAGGTTGTAGACGTATGACCTTCTCTGGTACTTGTATGGTACTTCATCCCAGCCATCCAAAATGAAGCCAACTCCTGCACCAAAGCATTTCTTCATGTGGGTGACAGCAGATTTCTTCATTTCATCATCTAGGCACGGAATTATATCTGCGAGAGCTTTTGCCATGTGGTATTTTGGGTCGCGTAGGTTGATGCAGATAAGGAACTGAATTTCAGGGTAAAGCTCACCTCTTGCCCATCGGCGCTTGAACTGCCAGACCAATGTACTCTTACCAGAGCCAGCTGCTCCTTGGAGTAGAGTAACCTTCCTCTCCCCCTCCTTGTAAGTTATGATGTCTTGCATCTTAATAGATGCCACCCCAGCTCTTGTCTTTGCCAGCAGCGAAAGTTCAATGTATTGAAAGCTGTGTGCTGCAGTGAATGGAAACTCAGCAGTTCCTGGTGGAAGCTCTTGGAGATACTGCTCGACAAGATATTGATGGTAATTAACCAGCTCATTCTTCATCTGTGGAGCAACATGTTCTAACCCTGTAGCTGTCTTGTAGCCAACGTCTATGCGTACCTGCTGCATAGGAGAAACAAGAGTCATGTGTGCTAACATTTCTGTTACTTTACAGCACAAATCCACTTCACAGGCTTTGTGGAATATTTCAATGAGATGTTTGTAGGTTGCGTTGTAACCATACTTTGCCTTCCATTTCCTCAAGCAGGCGACTTTTTGCAGATGGTAGGAGGTACGATTGTCGGATCTAATCTCTTCTTCTTCAGCCTCTCCAATGGACATAAAAGGAGAAAATGTTTCCCATCGAACAATCATACTGGCAACTTCTGCAAGGTGTTCGTCTCTGCATGGTCTTTCGAGTTGGCGTGCGGTCACAGTTCGTAGTAGGTCATGCAACTGTGGCTGCGACTGCATATTGAGATTTAGTATATTGATGAATAATTACACAAAGCTGTGCAGCAAAGACCTGTGGAGATGTTGAGAAATAAGAATTAATCTTATGCAACATGCAGCTAGAAACAAATTATTTGAACTTTATTATGTCTCATTAATGTGCAAATACGTACGGAAATTCCACTTATTTCCTACACTGCAAAAACGTATTTAACCCAGTTAGAGTTACTTGAGTTGCAACTACCCACCGCACCTACCAAAGCTACATAAGTTCACAACGTCCTATGCTTGGCTTCTAACATTCCATCACATCCACACTGCACATTTTTTTGACTGAGTTCAGGTTACATGCGTTGCAAGTGCAACCTCAAATATTTTTAATTCCTGGTGACCAATACTTATTACTTTACACCACTAATTGTTTACTCGCCATGAATTCATATCATAGACATAGCTCTATGGTATCATTAAATTCTCAAAGTATATAGAATGATCTTTCCAGGATTCAGCTGTAGCTGCTATCACAAACATGCTGGCACAAAATGCCTTCCCAATAGTAAGGTTTCCTTCAAGCAGCAAAGTATGTCTGCAACTATGATAACCTGACATAGGTTGAATCAACCCTGGAGTTTTTGCAGTGATATAGTGGATCTGGAGTATGTATGTCCGAGAGCTGTTTACCTACCACTGCTAATTACTTTTTGGATGCACCTAAGAAAATCCATTAGTATATAAATGTGACTCGAAAGGACTATGAGAAAAGCATTCTGATGGTATATGCATCATTAGCTGCCCGAGGCCCGCCATGCAGGTTCAGCACATGTGCAAGACATCAACAGGTAATGCATGCTGAATGCTTGCCCTCACTACTTTTCTTGTTAGGCTGTTGTGAGGGTGGGTACATATAAACACAGAAATGTGCAAAATTCCTAAGTTTTCAACCAAATTTATCATGATTCAAACATTTTTTCCTGCCGTATAGGGACAGTAATCACAAGGTCAGGGGGTCATTGGCAGTCTAGTGAAATATCAATCAGGGTCTTATCCAAAGCGGCACTGCCTAGTCTCCCGTACCCAGACCTGTTGGAAAATCGTAAAGAGGGTCTGGGCGATAGGCTGGGGTGGAAGTGTACTGTGCGCCTGGAATGCATGCGCACTTCCAATTGGCTTAATAATTACATTCTAACGTGTGTTAATTGGAAAAGTCACGTTTGAATCACGTTTTAAAAGCTGCTTAGAGCGCTATTGTGCTTCAGAGTGTCAGCCTTTCCTCTGACATCTAGGTACAGCCAGAGTAAGTGCTAGAGAAATCTACTAAGCTAGCATTAGCAGGGAGAGTTAATAACATTCCAGAGTGTACATTTCCACCGAAGCCTATCGCCCAGATCCTCCTTCCAATTTTCCAATGGTCTGGGTACCCGAGACTAGGCATGCCTGTGGTGCTTATGAAATTCGGCATACAGCATCAAGGAAGGAGCTAGGTGTCTGTTAACAGCCACGGTGGACCCTCTCTGTTACAGACACCATGCATGCATGCATGCACATTGCAAAAATTTTAGCCCAGCTCGGGTTACCTGAGCTGCAGCATCTGAATTACCACTATAGCAATGAAAGCACAAAAGTGCAAAATCCTCGGCAGTTTTTAGTATTGTGCTGTTTAGTTGGAACTAAGCTCAGTATTTTACAATAGCACATTGACTAACTAGAAGATGTGCTGTGAATATATGCATGAAATGTGTAATGTTTAGTAGGACATGCCATCAGGACTCTCAGCCATAGCAAAACTTATCAGAGAAGACAGAGAACAGACTGACTACAGGTACTCTACAACCAGAGACACATACAGGAAAAACTAGTACAAACTAGTACAACCAGTTTAGTACACAATAATAATGATCATAGTTCAGAGTCCATATCCTACAAAATGTGCTAGATTGGCTCCAGCTCTGTTACTGGATTATGACAGGCCGTTCCATTGTCCCACACATCTTTTTCAATCTTCACCAGCTTGTCTCTATCTGTCACAACCATGCAGCGTATACCACTGTATTACCCTTAAGCAACATGCACTGGGCACTTGTTCTTTTTATTGTTCATAATGCTATTCTCTTGCCTATTTAGCTAGATTCCTCCTTCTTATATCTATCTACGTCACAACAACCATATGGTCTATTACATATTATACTGGCCAGTTGTTCTTTTTAGGATTGTGTGGTCTCTGGTTGTTCTTGCTCTTGTCCTCTGACTGGAGGTCTTACAAGCTCCGCCTGCGTCTGTGGGTGCGTGGTCAATGGCGTAAGCGCTACGGCAGCAACATGAGTATATTATTATTATTATTTATTTGTTTATTAACAGATGACCGTCAAGAGTCTGGCCACACGAGACTAATACTGCACTCAGTAAAAAAGGAATTGTCATATTGACCAGTCATTTGTTATTTGAGTTGCAAATGAGTGAACACATTACGCACATGGGCACAGGCAATTGCCAATATGGTAGAAGTATCTGGAGGGAGTTGGTCAAGAATGACGAACACGTATTAACAGCCTTACAGTACATCAGCTTACTAATGCATTAAAGGGCTACGTAGCCTAGCAATAGTTATTAGTTTTGATCCAGATGATATGAGTAAGCATAGCTGATGGCTGGCTGGGAGGGACCACTGTTCTAATGTGTTTTCCACATTCTTGAACGAGAATACGGAGTTATGCAACTAAGATACGGAGTGATCTAGAAAGAAACTGTCGCTACAACAGTGGGGCTCAATCAACGGATTTTCTTACCTTCCAATGGCTAGTCTTAAGTTGCAGGAGAGAATCACATTCCAGCACATATAACGGTGAGCGTGGCATGCCAGGTTCAAAATGCACACCCATGTCGTGCCTTACCATTAGAAATAGACTTGGATCAGAAATAGAACTTGGGCTGCTCTCAGAGATTTTTCTTCAGCTTTGACACGTCGACATCAAACACCAAGAAAGCGCCTCAAGAGTGAGAGCACACGTGATCTTGTCTTATTACCCCGCCCCCTGAATCGGGACACGTGCTGTGATCATGTGTAGTCTCGTGCCCAGACCAATGTTCGCCACCGGACGAACGGTCTGGTTACGTAAGTTCAAATCCTGGGGCTTGACTACGTCATAAATGGCAAGATTGAATATGGTACAGCCTTTGTATCTTTGCTACGACAGTAGCTGGAAAGGTAAGACATGTCCAACGGAAGTAGCTGCTAGTTAATTTGAACATATCCACGTTTGAAGAAAATTTATTCAGAAAAAGGCAAGTTACACTTGTTTACACTATTTAAAGCGCCGTTTACAAGCTTCAAGGCTTCTATTTCATTGTTTCAGACCTGGAGGATACTTGGAAGAATGATCGTTGACTCTGTTGGTGGTTGTCCCCTCTCAGAAACTGATCTGTGAGCGAAGATAGAACACAGCAAACCATCCACGTTGGCAGCTACTCGTTGGTGTATTACGCAATAATTTTACTTTCGTGCAATCTGATTGGCCGTACTAACACAATTAACCCCATTCTGCAATCTGATTGGCCGCATCAAATCTTGACGCTATCCCCAGGATTTGAACTTACGTAACCAGACTGTTGGGCGGGGAGCGAACATTGGTCTGGGAACGAGACTAATCATGTATGCTATAGCATGCTAGACAAGGCGCACGTGTTGACGACATGAGGGTGTGTCGCAAAGACAGTCTTTTTTTGTAGCTAGTAAGTTGTTTCACTCGCTAATTTTGGAGGTAGCTCACCATTAGTCTTGTAAATAACTGTTGATGTTACTACTGTCTACAAAAAGTGCCAAGGGTCATCGCGGTAAGCAAATAACGCCATAACTTTTGAACAAAATATTTCTAGCGAAATCCACGAATCAAAAACCTTCAGTACCGCATTTGCTTGTGACTCGTATCGTACTTTGTACCCGCGTAGCTGTTAGCGAGGTAACACACACACACACACACACAAACTGAGTACTGTAACCCTCGCTGCGCATACGCGCTGAGGGTTAATTAAGCTACCAGTAAGTCACATGCTATAATTGGAGAAGTGCAGCTGCACTTGTGATGTTTCCTAATTGCAGAAGCTGTAAAAATGTTAAAGTGCAGCTTC
Organism: Phakellia ventilabrum; assembly: GCA_963921505.1. NCBI lineage: Eukaryota > Metazoa > Porifera > Demospongiae > Axinellida > Axinellidae > Phakellia > Phakellia ventilabrum. The sequence goes on from OY997390.1 coordinate 3,527,455, forward strand.
ACTTTTAACATTGCTGTAATCCCTATTTTGCAGTGATGTGCTGGGTTTTCGCTCAGCGGGTCACAACTGTAGCTACCTGTAATACCAGGAGCACATAATGACGTGAGAAGCGGAAGAGAGAGTAGGAGCGTACAACGACCACGCAAAAGATTAAATTTCGAAAAATTTCCACGCTAGTTCCGTTACTATTTTGGGCACGCACGTGCCACAGTCAGACCAGCCTGAAGATGGCATGAAACAGAAGGTTACGGCTGTCTAGCAAAGCAACACTATGCCCTACAGCGATCAACAACCCAAAAAGGCCGCTTATTACCCATGACAGCCAACCGTTCGCTGACAGAGGCGTGAAGCACGAGACAACTTTTAGTAACAGTGACTAACGCCATTTAGACTAAGCGGCTGCTAGCTAAGTTTGTTGCTACAACGTATCTGATCTTCAGAAACCCATCAGAACCTGGTAGGAGCCTGCGGTACACTGATCCAAGTATATCAGTAGGTTTAGCTGTTTGCTAGCCTGTACTTCCGTCTGTAGCAAACGTTTAGCGGATGAACGATCACGAACGGCTACACAAACGTTTTCGCTCGCTTCTCCGGTAATACTCACTGCTGTAGAAGCTGTTTGGTGCAGCAAACAACGAATATGAAACTTTCTTCTTTGATGGACTCAAAGCACGTGCGTGCCAAAAATAGTAACGGAACTAGCGTGGGAACATTTTCGAAATTTAATCTTTTGCGTGGTCGTTGCTCTTCCGTCATTATGCGCTCCTGGTAATACATTACTTGTGTATGAAATTTGAGACCTATAGCTAGTGGTCAAGGAATGTAATTGATCAGCTTGTATGCACATTGTTGTGCTGATCGCTTGAGTCTCGATCTTGAGATGCCCGGAAGCTACAATCTGTAGATTACATTCCTACCAGCCTATCGGTCCGCCCACTGCAGGGCATAATCACATTCCAAAGCGTGACATATATCAAAAACATACAGCCCCCATAGGGCCGAGTTTGCCCCAAGCTACCAGATTAGTTGTAAGGCGCTCGGCAATCACATGGTGTAGGGTATTGTTCTTCCTTCAATTCCTCCAGCCCAAACTCTTTTGTGGCATAATGATAGCTGGCAAGCTCTGCGGTTTCGATCTCTGCAGATGTTAATTTTTCGATCAGTTCATACTAAGAGTTATGGGCCCTCCAATACTGTACTTAACACCTACTTGAAGTAAGTGTTAACACCTGTCACAGCATCCCAGTCTTGGCCACAGGTTAGTGCAAAGCGATTTGCCCAGACCCTCCTTTCCCTATCAGTGTATGATGAGGGTCGTGGATATCAGATTATTGCATTACCACACCATGTGGTGTGGCATTTCCCAATTGACTCTGCCACTTCATGCATTTTAGGCCACATAAATCATCCCGCACCGAATTTTTGACGTCTGAGAAATTATTTTTGAGCGGTAGAAGCTACATATACAGTTTGTACTGTCCCTCTGTTCTTGAAATAACATGTTGTGACTACTACTTTTATCAAAAATAAAATACCGCCCGCCGCATTGACTATGGTAGCTAAGTGGGGTGGATGAGAATCTAGTAATTTATTTTATGTGGCCTTATAGATCTGAATCGATTTATCGATGCCCGACCTCACACTGGCCATAATTTGATAGGCGCATAGATCTACGAATGATTTCTCACTCACTGGAAGGTTCAGTGTTGATCCGGCACCGCTGAACACCCTTCAAGTTCAGACTGCCTCTCTGCTCCAATATTACTTCGCGTGCTTGGGGCGAGCCAATAATAGTACCATTAATCCATGCATATTTCCGCCAAACAAAAACGGATGCGCTATACGTATAATTTAGTCTCAGGTACAGGTACCCAGACCCGTCAAAAAATTGTACCCGAGACTAGTCGATACGGTATCGGTACGGTTGGCAGCGTGCTCAGATCAGAGACTGCTCAGTCTAAGGCGTGCAGCGCAACTGATCCAAACTGTGCGGTCGGATCGGACAGCCAGGGCTAGGGCCCGACTTCTACGGAGAGGAGCCCCATGAAAGGTAAAAGGTAAGTCAGCACATCTATCGGCTCTAATGTAATCATGCCTTGTTGTATTGTAGAGCTAAGGGTTACTCTGACACTGTCGATTTTCTAAAACAGGCAACAAACGCGATAAACTGTCATACTGCAAGTCCCCAAAAGCGGTCCCCCCCCCCCCCCCCCCGGACCGTCCGTAGCGTAATAATTGGTCCTCCCGGACCATCCGTGGCAGAGAAACAAGAGTCATGTGTGCTAACATTTCTGTTACTTTACAGCACAAATCTACTTCACAGGCTTTGTGGAATATTTCAATGAGATGTTTGTAGGTTGCGTTGTAACCATACTTTGCCTTCCATTTCCTCAAGCAGGCGACTTTTTGCAGATGGTAGGAGGTACGATTGTCGGATCTAATCTCTTCTTCTTCAGCCTCTCCAATGGACATAAAAGGAGAAAATGTTTCCCATCGAACAATCATACTGGCAACTTCTGCAAGGTGTTCGTCTCTGCATGGTCTTTCGAGTTGGCGTGCGGTCACAGTTCGTAGTAGGTCATGCAACTGTGGCTGCGACTGCATATTGAGATTTAGTATATTGATGAATAATTACACAAAGCTGTGCAGCAAAGACCTGTGGAGATGTTGAGAAATAAGAATTAATCTTATGCAACATGCAGCTAGAAACAAATTATTTGAACTTTATTATGTCTCATTAATGTGCAAATACGTACGGAAATTCCACTTATTTCCTACACTGCAAAAACGTATTTAACCCAGTTAGAGTTACTTGAGTTGCAACTACCCACCGCACCTACCAAAGCTACATAAGTTCACAACGTCCTATGCTTGGCTTCTAACATTCCATCACATCCACACTGCACATTTTTTTGACTGAGTTCAGGTTACATGCGTTGCAAGTGCAACCTCAAATATTTTTAATTCCTGGTGACCAATACTTATTACTTTACACCACTAATTGTTTACTCGCCATGAATTCATATCATAGACATAGCTCTATGGTATCATTAAATTCTCAAAGTATATAGAATGATCTTTCCAGGATTCAGCTGTAGCTGCTATCACAAACATGCTGGCACAAAATGCCTTCCCAATAGTAAGGTTTCCTTCAAGCAGCAAAGTATGTCTGCAACTATGATAACCTGACATAGGTTGAATCAACCCTGGAGTTTTTGCAGTGATATAGTGGATCTGGAGTATGTATGTCCGAGAGCTGTTTACCTACCACTGCTAATTACTTTTTGGATGCACCTAAGAAAATCCATTAGTATATAAATGTGACTCGAAAGGACTATGAGAAAAGCATTCTGATGGTATATGCATCATTAGCTGCCCGAGGCCCGCCATGCAGGTTCAGCACATGTGCAAGACATCAACAGGTAATGCATGCTGAATGCTTGCCCTCACTACTTTTCTTGTTAGGCTGTTGTGAGGGTGGGTACATATAAACACAGAAATGTGCAAAATTCCTAAGTTTTCAACCAAATTTATCATGATTCAAACATTTTTTCCTGCCGTATAGGGACAGTAATCACAAGGTCAGGGGGTCATTGGCAGTCTAGTGAAATATCAATCAGGGTCTTATCCAAAGCGGCACTGCCTAGTCTCCCGTACCCAGACCTGTTGGAAAATCGTAAAGAGGGTCTGGGCGACCCCGTCCGGGGGGGGGGGGGGGGGGGGGGGGGGGCATCCGTGGCACTATAATAATATACCGTAATCCGGGAAATTTTCGAGTTGAAAAATTTTCATAAGATAAATTTTCGCGTTACAAATTTTTCGTAGCAACGGATGAGCTACGAAAATATTTGCTGCTGCATTCGAGGCTACCATGTGTATAAAGAAATATGGGAGGCAGCTGCTGGAGAAGTGCTGACGCTCTAGATCGGTACGCTGTAGCTGTAAAAAAAACGGGAACTATCATTGGACATTTACCGCGAAAGTGAGAGCAGACAGGTAGACAACGACCCCTTAGGATCGGGCAGACCATCCTTCGGTTTCAGAATCGACATCACGAAAAGAACCAGGACGATGGCAATTCACACGTGGCCACTGCAGTTGTACGTGTTATTTTGCGGACCGTAAAGTTTCGTTGTTTTAATAATTAGATGTCGAAAAATTTTCGTGAATTACATTTTCGTTGCCATCTAGGCCTACGAAAATATTTTAACACCGAATTTTTCCCAATTTACGGTACTAGGCAAATGCAGGGCATTGTGGGGCGAGCCTTCGCGAGAATTGTGAATGTGAAGGAGCTGTTGGCGGATGAGGCTGTATCTTGCAGCAGATTGGTGTCAGACATGTCCACGGTACTCATACTGTCCGTGAGGCAACCGGTAGACATGATTGGCAAATCCCTTGAAATTAACATTTCCTCCACCTGTATGAACATGTAGGATGATGTCATACTAATAGACACAACATTAATGCGTCAATTCACACCCTCCAATGGAATGATCAACATGTAGGATAATTTCATACTAATCAATACAAAATTGATACTTCAATGCCACTGTAAATTCATCTAGAATGCAATACATGTGCTAGCCTGAAGTTGAGGTGGTAGCTACAGGGGCAGGATCCATGTTGGCCGAGGAGTATGACTTAGGTGTATGCTCGTCCCGGCTACATTGCAGACACTCAGTAGAATGTGAATGAATCTTGAGACCAGGGAATCTCATGTACATCTCAGCGCGTCCATGTGGTGTGCATGAAATTTAAACGTCTTAGTTCGGATAGAAGATTGTTGTAACATTGGGAGCTGTGCCTGCATGACCTGTTGTTGTCTGTGCCTCACCAGTACTCTGTCAGATTGTAGCCTGACCTCTCTCTCCAGGCCCGGAGCAAGCAAACTTCGTTTGGTCAGGCAATACTATATCTGTGTGTGTGCACGCACACAATCTAGGGGGGTCTGGGGGCATGCCCCCCGAGGAAATTTTCAAAATGTACACGTTTTTAAAGAGATTTTGTATCAGAATACAGTGCAAAGTGAGAGGAAAAAGCCTTTTAAATAATGTAATGTGTAATATAATTCACAGGCTTTCCCATACCTTCTCAGGTCTAATAAACTGTGCCTAAAAGTGGAGAATCAATATTCTGGAGCTTCCAACAAGCCACTTTTTTGCTTTCTCTGGTCCATTCCTTCTGTTCGATCGCAATAGTCGGCATCTTTACTGCGTGCCCAGACCAACGCGCGCACACGAGTCTACTATACGCATTGCAATATTGTAAAAACTAGGGGTGTGTCTGGATACGCCCCTCAGTCGGCGAAATATTGGTCCGGCCAAAACCGGACCAGCCGGACCGCTTGCGCCGGCCCTGCTCTCCTCAGCAGTCTCAGCAGCCAACCTAAAATCCGGAACCGAGAGAAGAAAGGTTGCAGAAGTGGAGAAGAAGGGATAGGACTAGGCACACTGCTCAGACTGACGAAAGAAGAGGGGCAGACCTGCAACAAAGAAGGCGCAGACTGGCAGTCGAGACTGACGAGCTAGGCTGCAGCGAATGACTGACAGACTTGCCGATGAAACTGCGAAGCCCGGCTGCGGAAAATGACTGCTTCCAACCATGCGAGAGAAGCACGGCAGGCCCTCTCTCGTTCTCTTCTATGGCGTAGCCTCTGCACTGCATGATTCAGTAGTTCCCTTTGAGGAAGTAGTTTGCGCTTTTGTAGCATCCATAGCCGAGGAAAAACCAGCGGTTTTGCCACGTGTTTTGTACGTACGTGTAGTGGAAACACAAGAAATTCAACTGCTAGTTAGAGCGCGAGAAATTGGAATTGCAAAATTAGATTGCAAAGCGTTAAATTATGTGAACATCGAATATGCGGCACGACGTACGTACGATAGTTAATACATACATACATTCAGAGAAAATGCACCGCTGACATGACTAGTGTGGGGCTCGCTCAGGCTCGCCCCAATAACCAGTCCCCCCTTGCCGTGAATGGTCCCCCCATTTATCCAGCCACAAACGCCACGAATATCTCAATTGCAATGACACTGATACTATTTGCATGGAAGACAGCAGTAAGCTCCAGTGGAGGGTCTACAAACATCGGATGCATTACAGTAATCAGAGGCGGCTGAGACTTTTAAAGGGAGCCCCTCCCACCTTTCGACCTCCACACAGCCACAGAACTCAGCAGTGTACGCCATAGCTCTCGCTGTGCTGGGGCAAGCACTGGAGTCCTAGTCTCTCAGGCTGGTGGCCGGTCCCCCCTGTCTTTTATTATTTATTGTTAATAGTTAGCAAGCACATTAATAGGTACAGTAGCGCGAATTAAATTTTGAATATTAAAGGAGTTAGACAGCATTAAACGACATGTCATGATGCTCTATGTAGGAATCTTTATAAATTCGGCTGGATACATGATCTCTTTTCTGTGAGAAAAGATAGCCTTCTCTATCAGTGCAACGTCCGCCTCCTCTGTGTTGTCCATCTCATCCTCTGTTGGTAGCGCTCGAGTCTGTCACGATTGTGAGTCTACAATGTGTGTAGTCTCTCGTGCAGTGTGTGTAGGTGCAAAGTGCCATCGCTTCATCTCGCCTTCAAAACGCGGCCTCAAGCCAATTGGACAGTTTCTTCTTTGAGCAATTATACTAGATCTCAGTATTTGCTACAGCTGTCCTGGGGGACCGTCCGCAGCAAGGGGGGGGGGACCATGTATGGTTACGATTCTTGGTCTGGGGGGACCGATTATTCTGCTATGGACGGTCCGGGGGGACCAATTCTAAGGGGGGACCGTTCACGGCGTGACAGTACCGCGAAAATTATGATCTGCGAAGAATTATATAGCCTAACCCTGGCTATTAAACCTAACCCTAAACCTCGCACGGGTATAATTTGTGGTGCCGTTCTTGTCCCCAAGAAACGGATAAGAAATTTGTACTGAAATAGATTTCCTGCCATGGCAAGAAATCTATATTTTTACTACACAGCCGCATTATGTAGATGTAGAATATAGCAGATATACCAGGGGTCTCTACTGTATAGCTAATGTTGTGATAAATCCGAGGGTGTGTATACAGGACTTTGAGTCATGGTGTGGTGCAAAAGTAACTTGGGGAGGTCTCTTAGTAGAGAAGAAACCCTACCACAGGTGTCTTACCACTAAGACACTGAGCATGCTTTGTAAATTCAATTAGTAGAGGTGCAGCACAAGTTCTAGGGGTGCCGGGATTATACCAGCATTAGGTATGCCAAAGCATTGAGGTAGATTCCCTGAGGATTTTATTAAAGTTTCAAGGAGGATCTTGGTTGGTTCTCAGTATTCATATCGATCCGGTTCTCTTTCTACCAACCACAAATTGGCTCACAAACATATCAAATGCTGACGTTTCAACTGCTCGGCTGCAGTCTTCATCAGGGCAGAACATCAACAGAGAGTACAGGCAGAACTCAGAGCAATAAAGAGCCTAGTCCGAAGTCTACAAGCGAAGCCCAAAGCGAAGCCCAAAGCGAAGCCTAACAAGTCTGGACAAGCTGTAAACAGAAGCCAAGCCTAATTGATCATCCAGTCACTAATTAGCGTTATTGTGGCTTCAGTCATGTGCTTCAGTACAGAGTTCTTTGGGGCTTCATTCAGTATTTGGACATCACTCTCCATCCTGCCAAGCATGCTTGGCAACTGCTGACTTCTCAAGCTGTCCTAGGTGGGCTGCAGCATGGTGCTCTTTCATTCTAGTCTCCAGAGTCCTCTTGGTCTCACCAATATACACCTTCCGTCAGGAAAGAAGTAGTGGCCTGTAAGCTGCTGCTAGCCGCTTGACTCTCGTTAATAGCAGCACTGAAATTTCTAGGCTTGAGAGCTAAGTTAGCCTTGTTCCCAGGCTCCACTCCCCAGCTTTTCTCGCACGGTGCGAGAAAAGCTGGGGAGTGGAGCCTGGGAACGAGGCTATGCTAAGTGGCAGTCACTATTTTATCAGTTAGATACCTGTGGAGTCAGTTAGATACCAATGTGGTTGTAATTGGCAATTGACCTTTATCAATATTATGGTCCAGAATATTTCGGGAGTCAAACCAGTCAACTGTATGTGTCACGAGAATAAGCAATAAGCTTGAGATATTAGTAAAGAAACAAGCTATTGGTGTTTGTATCCGAGAATCAGTAATGGCTACTACGAACAGGAGAGTGGAGACGGCGGGGCTATGCAGTAGTGTACTGCTCTTGTAAGTGGGGCCAATCACAGGCAAACTCTGTTGCCTTCTGCTTGTCAGACACACTAGCTATGACCTACGTAGCTAGCTAGCGACATAGTTAAACAGTTTAAAACTCACACGCTCATATGTGCTGTCTGCCTCCTAGTGCTTGAACAAGCAGGGCAACCCCCATGCAATCTGTCCTTGCCAGAGACTCTTACTAAACTCTCTTTCAACACAGCTAGCTAGCTGTACACCGATTCTAAGCTAGTTAGTGCCAATCCATCACTAGTATTCACTCTCTCTGCCCTCAGTCACTATTGCATCATTCGCGCCCCTCCCCCTTGGTTTCAAAAACCTCACAGAGACTTACATTAGGTGACTGACCTTAGACTCACTAACATTAACGTTAAACCTCGCAATAGCTCTGCAATAGCTAGAACATAAAATACATGCATGTAGCTGTCAATAGCACTAGCCTTATGGCCTTGCGAAGCTAAAATTAACAGTGAACTGAGATGCCCCATCAAAGTTCTAAGGCATAACTCCCCTTTGTTTTCACATCTTCAAGCTTGGCTTTCTTCTGATTTCTGTTCAAAATGAATGACGTTAGTTCACAAAGTTTTTACTTTCTCTTTTGTACGCACACTCTCCAATGACACTTCTGTGTCCTGTACACTGCATAATGGAGGCCTCATCCAGCTGTACATTGCATGTACAGTCTCGTAGTAGCTGTTGCACGCAACGAGTGATTGGTTAAATACCCATCTATCCCTGCCTCTTGCATGAGGAATAGTAGAAGTAGCTACATCACCAATAATTGAAAGGCTTTTAAGAGGACATGCATGTACACTCAATACTGTTCACCCCACATCCTCGCACATAATCCACACCATGTTGAGGGACAATATCTAAATGATTGTATCTGCTCACAAAGCAGACCTTTGTGTTCCTCACGCTATACATAGCTACAAACTACAGGACTACAAACTGGGCAACACACTTACGAAACATCCTGACTCCTTCCCCTACATGTACAATGCATAATGCATTAACCCATTTGTGATTATAACTATACAAAAGCATGCACTTTCGAATAAATACCACAGGATATACACATCACAATTGTGTTGGAATAACTTCCTGTCATGCTATGTAATAAGTACCACGAGGTATGGTTGGAATGGTGAAAGATGTAGGGATGGCAATCCGTAAAAGTATTATGGTGTCGTTTCTACCTTGTTTGGTTGCATTTTTGGGATTTCATCCCTACATGGTTCTTCATCTTTTAAATGTTTTTTTTTGTAACTTGTTTCTGTTGTTTTTCGGGGGGAGAAAAGTTCCTTGCAGAGATGTGTTGTCGTAGATCATGATTTACTAGCAGAGAATAGTATGTTCATTAGTGATGTTTGGTTATTTTTTGAAGCCAACCGACAACAGCAAAACTACAGCAGAGTTGTCTACCCTCTTTATAGAGCACATTCTGAATGGCAGTAGTGTTTCTTTCTCCAGGCAGGTCCTGTTGCATACATGGCGTAGCTATGAATCATTGTAATTGCTTCAGTCAATATTGTGGTAGCCTGGCTGAATGAAACAATCAGAAAAGGATGATTTGTCCGTTTAGCAACTTGCCAATGTGGTGCTTCAGCGGTGCTCTCCAGCAACGCTAAGAATCTTGTTACGGATGAAAACACTCGAGAATGACAGGTATGGCTCATAAAGGCTTATGACTACATGTACAGCAGACTTTTGAACATACCATTTTGTACACATTTAAATGCGGTGGCCATTTTTTTTGGGGCCACCCCTACATATGGAGTACTACCATACTTCATGATATCGCAATGTACTTAGAGTTTCCCTTGTTGCTAGCTACAAAGGAAACTCAACCACATTGTTACCCCGCGCCGCGTATGCGGAGGCGGAGTTAAGCAATTGGTTTTGTCTGTATGTCTTACGTCCGTCTGTCATAAAAAAAATTGAAATCTCTTTCCAACACACGATTTAGCGTGTTTAGCGACTTTAATCGCGATGAAAGTCACCGTAGTTTAGTAGCTATGTACCTGATAGGCGCAAAAGCAGTTCAGTTCTCCGCATTTCCAGTTCTTTCTTATTGTTGATGTCGTCCACCATTTTAATACGGCAGTGAGGTACGCCCACTACTTGGATACTGGGCATATGCGGGTCCGGGATATGCGATAGCACGCTTCCATATCAGTAAGTATGGATCTTTAGAGAGAGAAAGCGTTCTGTTAAACTGCAGCAAGTTCAGGAAGACGAGAAGAAACGACACAAAAACAGTAGAAGGAAACCAACGACGGAGGAGAAAAGGCGGCGAAACACCCTGGCCCAGAAATGGACCTCTGAAGTTTGCCTGAGCACATACATGCAGGGGAGTATAAAGCCAGTATTCATGGTATGTATGTTTGCTTGATTTGCTTCATTCACTGCTGCCGAAATGTCAGGAGCCACTACAAGGACTAAGCTATCCTGAATTCACTGCAAAAACATGACTGTCGTTTTAACCCAGCTTAGTTGCCACAGTTGCAATTTAAGGATCAAAAACAACCCTCATGTTATTGTTATTGACCCTTAAATTGCAACTAGCTGAGTTAAACATGTTTTTGCAGTATTAATGTGCCATCAAAGCATATGATGATATATTTGGTTGTCAGCAAGGAAATACTTTCTCCGAAAGACTTGTGGACTGGCAGAAGAGTTCCATTCATTGTAGGACAGTACGTGTGATCCACTGTAGTGCCATTTTCCGAACTCATCCTTCTTCATGTCATCTGGATGTTTCAACAGGCTGTCAATGGAATAGTCACTTCTTTACTTCAACCAGCAACAGCCCTCAAGTCCAAATTGCGAGTACATACATGTGTGTCCAAATTGCGGGTACATATGCTTGTACACGTGTGTGTACATGGGTGGACAACTACGCATGCCTAAATAAGTATTCTTATAAGTCCACCAGTTCAGTCCAGTCCAGCAATTGTACACTACCCAGCATTGGTATATTCACTGCTGATCAGCTTCCTTATCACTCATTTTGGATTGAAGCGGGAAATATGCTCTCCCTTCTCTCTATTTTTCATGGCAGGGGATCGAAAGAGGAAATTTGTCCCCCCCCTCCACTTCCCCCAATTCCTCCCACTGCTCCACTGGATTACAAGCCCCCTTATGCACTTTAAGCTCTGGAGTGTAAAGATCTTTTACTTGCAGATTTGCAGGAGAGCACTGCTGCATGCTGCCTGAGCTGCAGCGGTCTGCAATTCCAATATGCATGATTGCCAACTGGCTGGCTTCACGTATATCTCATGCTGCCTTCCCATAATAATCTCAAAGAATGCTTCTACCATGCAGTGTATGTGTTGCTGGTTGTTATTGCCATTGTTGTATATTTTCGTGCGTGCGTGTGTGTGGACACTTACCATAACTCTAATAATTCACTACTGAATTGCAATCATTAGGGACACTCGCACAAAGATAGCACTAATGCAGGGCTATTCCATGCTGTTAATCTCATAGCTATTGTAGAGCAAATGGTAAACTCCTATTTGAAATTATTTTGATATTTCACTCTTCTTGATATTTCACTGTTGCTATGTGAAATTTCACTGTTGTTATGTGAAATTTCAGGAGCTATAAGATTAACATGTGATAGCATGGTTTGGAGTGAAATTTGGGATAAATCATACTCGCAATGTACCTAGGATGGTAAATTGCACTCGGCTTCGCCTCGTGTAATTTAACCCCATCCTTGGTACATTACTCGTATGATTTATCCCAAATTTCACTCCAAACCATGCTATTACATATACGAACCGAATTGATACGAATGCAGGCCAACGGTATTTGACGCATTGTGCTTCTAATGCACAGGTAAAATTTCTTGCTGAGGTCTTGTCCGCATGCAATTTTTACGATGGGTTGGACCATGCATGCGAACCACTGACCACTACAGTGAAGTGACTGCAGTGGTCCATGTGCTCTCTTGTAGCTTTGCCATACATACCATGGCTCAGGCAGTTTACAATAATTATACACAAGCATCTTATGGTCAGTAGTACAACGATAGTAGTTTATAAGAATGTGTTTGAAGATCTGACCTACACTTGTGTGATTTTGGTCCTCGAAGAAGCAGACATTTGTTGCTTTTTCTGTGCAAACACCATTATGTCCAAACAAATTGTCCAGGAAGTAATTATAACACTACTTGGACCAATTAGCAGTGGTCGCGACTGGCTGGCATGGGTCTGCATACCCCACCCCTGAAGAAAAAACCTTTGTAGCATCTGTACCCTACTACCTGCATTCTGACACCCATGCAACCAAGCAGCTGTATTATGAACTCTTGATGCCTCCTTAATTATGAGATATGAGGTTGCTTGATAGGTATGTATAGTTTGAGTTGGGACATCATACACGCGTAGCTACACCTCTAACCTGCGGTACATGTGGTCTGCAGTGCAATACCAGTACTCTTGATGTTACATGCAAACACTTGCTCACGCTCGCCTCACGATGTCCTAATAATTTATGTGCCCAGACAATTCATTCTCATTGTTTTGAGGAATGATGCTCAATGCTCAGGTAGGCCATGGCTCAACCAACTTGGGTGAGAACACTATATTTTTTTTAGTGGAAAGAATACTTTTGTTTCACTTTATTTTCCAATTGATTGAGCAAGTGGCCAACTCAAGATTTCATCCGCTGAGCTGGCACTGCTCAAATACAAATATCAACTTAGATAGGGAGGAGTCAAGTATAGGACTACTGTCCATTTTTGCATAATAATTTATCTGTACTAAACAATGACACCATCATTATTGCCGAGCACAGCGAGGCCAATAATCGCGACCTATGGGCTCAGAATCTCAGCTAGCGTTTATTGGGGCGAGCCTAAGCGAGCCCCACACTAGTCATGTCAGCGGTGCATTTTCTCTGAATGTTTGTATGAATGTATGTATTAAATATCGTACGTACGTCGTGCCACATATTCGATGTTCACATAATTTAACGCTTTGCAATCTAATTTTGCAATTCCAATTTCTCGCGCTCTCACTTAGCAGTTGAATTTCTCGCGTTTCCACTACACGTATATACGTACAAAATAGTCTGGCGAAGCCAGACCCCGAGTACGTACTGCGGAACAAAAGTTGGTATAGGCTTGTCACCAGACTACGTACAAAACACGTAGCAAAACCACTGGTTTTTCTTGGCTATGGATGCTACAAAAGCGCAAACTACTTCCTCAAAGGGAACTACTGAATCATGCAGACTGACGAGGTGAGATCGGCTAGGCTGCAGCGAATGACTGATAGACTTGCCGATGAGACTGCTGAGGAGAGAGAAGCCAGGCTACAGTCTGACAGAGTACTGGTGAGGCTTCCAACCATGCGAGATTGGCTGCTGAGACTGCTGAGGAGAGAGAGGCCAGGCTACAGTCTGACAGAGTACTGGTGAGGCACAGACAACAACAGGTCATGCAGGCACAGCTCCCATTGTTGCAACAATCTTCTATCTGAACTAAGATGTTTAAATTTCATGCACACCACATGGCTACGCTGGACGTGCTGAGATGTACATGAGATTCCCTGGTCTCAAGATTCACTCACATTCTACTGAGTGTCTGCAGTGTAGCCGGGACGAGCATACACCTAAGTCATACTCCTCGGCCAACAACATGGATCCTGCCCCTGTACTAGCCTCGTTCCCATGAATGTAAAAATTGGAGTGGAGAGACTGGGAACGAGGCTACCCCTGTACCACCTCTTTAGGCTAGCACATGTATTGCATTCTAGATGAAGTTACGGTGGCATTGAAGTATCAATTTTGTATTGATTAGTATGACGTGTTGATCATTCCATTGGAGGGTGTGATTTCAATGTTGTGTCTATTAGTATGACATCATCCTACATGTTCAGCATTTCCATTGCAGGGTTTAATACAGGTCGAGGAAATGTTTGCCAATCATGTCTACCGTTTGCCTCACGGACAGTATGGGTACCGTGGACATGACACCAATCTGCTGCAAGATATAGCCTCATTCGCCAACAGCTCCTTCACATTCACAATTCTCGCGAAGGCTCACCCCACAATGCCCTGCATTTGCCTAGTATATATATATGTATGTAGGTATATCGGTATGTAACACATGTTTTGTCCAGGGGGGCCACACGTTTTCAAAATGGCGTCTCTGGCAGTTACATGGATGCCGTCTTCGAACTTGTAGTGCACGAAGAGTCAGAGAGTTGGACAAGTCTACCACATAGTTTTACCAAGGAAGGCCTATTACAGCTTCCAGGTTAGTAGAGTTTGTGTACCCATTGTATAAGCAGAGATATTAGCGCTGGACATAGACGGCACGATCGAGTGATGCGAACGTGAGTTTCAAGCACTACAGGCCCTCTGTCTGCTCTCTCATAGCATCCGTGGCTGATTCTCCGAAAATCTTGTAGAGAGAGAGAGAGATAGTTTACCTGGATGTCAGTCGTTTTTCGTACCTGCACTGTTCAGCTATTATTCTCGCGACTGACTGACTCACAAAGATAGTTGGCCCCGTGTGCATCGGGGGCCCCAGGGCTACCCCAGCCCCAGTCCGCATCCTGTGTGCAACCTGGGGCGCATCGGGGGCTACCCCAGCCCCAGTCCGCATCCTGTGTGCAACCCAGGATGTGATGATATCAGGAAAAGGTCTGAATACTCATGGTACAGCTTAGAGATCTAGTATTTTTTTCTATAGTCCTTATTAGGTAGTGTAGCCTTAAGATATAGCAACTACCTGTTTATGCATGCCTCTGGTAGCCACGCGAGGCATATTACGCTTGCGTATTCCTAGTTATTAATAAAAGTTGGCCTACCCATACAAAAGTGACAAGGTTGTTGCAACCCCTGTAAATTAATTAGAAGCTTGAACAACTTTATAATTAAAACAGTAGCAACATTGCTACTAGGTTGTAGCAACCTTGTTTTCAACCTTGTTACATGGTTGAAACCCTGGCGAAAAAGATAAAACAACTAACCTGAAGCTGATTCGAGTCGCCAATCTACCTACCACCTTCCATCTCACTTTTTTTTTTACAAACTGCACCATCTAGTCACCTCCAGTAAATAATGCTTCGTTTTTCTTATAATTTTATTATAAACACGGACTCCCATATTAATAAAAATTCATACACGACATTTTGACCCAACTGGGTCTTCTTCACGGTGTACGGAATTGAGCATACAGATCTCTTTAAATACAAAAACAAGGACTCTCTAACAGAAACAGCTTCCAAGCTAAGCTGCTTGGCTTCTAACAAGCTATACATAAAAAAACAAGCTTGCAACAAGTCTAAACAAACATCAGATGGTATTTCAGGAGGAGTCCAGTTTGCTGGGTAAGGGCTTCATTCATCCAGATTCAGACCATCAGGGGCCAGTGAGTGAATTTTGTGGATCCAGTAGGTGTCTTCTCAGGTGGGTATCATCAGACTGGATCTTTTCTACCACCAGGATGATGAGGTCCTCTCTGTAATGTTCTGGTAGGTTGAAGTGTGCTCCTACTGGTTTTTCCGCTCAGTTGTGTCGGATGTCAGACCGATGGCCGTTAAGGCGGATGTGAAGTGCGTTCTCTGTTTCACCAACATATTGTTTCCTGCATTTCTTACACTCAATCAGGTACACGAGATTCTTAGTCTTGCAGGTGGCAGTAGCTCTAACATGGTGAGACTCACCGTGCAAAATGTTGTCCCTGTACGGATGTGTTGACATGTCTTACAGCGTGTGGTGTTGCAGGGGCTGGTACCATCGTGTGCTGTATGGGCTGGTTTCAGCTCAGCCCTCACGAGGAGATCACAGATGTTTCGAGGGCGGCGGTATGCTACGATGAGAAACTCTGGGATGGCTTCTTTGAGTCTCTGTGCCAGGTGCAGCACAGGGTGGTGGTGTTCTATGATCTTCAGGGACGGAACTGATGGATGGTATGTCACCACGAGTGGGACTCTTCTACTGGGATCTTGTCTCAATCGTGGTGTTAGAGCCTCTTCCTGGGGGACTTCTGCTGCTCTGTTAATCTGCTCTTGGACAAAGGTTGGATCGTATAATGAAACAAGGATGATCGTTTTCATACACACACACATTTGTACAATAGCTACCACAACCATCCCTACATTGCACTGACAGTTAAAACAATCTATGTGCAATTCACTTCAGTATAGACCCAACACTTCTCGCTCAAACAGTTCTTAAGCTGAGGTTTTAGCTAATAAGCTTACACCTAAAAACACCTATACTCGTATATAATCACAATTATACCATCCGGTCAACTCGATACTATTGAACCTAGATGAGTTGCAACCATATCCTTATGGTATCAGCAGTTGAGGTACAAGGTAGGGATGGTTGTGGTAGCTACCGTAGACTCGGGTTAATAAGCGCATGCGCCTATCACACTAGACGGTAAGGAAATATGCGTTTATTAAAAAATGTGCGCTTATTATGATGTACCACACCCACCACTGTAATGGTACTGCCCACTTTTTGCACGTGTACATCAAGACGGTATGGCTGACAGTACGAGTGATCTTGCTATCTACTGCAAAGAGAGTGTGGTTTGTGGCCATCACGTTTTCAAGCGAATCTGGACTCTGATTTGCTGTTGCAGTTACAAAGGATGACATGGTAGTCGGCCATGTTCCACGCGAGTTCTTGAAGCTTTGTTGGCACTTCCTGAGACACGGTGGCACAATAGCGTGTGAAGTGACTGGTAGAAGGAAGCGCTCTTCTATTGAGGGGAAAGGACTGGTAGTTCCTTGGGAAGCCATGCAGTGCGCTGTTACCGTATATGCGCGTATGCGCTTAATAAACTGTAGTTAAGAACAAGAACACCACGTGTGCTACACATGCACATTTGCAGTACCGTAGACTCGGGTTAATAAGCGCACCTCTGAAATAAGCGCATACTTTTAATAAACAATCATTCTTGTTTCATTGTTTTTTCCCCCAGTGAACTCCATTACCCCTAGCTACGTCTTTCACTTTTTATTGGTAAAATGTTTTTGTTTACTTGTTTGCACACTTTTTATTGGACAAGTCCTGAGCCAAAAAAAATCCCAGATTGCCGGCACATTAGAAATAGCTTCACACAGTGAGCAAAAAAGCTGCTGCAAGGCTTGATTGCACTTTGGATACACCTTAATTCACACAGTGAGTCTCAGACTCTGACAGATCTAGCTGGGTGATACTTGCATGGTATGCTGGCAGAAAATATGAGCGTGTCCACCCACTGGCTAGTTACACCCATGCAAAATGACATCTCTCATGCAAGAAATCGACGAAAAATGGAATTTGCACCCCAATGAGCAACTAACAAGGTCAAATACTTCCAAAAGTAGAATACTCGTGAATTATCACTATTTTGATATCATAAACAGAGCTCTTCGCGCAGCCATTAGCGCTATAGCACGTCCTATGAGTCAGTCAGTCAATCAATTATTAATCAATCAAGAAAGAATAACAATTTTGCAGTTTTGTAAGTTGCTTTGATAGTGCCTTGGCGATAGTTTTCCAACGCCACGACCTCTTAGTCCCACAGTAAACTGTACGAATAACTATGATAAATGTTGTTTATGGCCCTGAGCGCCATCGTTGCCGAGATATCTGAGTTTGCTTAAGTATTGTTGTATAGAAGCTGCCATTTTTAATTCACCTCAACCCTACATATGAAGGAAGCACTACCGTGCTTCATAATACAAGGTTGTTGCAAGGTTGCCACAAACTATTCTGTATGGGTATTTCAACATCTAGACCTACGTAATAATGCAGGCAGTACTACTCTAGGTCCTAACAGGAGCCAATGAGCAGCGAAGCCGCTAAGGAGCGTACAACTTCGACTTTACCTGCGAGTGCCATCCAAATCTATATTTCAATTTCCTTATTTGAAAATTAAACGTTAATTTATACGTAAACTGACGACAAAAAACTGCACGTGCCCATTATTACGTAATTGCGAGACATGGCACTACCTACTGTTCTTTTGATAGAGTCAACATGGTGAAGCGTAGTCGAGAGAGCAAGGGTCCTTGTGTAAAAATCAGTTTGGAGAGGAGTGCAACTGAGAAGAAAGCTGTGACAGCGCAAGCAATTTGAATGAGCGGAACTACGTAACTACTTTGGATGGCACTGCAGTTACACGCTCCTTCGTGGCTTCACCGCTCATTGGCTCCTGGTCCTAATAGGCACGCAAATGTTTCACACACGCGCATTTTCTTATGTAAAATATCTATATCACAGTATATCTAAACAACATGGCAACAGTTCCTGATACAAATGTGTACTAATTCTTTTTTTATTATTTTCAATAGGTATGTACCACGATAGTTAAACAATGGATTCTGAACTTTGTGCAATGCTGGAAGTGGTATCGCCACAGAAGCAGAGTGAAATATGTACCGATCTGTTTTTAAGTGCTACTGCAAACCTGATGGAGGGACTTGAGGACTACGCTCCCTTTTGTGATAAAGAGTGGCATATAATTGTGCACGAGAGATTTATGAACGATGAGGGTCATCGCTTCACAGGTTTAAAGTTGTGGAAGAATAGCAAAGGAGACAAGGCAACCAACCGAGAGCTTATAGATGTGCTTGTAAAGAATGGGAGCCTTAAGTTGGCATGTGAAGTTGCTAGGTTACTTGCCACAGGAGTAACACCAGACGTAGTAATGGAAGTGTTCAAGGAGTACCTAGCAAAGTACTACAACATGCTGTTCCCACCAGCGATTCCCACTCATCCTGGTCAAGTTCCACTAGAAATAAAATGTTATTTTGGCAAGGAGTGTGTTCCACTGGTAACTCACATTCAAGATGGTGATGAGACTAGGCATGTCAAATTAGATAGCTTTGAGGACATCTTTCAGTCAAGAGCAGTTGCAACAGCAAAGCTTCAGGGCATAGATGTTACCTCAAAAGAGTTCAATCACCTTACAATTGTGGAAGGTGTTGCAGGAACAGGTAAGAGTACCATGTGCTGGCAGATGAGTTACTTGTGGCACCACCAAAAGTTATTTCAAGAGTTCCCTTTATTCATCTTCATATCCCTCCAAGATCCAGCAGTGCAATCAGCCAAGACACTTGCTGATTTTGTTCCCCACCCTTGTGAGCACATGAGGAGAGCTGTTGCTCAGCAGATTAGTAAAAATAAAGGAGATGGTGTAGCTTTAGTCATTGATGGCATAGATGAAGCACCGCTAGATTCCCATGGGCTTGGTTCCCCCTTTCTTGAAGCGCTTGTTGATGCCATCTTTAACTGGAAGAAGGCATCTGTGCTTGTTACATCTCGCCCATGTTGCCCACAGTTGGATTTCCTAAAGTCATGTGTCGAAAGCTATGAAATAGTTTCCATGTGCGGCTTGTCTTCAAATGGTGCAAGTATTTTTCCACTCCTTCTGGGAATTGTATGCTTTAGTCCCGGTCTTGCATCTCTCTGCCAACTTCCATTTAATGTAGCTCTTGCTGTGCAAATTTGTGAAGAGACAAACCACTTCCGAGGTCAGTATCAACCTACAACCCAGACTGGACTCGTTCTAGCCTTCCTTATTATTTTTTTAAAGAAGTGTACAGAAGAAGATATCTCAATTGACAAAATCTTAGAGTTAGTGCAGACACCTCCTCAATGCATTGATTGGCTTCTTCCCAGCACAAAACAAGCTTTTAGCGATTTAGGTAAAGTTGCCATGGATATGAAATCTTCCGGAACGACTACCATTTTAGCCAACAAAAAACCTGATAGTTTACCGGAGGCAATCTTTACTGGCTTCATGCGGGGTACCACAACCTTCGACTACATGCATGCAATTGATTCTCTACAGCAAAGGAGGTATCGATTTCCACACAGCATATTTCAAGATTTTTTAATAGCTTTTTCACTGCTGTATATGGATTCAAAAACGGTAGCCTCATACTTACACAATGAAGTGAAGCAACATGCCCTCTCACCAGTGTTATCATTTTATGCTGGTCTCACTGGTCTGCGAAAGCTCTCATGTCTTGCCCCTCTGTTTCAATACTTGACTCCAGGTGACAGCAGCATCCCGACACTGTTACCCACTCTTTTGAGTGCTGTTTATGAGACACGGTCATGTGAAGTTCTCCAGTTTGTACTTTACCAAATCAGCTTAAAGCATAAACTGTCTTCTGGGCCAGTCAAGCTGGACCTGTCATCACTTCCGGCTTATGTTCCACACATGATTTATGATAACCTTGCTTACTTTCTTAACCGCATGAGCTATGACAGCAGGCATTTGCTTGTAGACTTGGCCAATAGTTGTATTGATGATGAGATTCTTAAATCCACATTCAACTCTCTAAAAGCCATTAACCGATTACGTGTTACGAGACATGGGTCAAATACTGTCAAAGTGATGCTGTGTTTGGACAACAATGCAATATCACATGAGGCTAGTGGCTATCTCTTTGAATATATGCTGCAACAGGAACAAGGTAGTATGGTATTTGGCTTTCTCAGCCTGCAAAACATCTGGAAAAACGATGTTTCTATTGTCCACGAGACTTTAAAGTCACTTTTGTTAACTGTGTCCTCAACTCCAACTTTGAAAGGATTGGACATTAGTGGAAACCACATTTGTGGTGAACACATGTGCCATATTTCCTCCATGCTTGAAGGCTCTGACAATCTTCAATGCCTCAATCTTTCTAACAATATTATTGGTAGTGAAATTAGCTCATTGGTTGCAGCACTGTCTACAAACAGCTCTTTGTGCGTGCTTGGCTTGTATCAGTGTCAGCTGAATGACACTGATCTCCGACTTCTTGGAAATGCCCTGGAAGACAACAAATCATTGGAGTGTCTCGATATCTCATTTAATCAGGCCATTACTACCAGTGGGCTTACTGAATTCTTGGTCTGTCTTGTCAGCAATGATGACTTGAGATTCCTATATGGAGTGAGTCTGCCCTGGGTAAGACAGCATAACATTTATCTTGAGGCAATAATATGTGAGCGACTGAAGAGAGGGGTCAAGCAAGAGCTGTCAATTGAAATTGCCCGCAGCCTGAATTTGCTTGAAAACTTCCGATTAAATTCTTGTGCCATAATGAGAAGAAACAACTATCAGGAATATCTTGATCAAGTATGTACATTGGAACACCTAGAGCTGGTTGTGGATGGAATCAAAGACCCAGAAAATGTAATGGCATGTATGGGAATGCAGATCTCCTCAGACTCATTGAAAACCTCTACAATTCCTCCTGGGGTAATGGCAAAGTTGAATTTGAAAAATATTTGGCTGGATAATGATGCCACATACCGTGAAGTCGTTAAGGCCTTGTACTTTACTGGAGAAAATGTAGCTGTAAACCAACTTTTTTCCTTCCTTACACAGAGCACTCCAGGAATTGAACATATGGTAAGTGCATGTCTAGCAGAGTCATACAGACAAGTTCCTTTTTTACATCAAAGTGTAGTTTCAGGGATTATCTCTGATTCAGAATATCATTGCCAGGCTTTTCTAGGCATTGTTAACTCAACTTCAGTGATAATTGATGAAGGGAGTGGAAGAAAAGAAGTTAAACTGAGTCACTTAGCTAAACAAGGTGAAGTTGTTTTACTTAAAGGAGTGTCTGGCTCTGGGAAGACTACTCTCATAGATTGCAGCTGCTTGATGTGGGCTTTAGCTTCAGAACCTTGGTACAGGGATTTCAAACTTGTTATTAAAGTTTCACTTGGTGACCCTGCTATACAAAGAGCCACTTGCTTAGCTGATATTATTCCACTGGTTTGCAATGAGCTGCGAACTGCCACTGCTCAGTATATTGAAGAGAGAGATGGAAAGGGTGTCGTTTTCATGCTAGATTCAGCTGACTGTGTGCCACCAAAAGTCTTGAAATGTTCATATTTAACTCATCTCCTCAATGTGTCATTGTCACATATTCAACTGGCAGCAGTTATTGTCGCAACACAACCAGAAATGAATAACCTTGGACCTTTCACAATTTCCAAACACGCCTTACTCCCAAGTCTTGCAGAATTCAGCAAACTATTCATACTTGGTAAGGCCATTTCTTCCAATAAGAACCCTACCTTATATTCAGATTCTTATACTATGATTTTGCCCCAACTTCCCGCGGAACTCAAGAATCCCACCGTAGACTCTCTGAGTGCTAGTCCATTGTATGCTTGTGCTATTGCTTATCTCTTGAAATATACTGGTGATAAAAGCTGTGTCCCAGAAACCAGAACCACTCTACTAAAATGGTATCTGAACATCAAGATCATAGTTTTCATGAAGAATCAATTTCCTCTCCACACACCTCCAAAGTACAATCATGACTTCCACTCCATTGAAGACTTCATAATTCTTCCTAAGAATTTGTATTTCACTCTCAAAGATGCTTGCAGAGTTGCTTTTCAAACCCTCAAAGATGGCTGTGGAATATTTGGGATTCCAGAACACCATGACCTGTGCATCTCTATGCAAGTGATTAGTGATCTTTGCAGCCTAGGAATTTTACAAGTAACCAAATATGACAGAACAAAGTATGAGTTTGTTCATGGCTTGCTTCAAGAATACTTAGCAGCTCTCCACCTTGTATCAAACTTCCAGCAATGTGATGCCAGTCTCATACCACAGTTTATTTTTCCATCTTTCATTTTTCCCTTCCTGAGTGGTCTAGTAGCTACTCACATTGTCCCCATGGAAATCCCAATACCCTCCCTGCAAATGGTTGCAGCAAGTTTGCCAAGTAATGGATATCAACATAGGCTCCTTGCATTCCTTCACTGTGTTGGCGAATCAAAATCAATTGCCTGGTGTGAAAATATCTTTCAGCAGCTACAAATATTTGAACCAGAGTGTGGCCTGAGATTGTGTTTTAAAGATAACATGTTATTAAGCATAAGTGACTGCATGACCATCAGGTGTTTCTATGAATTGTGTCATAAGAAAGCAATGAATGTTGTGATCGATGTTCGGTCTTGTGAAGTAGATGAAAGAGGACTAACAATTCTATCGGAGGCTGCAAAATGCTCAAACAGTGCATCTTGCACATGTCTATTGCTTCCTTGTAAGCAGGATCACTCAAATATTGCAATATCCTGGAAAGAAATATCTGACCAAAGCTTAGTGATGGCTTTCACTACCTTACTTTGCAGTAAAAGAGATGAAAACTTTGTGCTAACTACAATCAATACATTGTTGCAAGGGCTTTCACCTGATAAACTAAGCAGATGCTGCAGTGACTTGCATCTCTTAGGCATTGCTAATGAAATGAAGGAATGGAAACCTTTAGCATCATCTTTTCTTAAAAGTGAAAGTGAAGTTTCTCTAATTGAGGAGCGCTTCCAAACATCTGAGCACTATAAGTTTGTGATGCTTAAAAGGTGGAAGTCTGAAAATGGCAACAGTGCAACGTACAACGAAATCATCAGGATTTTTGTGTTTCTCGGGGAGCTTCATCTAGCTAGTTTGGTTAAGCAGCTACTTCTTACCAAACCATCACGGAAACAAGCAGTTGACTTCTTCTGCCAGTATCTTAAAAAGTATTACATGCAGATGCCTGCACCAAAGCTCTGTGACATGTCATCTTTTAAATTCATTGAACCACAGCTTGTAGCTTCCTGTGATGTGGACAAACAATATTCAATCCCTCTGGCTGAAATTTTTAATGCCGGCCAAATTGGAGCAAGTATTATAAATCCCATCCTATCTCTTGAGGGTCGAGTTGGATCTGGCAAAACCACTCTTGTATGGTTCATGTGTCAAAAATGGGGAAGCAATGAATACTACAATGACTTTCAGATACTGTTGCTGATTTCTACTAGAGATCCAATGATACACTCAGCAAAGTCTCTGCCGGATTTTATCCCACACCCAAGTGAACCTGTGAGAAACCTTATAGCCAAGCATATAAAAGAGAAGAAAGGTGAAGGTGTAGCTTTCATAGTGGATGATTGGTGTGAAATCTCCATTGAAGCACTCCCAGCCATCTTTGAACTCTGTGATAGTTGTCTTGAAGGCAATACTCTCAGTAAGGCAACCATGCTGATAGCCTCACCTCCAGGCCTCTGCAGCACAGGTAGATTTGTGAGTTCCAAAGTCATATTGCGTGGTTTTGATTCTCAACAACTATGCAGCTACCTTAGTAACTCTCCAGCCTCACAGCTAGAACAGATCTTGAACAGCAACCTTTCTTTTAGGGCACTATGTCAGCTGCCTCTGTATGCAGCACTTGCTTCCCAGATGTGTATAGTATTAAAGAAAAACCCTCCACCTGAATCACAGGCAGAAATGCTCAAACTTTTGGTGCATGCGAAGATGTTGGGAAATGTACTTCCACAGTTTTCTGGTGATTTTCCACCTATTGGTATAAATGCCATTGAAGAAGTTGGGCGTGTGACAATGATGAGGACTAAACTTGTGCAGATGATAGAATCACCACATGGCATTCGTACTTTGCAACGCCTTGGGTTTGTGGAAGCTTGCAAAAGCTTCAATTATGACTACCTAACTCAGCCCTTGGATTTCATGTTTGCTCACTCTATTTTTAAGGACTTTGTAATTGCTTATTCTATCTATGACAACCATACTTACGCTGAGGCTGCCGAATATTTTAAATATTCGACTATACTCGGTAGGGACATGCCGTTTGATAACAATGTACTGCAGTTTGTTTCTGGTCTGAGTGGACTGCAAAAGGACACCATTGAGCTTTTGAAACAGGTAATCAAAACTGCAGTGAGTGGGAAGTGCAAAGACTACTTAAGAAAGCATCTGTTGGTAATTGTGATAGAAAGCATTTATGAAGCCAGAAGAGGCTATCTGTGTCAGTACACTCTTTGCAAGATTGTGCAAGGTCTTGCACACGAGCCCATAATTGATATGTCTAATGTCCCAGAAGTTTTTTCTCCATTAACTTTCCTTGCAGTTGGTCATTTTTTGACCTGTATAAGTTCCTCTTTAACAATTTCAGTGAATTTAACTAGCAACCATCTTCAAGATGATGGAATTGCACTTCTTACCTGCTATATTATTAGGCACAAAGAATCTTCCGAAACCCTGGAGTCGTGCAAGCCTACTGAATTTTATGTGTGTTTGGCAAGAAATGGTCTCACCCACCAAGGTACCGAGAAGCTATGTGAGCTTATTAAGTATTGTTCCTTTATAAGTTGTGTTGACCTCCGTAGCAATTGGAGTAGGCATACAGACACAGATGCGGCATTGAAGCATGTTGTTGAAGCTGTACCAACTGCAAGTAACCTGAGACTCCTTGATCTAAGTGCAAACAGCATTACTCCAGCACATATACATCATTTGGTGTCGATTGTGGAGAGATGCAAGGCACTAGGTACTCTCTATCTCTCAGACAACAACTTTGGCTCTGAAGCCACAGCACTTGTTGAAGCCCTCACAAGCAATTCTTGCATACATAGCCTCAGTTTGCACAACTGCAATATCAACGACAGCTTCATTTTAGCATTTGGAGAGCATGTGTCCTCCTACAAAGTGTTAAAGAGACTGGACATATCACAGAACCCAGCAGTTACTTTTGAGGCACTTCTGTCTTTAGTTAACCTTCTAAAGCAGTCCAATGCAAACCTAATGGCTTTGTATGTGACCTGTTCTGAGGGTCAGTTTCAAATATTGAAAAAGGCTGCAGATGAAGCACATTTGTCTTCCCTCTTCAACTGCATAACTAAGGAAGGAACATTGCAAGCCACAGATAAAATTACAATAAGACCTATGGGAGATCTGGTTCTCTCTGTATGCAGTGATGAGCACATTCTCAAGCTGTCAGAGGAAATTGAATTTGAGCACTCGCTTAATTTCCTGCTTGAAAGTGAAGAGGAACTAAGCGCCATTAAAGAAACATACCCAGAACAGACAAGGATGCAGAGATATGCTGCTCTGTGTAAATGGAAACAACTGCATGGGAAAAATGCGACGTATCTTGCCTTGGGTGGTATTCTTAAGGAACATGGAGAAATTAAGGCTAGTGACAAAATTTTCCAAGTTCTCTGCACACCGTCCCTCAGTCTTTTGCTGGATGTGTCAGCTTATTTGAGAGACTGTTATCTGCAACCATATAGCTGTAGTATAGTTACTGCCTCAGCCGACATGATGGTCAACTATGTACCTTTGACTCTGACCACCAGTAGAATCCATGGAAGTCTTTCCACATGTGAAGCAGTGACAGAAAGTGATTTGCTGCAGCCAGCTCAAATAATTCTCATAGAAGGTGTTGCTGGCTCAGGGAAGAGCACATTGGCACAGTATATTGAAAAACGGTGGGCTGATGGAGGTCTCTACAACAGCTACAAACTTATCATTTGGGTAATGCTGGGAGACCCAGAGGTCCAATCTGCTGAATCTCTGAGAGATCTCATTCCCTTTCCTTTGCAAGAAAAGAAATCTGTCATAGCAAACCAGCTACAAAGCAGTATGGGAGTAGGTGTTGCTTTTGTGTTTGACGGACTGGATGAGTTGCCTCGTGACTCGAGCTTCATACTTCATTTTCTGAAGGAGTTCCACACATATCTACCAGAAGCAGCCATGCTCATTTTGTCTCGTCCTGGAGCCCTAAAACATCTAACCTCAAGTCACCGTGATTGGAACACTATAGACAGGGTGTCTTTAAAAGGCTTCAGTAAGTCTCAGGTTAGTAGTTACTTTCACAAGTGTTTGCAAGACCCTGATGTATGCAAAAGAGCAGACAGCCTTCTCTCAGAAAGCCCTGCTTTACTGGACCTGTGCAAGATTCCATTTTATGCTTGTATCATTGTGTTCTTGTTGCAGTTTTCTGTCACTGAAATCCCGACAACAAGAACTGGCTTGCTAAAGTCATACCTGAAATACCTACTCCTAAATCACATAGACACTCGGACCCAGTGGGAAGAGCCTCTTGATATTCTTCCAGGGGATTTCCATTGCCTCCAAGACTTGAAACCATTCCCAGTTTATGTTAACCTCATTCAAGTGTGCAAGCTGGCCTTCATAACTCTCCAAAGCTCTAAAACTGTTTTTGGGACAGAGGAACTAAACCAGGCCAAAATATCTAAGTCCTCTGAGTGCATGGGTCTTGTGCAGAGCACTGGAATGCACATCAAACGGCTTGGAAGTGAAATGGAGCATGTGACGCAGAAGGTTCAGTTTGTGCACTCAGTTGTACACCAGTTTCTTGCTGCGCTTTATCTCACGGCTGTCGACGGAGATGAACAGCGTGAGAGTATGACCCCACTTATTGAAATCACTCCTCCTTTGTTTTCCCCTGCCTTCCTGGCCGGCATAGTCAGTGGAGGTAATGATGAGCAGACCTCTTTCACTTTACTGCATTCCCAGTTGATGGAAACTCATTTGAAGCATCCAAATCCTTCAAGTAGTCAACTGCTGATGTTTCTGCACTGTGTTTTCGAGTCCCAGTCACCTGCTATGGTGAAAGTGATATTGAGAAGTCTACACCTTGATGAAGAGCCAAGTGCAGGTGTTAAGATGAAGCTTAGTGGCTTGGAGTCTTCCATGGATAAAACTGATTTTGTTGCTGTTGGTTATTTCCTGGCTAAGCTGATGACCAACCTCTCTCCAACCATCCCTGTTATGGTTCAGTTGAATACCAGCGACCTGAATGACACAAATTTCAGTGCAGTTATCGGTCAATACTGTGAAGACCCATCTCGCAAACTGCTTTTAGGTGTGAGGGAAAACCAAGCATCCCATGTTCACTGCATTAATACTGAGACTACATACTTTTGCTCACCCACTCTTGTGTGGCACCATCTAACCTCAGCTGCAGTTAGAAACGAGAAGTTTGTAAATCAAGCTAAAATGGAACGCCTTCTAAAAACTCTCTCGGCAAACTGCAAAACTGAACATGCTATTCTGCTCTTCTTCCACTCACAGTTCACACATACCGATCTTGTGTCCCCTGACACTTCACAACCAGTAGTTTGGAAAGAGTTACATAATTCTCATTAATAAACTTAATGTACAATTTTTTTCGGTAGTTAGTGTGTTATGATTGTATACACATTTTTAAAATTATAGTCTTTAATGTATACTGGTTGGGTGATCAGATGGTCAAGTTCAGTTTATTATACTACAAGTTGATTTTATTATACTAGCCTGATGAAGTACTGGTATATGTAATAGCGGAGTGAAATTTGGGATAAATCATATGAGTATATATAATGTACCTAGGATGGGTTAAATTGCACGAGCGGAGTACAATTTGCCATCCAGCTAGGTACATTGCGAGTATGATTTATCCCAAATTTCACTCCACATCGTGCTATCACGCTAATCTTATAGCTCCCAACAACAGTGAAATATCAAGAAGAGTGAAATATCCTAATAATTTCAAATAGGAGTTGACCATTAGCTCTACAGTAGCTATGAGATTATAACAGTTATCAACAGCTGGCATCAGCCGATAATCTGCAATCCGCTATACACTGCTACACCTACGGAAACTACCTGCGCACGCCGTCTGAATGAACTCTGGAGTCTCTTACTGGACCCGACTCAGTCGAGGCGAATCTTAGCAATGACAGAGAAACGATAATTGATAGCCAGCACTCCCGAGCGGGTCACAAACAGGCGTGAACTGTAACTTCAGTTACTAACTGAACATACACGGTTGTGAATTACGGTGATTCTCGAGTAACGTCAACTAGTTGGCCAAGACTATAAATAAAGTACAGTGGCCGACACGGTCGCTCGCGCATTCGGGTTCCACGCTAGCATATTCACTAGCTGTTTCATGCATTCGAGTTCACGATCTTGCATCATATTTAAGGTAAGGCGGAACGTGGGGTAACTTAGAACAAAGTCTTTCTTTCGCTCCTTACACCAGAATAGGTACTGATATAGAAAGGATACTTAATTACTAATGTAAGTAGTTCAGTATCCTTGCCGAACAGCTCTTTTTCTGGTGTGAGGAGCCAAAGAAAGACATTCGAGTTGGTGATCTTGCATTCGAGTTCACCATAAATAATATATACTCCGCACTGCGGAGTATATATTATCTATGAGTTCACGCTCTTGCATTCGAGTTGGTGATTTTGCAATCGGGTTATTGTGATCTCACACAATATTAAATTTGTTAGCTTCTCACAGGCAGTAACTGGTCATTCTCATGCAAATTCTCACGGTTATGAAGATAAAAAACAAGACTGATAAGCCCAAGAAACTCACATGTGCAGTGATATTAAAAAAATTATTACTTTATTATTAATAAATAGTCATTTGCAGACTGCCCCTCTCGTTTTACTCCACAGCAGTTCCATTCCCACACCATATGCATCTCACTTCATTCTGAAAAAAAGTCATGGCACTCAAAGCGGTCAATATAATAACTATAGTAGCTATGCTGTAACCATCTCTGTGATACACACATGCACTATACTAGCACTGGTGTAACCAACAATTATTTCTTGAAACATACTGATACAGTAGCTATAATTAAAAGTAATCAAGTTAGTATGAATGTATGAGCCTGTTCCTCGATATCCTCACACCTCATGATAATTAGTTATTATTATCTCTATTTGTACTATGCACTGGACCATTGCATGATGCATTAGTACTGTGTGTACTATTTCTGAACTTTTGTAGTTCACTTACTTCCTACAAGGCGCCTACATGATGCATGTATGCACTAGCTCTAGCTATGTAGCTACTGCATGTTCAGTTGCGGTCACTTATTGCGCGCTCTTAAATGTGACTACTTTTAATATCGACCGCTTTCCTCTCTCTTGGCACTGCGGTTACCCTTGAAAGAAAGAAAAAAATAATAATAACCTTAGACAACAAACACCTCTGAATTGAGTCTAAGTATACTGAAAGAGTGGAAAAACGGGTATAATTTCTTTTTTTGTACAAAAAGTGGAATTGGTGAATAAAAGGTACCAATCATAGGGTACATTTTAAAATTCAAAAATGAAGTAACGTAATTAATGGATTCAAAATATGAGACAAAACTCATAGTAAAGAGTTATAGTTACTATAGTAACAAGGAGGCCGCTTGAACTTGAATGCAAGATCACCAACTCGAATGCAAGATCGTGAACTCGAATGCAAGAGCTTGAACTTGAATGTGCGAGCATTAAACAGCTAGCGTTGAACGCAAATGCGCTAGCATGGAACGCAAATGTGCTAACATGGAACGCAAATGCGCTGGCGTGGAATGCGAATGCGCTAGCGTGGAATGCGAATGCGCTAACGTTGAACGCAAATGCGCTGACGTGGAACGTGAACGCACTAGCGTGGAACGTGACTGCGCGAGCGACCATGTTGGTCACCGTGCATAATAAAGGAACTTGGTGATGACAGTAACAGTATAATAGGTTTTCTCCAAAAAAAATCAATTACAACCCAATAACAGTCCTGTGTGAGTGGAAAAACAACAACAGCCTGCATGCATATACATGTCTTATACTTGTAGGACTACACTGAGAATATGTGATACATTATTGTGAAATGGTACAAGATAGCGGTTTTTAACACAACAATAATTATGTGTTTGTCATTAAGAACTGTAGTTTTAGTCACAGAGAAGTTCCACAGCAAGATGCTGAAGGCCATCAAAGTCAGCAGGCTGAAGTTGTGCAAAATCATCGTAACAACTCAATAGATAGAATTTTTTTCCTCTACCACGCTCCTCCCAAATCTTTTGCAGCATATTGAAGTGTCGCCTATCAAACAAATTACTGTGCATTTCTAAAACAAATGATTCGACCTGTGGTAGGGATACTAATGCCTCAAACATGAGCTGTAATGCTGTATCAGGAGCATTGCCTAGTTCATTATAAGAAATATCCAGTTCTATTAAAGAACCTAACAAAGCCTGTTTGTTAATACCGCATACAAGATCAAATAGGCAATCATTGGTTCCGAGGTCAGCTGCAGATAACACCAACTTCTTTAAGGTGAGAGTCTGAAAAATGCGGTTGAAGAATCGAGAGTGTATCAGATGGGGTGAAGGTATATAGCCCCGCACAGATAGGGATTGGACTTCAAGTCTGGAGTGATTCAAAAGTGTAGGGAGGAGATCGTGACTGAAACCGTCCTCACTAGAAAGTGATAAGGAGTTTAACTGAAGGCAGGCATGTTCATCTAACCACCTTACAAAGACAGATGGCAGATCTGTATAACCTAGGTGGAGTGTTTTATAAACAACTGCTTCAGCTGAACCACCAAAGTGAGAGAGGTCCTTGACAAATCCGACCTGACTGTTGGAAAGAATATTAAGTTGATCAAGCAATAGCGACTGCTTGTCTTCACATGGACCAGTGAGGAATGAGTAAATAATTCTCTGGAGACTCGCTAAGGAAATGGATAGTCTTTCTAAGCATATGCAGTGAGATTTGGATTGATTGTTGAGGGTGGCAAGAGCCTGGTAGAGAAGATTGTGACCAGGTGATGCGACAGAAATATTCAGTGCACTAGAGAACTCAAGCCTGACATACTCTAGTGTGGGATGCTTCTCAATAACTCGAGCAAGATCAAAACATGATGAGTCATCAATAGTACCATGCCCTACTTCACACTGAAGTGACTTCAGCTTACAGGCACACTCACGGTCATGTAAGTGGGAAACAAAACCAATAATTGCACTTTCATAGAAGCTATGGTGAGCGCAATGTATTGACAAGGCTTCAAGCTGTAGTTTTGTTGCAGAAAGGACATTCATGATGAAGGTAGGAACGCTGGCTGAACTAAGGTCTTCACTTCTGTGGGAGATCTGAAGCTCTTTCAACTGACTGAGGAAATTAGTAAGCACATCACGGTGTTTGCTTGACCAATACTCAGATCGGATGCACTCATAAAATCTCTCACAAACGACCATTAATGCTGGTGGGAAGTAACGAGTTGTTTCAAGTATTATAGCGATCAGTTGCACATCGGAATACTGGTATGCAGTTGGTGAGAAGTAGGTAGCATAGTGAGAAGGTACGATTAATTCAGGCTGCTGTCGGGGGTGGAGATGTGTGTGACTGATGCCATTCCAGCTGTTAATACCAAGGCAGTCCTTGATAGAGAAGAGTAGCTCTAGAACGTGACTGGTATGAGTAGTATAGTCAGCTGAAAGGATATGATTAAGCAAAACTGATGAGATAAAATAAAAATAGAAGGATTTACTGTCAGGCCTGGCTAGCACCTTGGAAGCAAATAAGCCTGTATTGTACTCAACCTTGTAAGGAATGTTTTTCGCGCAGAGAGCCTCCCAAACAGCAGTGATGTTGATGTTGTTGGTAACACTAGTTTGTTCCAATCGGCAGATATCCGCAGCAGGAATGTTGTACAGGAGACGACGTCGAAGATGGACAGGCAAAAGTGCAAGAGATGCTGGAGAAAACTTGCCAAGGCTGGAAATAAGCTTCACAAGGCAAACAGTTTCCAGTGTTAAAGGATTCGGCATGTCAGTAAATAGTATTCCCTATAGGAGGCCAAATAAATACAAGTTAGGAGTGCATGGAGTCATAACCAGCCAGAGAGCATTCAATGCATGCACAGTACACGAATGGCAAATATAGCAGCCACATTCTAATTATACCGTATAGCGAGAAAATGTTTAGGGACAAAATTTTACAGACAGGCCCCATACAAACCTTTTCGTAAAACAAATTTCAACGATCAAAAATCAGAAAGCTATGCACACTCTCAGATAAACCTCTGCAATAGCAATGGACCGGTAGACATGCTCTTTTACTGCTTCACTACGATTTCTATTTATAATATAGGTGCCTCTTTTAACCACCATGCATTCTTTATGAAGCTGTTCGCTATCAATAGAAGTACATGCCTAATGTTGCATCTTTTGGATAGCCTCGTTCCCGGTCTTCACTCACAGCTTTTTTTCATTAAAAATGTAGGAAGGAGCCTGGATGAGTTACTCACGTCATATCCACAGGAAGTGTACACGGTTTTATGGAATGCTGTGATCTTGCCGTGCAATACAAAGTTTTGTTCAAGTTTTTCTATGAGTGAAAGAACCATTTGGAATGAAAGACAAAGCCAGAGGCTGAGTAATAACACGGGGAGTTTCCTTTGAAGGCTTGCTAATTTGAATGTAAGGCATAACCTGGCCACTAAGGTGTGATCTACATGTACATGTACAGTCTAGCTCCGTGCCAACTGATTTGTTGTTTTAAGTGCCACAACT
This sequence comes from Phakellia ventilabrum, assembly GCA_963921505.1. Taxonomy (NCBI): domain Eukaryota; kingdom Metazoa; phylum Porifera; class Demospongiae; order Axinellida; family Axinellidae; genus Phakellia; species Phakellia ventilabrum. The sequence continues at coordinate 3,560,793 of OY997390.1, forward strand.
TCTAAAGAAGTAGTTTGTATGTACTGCTAGATAAACTAAAAGGACTAGCCTCTATAAGCTAGTAGCTTGCGTGTACTGATAGCTAAACTAAAATACCTAACCTGCTAGCTAGCTTTTGACATAGTCCCCCGCAAGACTACTTTCAACTAAGGCCCACCGCAAGACTGCTTTCGACTAAGGCCCACATTGTTTAGCACACACCCGCTGGCTTGTTCTTTCAGCCAGAACAGTCTTTGCTCCCTCACGCTTTTTTACAACATGTGAAAAAACTGGTAGTGGAGACTGGGAACGAGGCTATCAATCTTCGATGATGGCACCTGCTATTAACTACAGTAGGCTAAAAAGGTCTTGTAGCTATACTCTGTGGTTATCTTGTCTAAAGCTAGGACCAAAATAGTGGTATAGAACTACATCCAGCACTGTCAACAGAGAGAGAGAATAAAGTTTGCACTTGGCTAAAATTTAGACGGCATAATTTTCGCAGTATGAGACAAGTCTACAAATATTGCAAAAAATCAAGGGCGCATTGAGCCGCCGGAGGCGGCGAGAGGGCATGCAACTTCCTATAGTGCATGTATAGACGGCATAATGCTAAGTGTTACTAAAAATAGTGCTTCCGGTTAACCACGTGGTAGTGAATATACGGTACGTTTGCAGGCATGTACGGTACGTCTGCAGAGGTCAGCCAGAAAAGCAGTACTATACGTTTTGCCTTCTGCTAGCCCAGTTGCTTCTCCCACTGGCTTATCGGGCCAGATTCAGTGAAAGAGCATTGCTAGATACAGCGTACAGCCCTGCCAAGGTGCGGGCTACAGTGAGTCAACTCTGTAGCTGCAAGAGTACAACCCAGCAAGCCCCTGGCCCCGACCCAATTGGTGGCTCGATGTGCTCTTTGATATGGCCTTGTTTGAAGCTAAAGAAGTAAGTTATATTTACCGCTAACTAGCTGTACTAAAGTCATAAAGCCAAGCATGCTTAAACTTACTGACAGTCTGACTGCTTAAGCTTACTGCCCGAGATAGCATTGACACTAACGCCCCGCTTTGTTAAACACTTATCGATGGCTTTAATTCACTCTCTCAACCAGAACAAACCTCTAACTTGCCTGTCTATCCCATTTTTAATACACAAAGTTAGTGCTGTATCAGAGCATTCCCCAAAATCATGCACTTCAGGTGATAAAATTTGTTTAGTAATACTCAGCATTTCATAGTCTACACACGTTGCTTTGGTGGCTTGATGCGCCCTTGAAAAATGTAATCTTTTGTGTGGCTGTTGCATGCTCCTACTCTTTCTTCCACTTCTCACGTCACGTCATTTTGCACTTCTGTTATAAACCTATTAGGTATAGTCTACCACACACATACATGTACAGGTACTCTACATTGTACTGCATCCATGGTATTACCAAGAGCCATTAAGAGTGTTGAACTGCCTATGCTGCATGCATACTGCAGGAAAAATTCAAATGACACTATAAACTAGGACTTAATTCATTTCTCCAGATGCCTTATGAAGAATGACTGTCACATGGGAATTGCATACCGTATTTCCTCGTATAAAAACCTCCCTCAAATAAACGCCGGCTTCGTTTATACGCCGGGTGGAAGTTCGGTATTATTGTTAATAAACGCCTGGCTGCGATTAAATGCCGGGTCGAGCTGAGGGCATGGCACCTTGCGCACGTGGACCGTTAATATTCATCATGTTTTACTGACATATCGTTGGAAAATCAATGCAGGAAAGTACGGTAAGCTTCTCCCGTTTGTGTCTGGTTTATTGTGTCTGTGTGTGTGCATGTACCCATACCATCAGCCAGCTTACTGTTTTAGTGTCATAATAGCGCTAGGCTTAGGCCTAGACGGGTAGCTGTAGTAGCTAGTAGCAATTCTTCATGCTTGTAGCAGATATTGGGAGTGTTTCGTCGCTAGTAAGTCTTAGCTACCATTAATTTTTGTATGCATGAGTGAGCACTCGTTAAACGCCGGCCTCGTTTAAACACCGGGTCAAAAGTGGCGGGAAGGAAATAAACGCCCGGGCCTTTATATAAGGAAATACGGTAGTAGCTACCTCATGCAGGCATAGTGGCAGTCCTGTAGATGCCTATAGTCTCACCAAAGGGGTAGGTTTTATGAATTGAAACAGCTGAAATTGAGAAGCATAACCATGCATGTACAGCTGCTAATGGAAGTTGCAGTTTGTGTTTGTTCATTTGTGACATGCTCGAAAGCCCTTGTTATTGGTTATCGTCTCTGTGCCATCACTACTTCCATGGAGTATTCAGCAGGTGATTTGGCCGGCAGTAGTCCGGTATAGCCTCATTCCCAGGCTCCACTCTGCAGGTTTTCTCACACCATGTAGATGATGTGAGAAAAGCTGGGGAGTGGAGCCTGAGAATGCTACACGGTGCGAGAAAAGCTGAGAAGTAGAGCCTGAGAACGAGGCTAGTCCAGTTCACAACTGCAAAATTATGCCAGGTGTAGGCAGTCTCTTCAACACAAAAGACGGAGACAACAATGCAAGACAGCTAAGTAACCTTCCTGGATGCAGCCGACATTTACTTACATTCATGAAGCATGACTAAATCACATACACACATACAAACGCTAACTCAGAATCAGATGAACGCTCTCTATAGTTGAACGGATATTTGCTATCGTAATGATGTCATGCATAGCTAGTGTATGAAAAAAGCAGAAGATATCATATATGCACAGTTGCCTGAATACACGTAAAAGTAGTATGTGGTTATGGGGCAAAGCAGACACCCTATCTCTGGACTTGATATAGGCATGCTAACATTTAGTCTAGCTTGGTAGACCCTCCCCCTCCTCTCCAAAAAACGAAGGGAAAAATGGAAGGAGAGGGTCTAGCAGAGCTCCATAAAATTGGATTTAAACTGACCAATCAGCTCTCATTATCAAAAATCTTACCAGCGATTACATCATAGTTTGTTTTGTTTTTTTACAAACATGTGTGACAGTAGCACAGAGTAGCTTTCCGTTACAAGAACGTAGAATTTGAAGTGATTGAAGATTTACTAGAGAACAGAGTGAAGTCTGAGATTTGTGAGCTGAAGGTCGTACAGAAGTGATCGATATGGAGTTTAAGCTAAGCGTCCTATGACTTATAGTAACCTACTGGATGAGACTGGAGTGGTTTCCCGTGATTTTACGGTGCCAGAGCTGTGACAGAAACAACAGTGATTGAAAGCTACATTGACTCAAAAAAACACACGATAAGCATAGCTCATTATACAGCTGCAATAGCCTGTAGATAGATGTAAGATAGTTGGTACACACCTAGAAGGGTAGCATCTTGCTGTTTATCAATCGAATCTACTTAGGTACTCCAGCCTTGCCAACGGCTAGATAGTTTAAGGACTGTAGCACCGCAACTACCCAGGGGTTGAATGGAGTTGACTGGCTTTCCTGAAAGCACTTCACAAGCGGATTCCAACGATATGCATTTCTTGTGTATTGACAACAAAACTGGACCATGGCTCTTGGTATTACTAAAATTAGCTCTTGGCCATCCTTGCTACCACCATTGCCACTGGGGCAAAATTGCAATTGGTAATTGTCAAGCATAGAACAAGGCGAAACTTACTTCTTATAAAATATGTAGTTTTTAAGAGCATATTAAAAATGTTTCCCAGGTTAAGATTGCCATCAGTGTCCACCCAATTTACACATTATAAGTGATAAAGAGCCAGACTTTGATAAGCTCTTCTCACCTTGAAGTAGCTTGTTTTGTTGTTCACTGTAACAGAAATTCACACCATATGTTCACCACCAGAAGCACTGCAAGAGAGGTAAAAGCATAGATAATATAGCTGGGTTACGCTACAACCTACTGCAAAATAGCTTCAGACTATACGAACCACACACTAATGCATACACATTATATGTAAGTTTTGACTGCACTACAATTGACTTCAGTGTGACTACAGTATTACACCACACATGTATGAAGCTGGGAATAAGACCATAGACAGTCGAGTCACTCACTATGTAAAATGAGACTTAGCCAGTAGGCTTCTAAAAGGCGGTAGTACTATAAATTCTGTCTTGCTATCGGTAGCAAATACTTGGCCGTCAAGACTGAAGAGTTACAAGTACAGGTAATCTACCTCATTCACAGTCCGGCTTTGCATACCGCAACGCAAGGTAGCTATGAAAGCTAGCCTCGTTCCCAGGCAGCCAGGCTCCACTCCCCAGCTTTTTTCGCACGAAAATAAACGGGCGAAACAAAGCTGAGCCTAGGAACGAGGCTAAATTATGAAAAGCCGCAGGGCGAGCCTGGCTAACGTATAGCTAGGCCTAAGTCCCATAGGTATTACCCATGCCAAAATTTTGCGAGGCCTTCGGGCACACATTTCTTTTCACAGCAGCAGAAAAACACCACAGCTGTGAAATATTTTCGTTGAAAAGTCTAGCTAGCTAGGAAAATAATTTGCAGACTGCTAAATCATATCCCAGCTAGCTGGATTGCCTATTTATGCTTTACTAGTAAAAAATTATACAGTTATCAAAACTTACCACTGATACAAGCTAAAACTCAACGTCCAGTATTAAACCTTGGGTTCGCAGCTCGTTACACACAAGTACACTTCGTGATTCGCTAGGACAAGTCTTAACGTGGCTCACGTGAGCCGAGCTGTCCATTCCCGTATTAAGCCGTCGGTATACTTGCTATCATAATGACGCTAGCTCAGCCAGATATACATTGACCAATCAAACACGAGAGATTTATTGTCAGAAAATATGGAGTGTGTGAAGGCAATTTCACTTAGAAAACCACCGTATACCCGGCCCCCACATTACCTACATGCAGTATTTTCAGTTTTAGAACACAACAGCATTGAAATAAAATGTAATACAAAAATGAACTGCATGCACGCATGATATAAAAAATTTACTCAATTACATTATTCCAGAAAGGGAAACAAACTGCCACAAACTAATTAATAGTCCTTTGCCCACTTGCGGTTACAATAAACCACCAGGCACAGGTATACAATTGAAAAAGAGTACAGAATATACTGGAAGATGACACAGGTGGCACTGCCTGCATATATTCCAAATGAACAAAAGTCCTCCGGGCATGGAGCAACATTGCATGTTGTGATTGGGCGCTCGTCAAAGACGGCATAAGTACCAAAAATCAGCACCCCCAGATTTGCGATGAAAAATAGGAAAAAAAGGCACTCACAAGCACAGATACCACCTGCACAACTACCAGAATTTTTTGTGTTACACAAGTTTCTGTTCCTGGCACAGGTCATTAAGGATGGTACAGCCCTGAAGAATCCCGTTACAGCCAGGACAGACCCCCCAGCAAAGAGGTAGCCCAAGATGATATTGTCACGATATGGACAGTCATCATCTAGGCCCAGTATCCCTGTAGTAAAAAAAGTGGTGGCAAAAAGGTGAATGATTGATGTAACGCACACTAATGAGGTATCTTAGTAGCGAAGAAACCCAACCACACGTGTCTTACCACTAAGACACCCGGCTCCCAGTAAGACGCCTGGCATGCATTGTGAATTCAAGTAGTGGAGTGTGCAGCATGACCCGATTCCGTTCCGTTCATTTCAAACGCTGAGAAAGTCTAGTGGCTGAGCATGCTGAGGGAGCCTAGGCAGGATTTATGCGTTTTTTGGATCACTAAATCAGTGGGTAGGAAGTATGGTAAGCTACTTCTGTTTATCTGTGGCTAATTTTGTTGCGTTTCTGTGTGTCGCCATATGTGGCACGCCCTGCCAGCTTACCATTTTGTGCCACAGTGGCTCTAGGCTCAGGCTAGACAGGTAGCTATCCCAGTCACTAGGTTCTTCAAGGATTTTGCCGCTTTTAGCTTGTATTTGTCATGAAAACCTGCATTTTGATGGTAGCTACATGTAGCTCGTTTTAACACCGTATGGCACTTCTACCAAGCTCTGTGCAAATATAAAACTCTGAAGGGACAATGTACCTGTTTTAGCCATGAAGGACTGATAATATGCACCATTTTCTAAGACAGTTAGACACTCGCAACAGGCGGATTTGAATCCCTTGGGTGGCGTTATAAACACCTCGGCTCCGCCTTGGTATTTATGACATCACTCTCGGAATTTAAATCCTCAAAGAAACCTGTTGCGAGTCACTAACGAATACTCACTGCTACAATCATCTTCATTATGCAGTTCATTTATTAGCCACGGCCGTAGCAAGCAGTCCAACTAGTCTGGTTTTGGGTAGACCACTTTTTTCTCATCAATATTTTTATATAGTGCATACGTGCATATTTTATAACTGCATTATAATTTGTGTCGTGCTCTTATGATTAAACTCTGAACTTTTGAACTTTGTACGCTACGTGAGTGAGCAATATCATTCAAACACCAGCACGTTTCCAAGGCCCTCCTTTGGACAGAAGAAGGTGGTGTGCCGTACATGAGATGCTACAAGAGTTCTTCCTGACCAATGGAAATATTTTTTTGAAACGTTTCCTGCACACACAGTGCAGGAATGTAAGATCAGCTGCTTAGTAGCCTCTCTGGCCAGACTACTCCATTACAGCTTGCTACGGCCCTGTTAGCTACTGCTAGAGATCTGACCTTGACCTACACAATGCCATGCACGGAGTCCGAGTTTCATACAGGATTTTTCGGTGGGGGTGGGGAAAAACAATGTGTGTGGACCCATGCCCCCTAGGGGGGTGTTGGGGTAAATGCTCCCCCAGGAAATTTACATGCTCTGAGGTTGCTTCTGGGGCCCCGAAATTAGCTACAATAAACTACTGAGTATCAAAAAAAATGTCAACTTTCAAATTCTTTTAAGAACATCTGAATTGTGAATACATGTACACACTCAGACACACCCAGCTGCCATAGGAGGACTGGTAGGCTAGGTTCATGTAGATAGTAAGACTATTTTATGTCTGGGTACTTCAAGAAACAAGTATCACATTACATTGTTACCTACCAAGAACTATCATGGCCACTGGTAGTCCAATGTAAATGAGAGCCTGGATCACCCCAAAGCCTGAGGGGGGCAATGAGCAATGGTAACAGACAACGCCATCAGGGAAGATGCCATAGCCAGATCTGTATCTTAAAAGACACCCCGGGCTCTGTGTTACCACAAAGCACTAAGAAATACCCCTCTACTTTCCGTTTTTGGCGGGAGTTTTAACGACCTGGCTTGATAGATGCAGAAATGATAAAACTGGAGACACAGATCGTCTCTTTTCTGCTTGCTATAAGTAAAAGCATCATTGCAGTGGCTACCTGCACACTGTGGTGACCTGTACCAAATTCTCACTTGATTTTTCACTCCACATGTATGTTGGTAAAATCTCCATACCATAAACTCTAATAATGTACATCAAGCAAATTAAATGTAGCATGCGTACAACATACATATAATTATTATACTGCATGCAGCAATCATTGTCGTGCCACATATGACACTGCTGCACAGAGGAGGTGCGTCACGTCACGTACAAAGGGACAACAGTCACAACAATGACTAACAATTAATGCAAGCAATTTCTCCTGGAAGAGAGGATCTACAGGATCATACATACATCCCCATTTTGCGTGCTTTACCAACTAGTGACTATCACGAATTACCAAGCAATGCTCTCAACCCATCATTTAGGGTATCTACACTACCTTTGCTGAAGGGTTCACTGAGATGCCATACTTTACATCGGCCTTCAACTCCACGTTGTTTGTCATCAAAAAGGAAACCTTTTGAACACCTGTGCCCTGCTGAGCCCCTCCAAAACTAGCGAGAAACTTCGGATTTTCCATGCTAACTGTAAATATACGCATGCATCATCGCTAAAAGTATGTAATCTGCTATTTGAGCATTGACGCACCGCACCTTCTCTGACTCCTGCAAGGGATGTCTTAAGCACTACTCATTAACATACTGAGGTGGTGTCATGTGCATACCCATGTGTGAAAGATGGTCTGACACGGTGTTAGCTGGCCTCATTCCCCGTGTCCCACACAATTTCCTCATCATGCAAAACTAACACAAACAGCACTGGTCTTGATGTCACAAATTTATCTTGTGCCTCAACTGGTACTAAGCTTGCTTTCATGTACGTTTGCTTGTGCATCCGCACTTATCATGTGTGCTAAGACTGTCATTGTGTCACTACCGCAATGGTCATCTAGCTGCTACAGAAGGTTTTGTGTTACTTAGATGGTGAAAGGATGATCCCATTCTGGCAGCACTTTTGCCGTTAGCTATGCAAGTGAGACAGTCATTTGGTTAGCCTGACCAATGCTGAGCATAGCTTTCATTTTAATACTGCCATATTGGCTAATGCCATGAATACCCTAATGAATACCCCATAGACGGTTTGGTTCCTGAAGGCTATATGTATCTTTGTACTATATCTAAGCCAATCAGATTTCAGCAATATAGGTATATAGCTATCATATCCATGTGGGAAAAAAGATACCCCAATCTCTTATGTTAGTCGGGTACTCAATTCCGTTCCAGTTGTCCAAACGTTCAGAGGCTGGTGGCTAGGGAAGCCTAGGAAGGACGTATGGCTCTGTAAATCATGTGGAATAGCACGGCAAGCTACTGGTCTCCGACTATAGCTAGTTTTGTTGAATTTCTATGTCTGCGCGTGTGGCCACACAGCCAGCCTACTGTTTTGTGCCAAAATGGTACTAGACTCGGGCTAGACTGGTAGCTACGTACCATGGCTATTAGCTGTTGTTCATGTTGGCTACAATTACTGGAAGTGTTTTGCCACATGTAGCTAGAATTTTGTGTTTTGAGAGCTTGCTAGCTAGCCAGTTTACTGCGTTTTACTGAATGGTACCTTTCGAGCTTCCGGCAAGCTGTAGCTTGCCCTGCACTTCTTGATGCTCCGACACCTCTTGTCAGAATTACTTAGACGTAGTAGATAGATAGATCAGTGTGTAGGATCTGTTATCTACCCTGGGAAAAATTATCTCCCTTGGAAGCCTCGGAAGTATCTCGGGCTTCACCCTTGGTACTTCCTTGGCTTCTTTGAGAGAAAATTTTCCCCATGGTAGATAACTGGTCATATACATATACCCCGCTATGCAGTGATATATCCTATACTTATTATTCACTTGATATTCTCTCTTTAGTGGTCTCCCATAGAACCGGTGTGGAATATTCCGCATATTTGACAGGTTACGTAATTGGTTAAGTTGTGTGGGTGGGGACCCTTTATCAATTATTAGTGCTACTTACGTGACCTTTGATGAATCAAAGGTCTCAAGATAGATCACATGGCGGTACTTTAAATCCACTTAATGACACACTTTGGTGTGTAGTGCATACTTTCTAAATGGCACCCATTAGACCAACGGCTTTCTCAGGACAGTGAGCTAGAGTACTAAGTAGGTTATATACCAGTAGTGCATTACGGGACTAGTTAGTGTACTCAGCCAATATAGTAACAGTCTCGGGCAGATAATGCAGTCGCCTTTGGCTCGTGTATTATCCTGCCCTCGACCAATACTACAATGTATATTGCCCATGCGCACTAAGTAATGCACTGCAAATTGGTATAGAAATATTAGCCTTGTTCCCAGGCCCTTGCTTTATTTGGTTGCATGAAGGTAAAGCGTTTTACCTCCGTGCAACCAGATAAAGCGGGGGCTGGGAATGAGGCTATGGATATATCACTTGACTGTCATATCTGCAAATTAATTTAAAATGGAATGTTCCTGGGTACAATGCAAGTACTAATCTTCAACCAATGATAAACCAGGCTATAAGGCTCCATAATCTCCGCCCCATTTCTTCCATTTTGTACGAAAAAAGTGCATAATTTCTGAAACATTGCTGCAGATCTACCATGTCCAAAATCTACCTGCAGTTTGTCCAGCTCACATATAGCATTGCAGAGTTATGCATGTTGGGGACTTTGACACAGTTGTATGATACACATCGTCTGGTAAAAGTGGGTAATACTATTGCACTCATGAAGGTGGAATATGGCTGATATCGCACTCATGGGCAGAATTTTCATTTGCCTTTGGCTCATGAAAATACATTAGCCCCCTCGTGCGATATCCAACACTTGTGCAATAATATACGGACTCATGAATCATATGCACTCACACCAGAGCCATCCACTGATGCATTGCTTCCGTTGTTTCGAGGCAATGGCCTTCTGTTGGCTGCGTATAGCAGGCCGGGAGAACTGGGCCTCCACATCCAACTCAGGGTCTAACTGACCACGATGACCGGGCTCAATGTTCATCCGCAAGAGGTGGGCTGTGCTAAAGGAGACATAGGCTTCAATGGCTCTGTCTGTTTTGGACTTGGCGGAAGCTGAAGTAGCTGGCCCTAATGTATAATGTGTACATGTATATGTGTGTGTGTGTGTGTGTGTGTGTGTGTGTGTTGTGCATGCATGTATGTGCAAAGGGGAGAGACTTTTATTAACACGTGCACTAGTCTCCAGGTCATAACGAGCTTGGGAGCAGCAACTCTGTAGTCAAATGGTGCTTTATATATGACTACTTGTGTATAAGCAATCTAATTGGTCCAGAGCCAGGCAATATTCTCCCGTATTGCCCAATTAGTTATTGCACGGTTTGTAATGGGCATTGCTGATTGGCTGCATACGTCTGTTAGCATAGCAATACCTAGTTACCAGTAATATCACATGTAGATGGCGTATAGCTAGGTATCGGCATACAAAGGAGCGCTTATTACGCCACACGAAGGCTTGTAAGAAGGCTAGAGTAGTGGCTACATAGTGTATTTAATACTGTCTGTTGGCTCCACCCTTCGCATACGTGACAGGAGCGCGCAGTCTCCTACTGGATAGTCCTTTGACAAATTCTCTAGGTACGTCTACCTTTTCTTGAGTAATTTATACTCGTTGGAGTGACATTCAAGGTAAGCTTCTCTGTGCTGTGGTGGTGAGAATTAAAGACTTGCGTGGCTTCCGTTCGAGTGAGGCTGCACTGAATCGTGCATATGGACGTTAGTAGAGTCATATAATAAATCTATTGTTGCACTTCCTAGGGGCGGGGGGAATATTCAGTTCTCTGGTTCTGTATTGGCCCTCGGATCCCTGCGCTCGGGCCAATACTGCTACCCTCGAACTGAATATTACCCCATATTGCCCTCACAGTCGTGCAATTCTATATATTTATCACACTTGCAAACTGACACAGCCTCACCTATCAACTGAAGAACTGTACCAGCAGAAGCTATAATTATTGAGCACTAAAATAGGGCCTGGGAGTGAGGCTAAAAAGTACGTAGGTATTTGGTATATTTAAAACATAATAGAAAACTGGGTAACAGGTTAATAGAGATTATTTTGTAAACGTTCAGTAAAATTTGTGTATACACACATATAATCATGTGTACATTGAAAATTCACGTTCTCTGTGCTAGCATGTTTGATTAGTGCTGAAGTAAAATTTGTGTATACACACATATAATCATGTGTACATTGAAAATTCACGTTCTCTGTGTTAGCATGTTTGATTAGTGCTGGAGTCTGAATGTTGATTATACTTAGTAGACTAATGTAAAACTTTAGAGCTGTACGTTATACAACTCGCTTCTATGAAGTATTGTCCTCACCGCTCTCTCTTCTTGCTCCCCCAGTGGCAGGCTGCACAGCATGGCTGGGAGGGACGTAGCCCCCGTGGGTGACTGCTGGGGCAGGCTGGGAAGGGGCGAGGTGCCGGGCTGGTGGGGCAGTCGGCTGACCATTGGAGGATGGGTTCACGACATCATCATAAGAGGGGGGTGGTGGTTCTATATGTATGGGATACCATACTGGTAAGTCTAGGACCCCATTTCCTAGTTTTAAGGAGTGTTGGAATGAGAAGCCATACGGGTGTGGTATGCACTTGATTGCATTCCAATGTTCGTTGTAATAATAACAATGTACCAAAATGCACTGCATAATGTACAAAAGCACAGAAGCGGGACATTAATTACAACATGGAGAAGTAACATTGTGTGCGGTACTAGTACAAAGCACAAAGCTGTACAACACATGGAGAAACCCAACAGCCACTTTGTACACTGGTACACATCAATGCAGTGCTAATTTGTTACATTGGCATGCAATCAAGTTCCTACCACACCTGAATGCCATCTAGCTTATGAGTAATGGGAAAATGTGAAGCCAGACATAATATTGTATGCTGCAACCCAGCCCTGAGGTATATACATGTACACGGTGCAGCCTATGTAGTGCACACTTTAGCATGCACTTCTAAATAGGAAATGGGAATTTGTAGTAGCTGAGGCAGGGGTGAGAATATCTGAGCTCGATGGGTATTTCCTTAGCAGCCCTTAGGAACACAGGGTTTCTCACAGTCTGCTGGAAAAAAACAAGCTATGGAGTCCTGGTATTGGTATATTGGGTCGCAAGTTCCACTTACAGACACAGAAAAAGAGCCCACAAAAGCTCCTAGTCTTGCATAGCCAGCACCTTGCACAAACATAGAGTACCTCCGCTCCCACTCCTTTAGCATCTATGGGCAATGCCCCCCTTAATATGCTAATTGTAGATTCTTTCCTGAGACAAAAAGATTTGTATGGGCATGACTGTGAATCCCCCACCTCACCTGTACACAGTCTCAACAAGCTACACACTGGTGTGCAAGCAGTCAATTCTGAGGAGAGAGAGTCATCAGACCATTTCTCTCTTTGCAGAACTGGGCCTGGCTAGCAAGACTAACACATAGCTAGTTTCCCCCTTACACAACACACAGCACTGCCGCGTATTTAAATACACACACACTATCGCGTGTATCAACACAGTAAGAAAAAAACACGGTCAAAAGGTGACGGGACACCGAATTGTTGGGCTGCTGGTATGCAAGTGACTCAGAACAGTAGCTATTCTACTAAATAACTAGACTTCCATGTGCTACTCACCAGCCATTTTCAGTCTTCAGACTCATTCACTCGCCTGGTAGCCTCTGCAGCAACCGTAGTTTAGACAACAAGGGTGTGTACGTGTGTGTACAGCTGATCGCGAAAGTAGTCTGGGAACGAGACTATGTAGGAAGGCGGGACGTCCGCGATCCAGACTGTAAGCTTGATGTGATTGGCTAATTTCGCTGCAACTGGCGGGCTCAATTTAACTTACTTCAAGCTTCAAGTTAGAGCCAGTAAGATCATATTGACAATGCATTCCATTGCCTCTCTTGATGGATGCCACGCCACTGTCTTCCTCCTGTCCACAGGAGGAAGGAATGAAGGTGACTTGCATATTGCAAATTTTATGCTTTCAGGCTTATAAATAATTACGGCATGGGTATTAAATGAGCCATGTAATAAATCAACACGAGTTTGTGCTACCAAGGATGTATAAAGCCGCTGAATGATATTTAGGCTCTTATATAATAGGCCAATGTACATGTATATGCATCGTACTTGTGTTCATACTCCATTTATTCCCCACCTGTGTACTGAGCATATCATGTCAATGCCTAGCATATCCTGGAAGTGAAGTATATGAGACGTAGACATAGGTGACAGAACTGGGGGGCACCGGGAGCACATGCCCCCCCCCCCCAAATTTCTGCAAGAGCATAAGTAGTAAGGTTATCAGGTTTCAATGAGTAAGTTACACCATATGCTTACGCTGACAGCAGTATTTAGTTGCCCTGTAGAGATGGAGCCATCGTCGATTTTGAGACTCCAGATTTACGTGTAGCAAGTAGCGTTGACGTAATCGTATGTACGTGCATTATGCTGATGCTCAAATGAGCCTACAAACTTCTTGGTCGATGCTCCAGACCATAAACTACTAAAATTTATTTGAGGGGTCTGCCTTGTCAACGAAATGCACAAAGTTTTCACAAGAGCCCTTCCTTGATAGCTATAATTTTACATGAAAAAAAAATTGTGCTGTATGCGAATAATATAATCAGCTGCTTCACAGCCTCTGTGGAAGGCGCACAGTGTCCCATCCATTGACTGCTTCCATCACCTATGCCATCATAGAACATAATTTCAAAAAAAAATTATGATGCAACTGCAGTAGATATTCACTTCAACTGCACCAAGAGTCCATAATACAAACAAAGGGTATTATGGACTCGTGACTGCACCTATTTCCTAACACAGATGCAGATGGGTCTCCCAGTGCTGTAGAGTTTTTCCACGGCTGCTTAGGAACTTTTCTTCAGATGTGCCAATCCTGCAATGCAGGGCTGTGCAACTCTTATATCAGTATCATTGCAGATTCACAGACACAAAACTGTTTCGAGGTAAGCATTATAGAGTCTGTGTTAAGTCTAGTCTGTGTACAAGTACATAAGTATAAGCCCAACACCCTGATACGTAGGTAAATTATATGTAGTAATTCAGTCTCATGCCCAGACTCACCTTACGTCTGGGCGTGAGACTAGAGACCAGACTCTCCTTGGGTCTGGGCATGAGCTGCACCCTCATGCCCTGTTGTTAATTCTCTTTTGCTACATATGTCTCTTACTGCAGAAAGTGAAGGTTGCATTTCGAAAGTGGCACTGTCTTGCCGCACCACTCTTCAAAACACCCCTCCACTTGAAGGACAAGAAGGCAGCTACAACTGCAGCGGATCCCATGCAGATCCACTATGACTTCACTGCATTGGAAGATATCCTCACTATGCTTGCGTCTCGAGGGCCCAAAGAGGCAGTGAGTGGTTCAGAGGAGCACAGGTGAGCTTCTGTTCACTTGTAGTGCATGAACACAGAAAATAGTTTCTGCTAGCTAGGCTCAATTAGTACATTATACATTTGTACCATGGATGCATGCATTCTGTAATTCATGATTGTACAACAAATGTAAGTTAGATCACGGCTTCATGTGTGTGCTCTATGTATAGCTTAGGAGTGATTAGTATATGTTACTATAGTGACATGGTATGGTATTTCTTCATAGAGTATGGTAAGAATCCCATAGAGCATAGGAAGCTCTAGAAATACGGGAAATGTGTACATATACTAAATGGCCTAGAGCATGGGCAGCTCTATGCTCTAAGCTATACATAGAGCACAACAGCCATGATCTAACCTACTTGGGACATGGGTGGAGCAGGGGATATAGCCTGAATATGACGGCTTGTTATGTTCAGCTGAGATATTAGGCTAAGAAGAAATCTATAGTAGCATGCACCAACTTTAAAACGGAATGGGTGGAGGTGTTAATGGGTGGGACAATGGATCCTAGGGCGATGACCAATTAAATACCCATGACCCACTCACTCTACTTGCAAATGTTTAGTATATGCATATTAATTATGTAGGGACCAGTGGGTTCATTTGCTAATCCTCATGAACCATGTTCCTGTGGGTAAACAATGTTTGCCTTCAAAGCTGCCCAGGAATGGAACAGTCTGCCAGCTGAGCTAAGAGAAATTAAATCTACTGTAGTTTTTAGGAAACATCTGAAATCTGTTTTTCTAGACCAACAATTTTGCTAGGCTTGTTGCATATTTTCTATTATTTTTGTATTGTTGAAATGGAATTTGTAAAGTTGTTTTTAAAAATTTTATTTCTTTGCTTGTACCGCTTGTATTCTTTTTCATTTCTTAATTATAGTGTACCTAGTTTTTGTACTATAATAGCTACCTAATATGCAGGACTCCCAGGGAGACCAGCCCTATATGTGCTGATGGGACATTTCCTGCTTGAAATTAAAATTTATCTATCTATCTATCTATCTATCTATCTACACACATCTTGCTGTTCTTCCAGTGTTCCTTGCTACCAGGGAGCCTCTGAGATGGCTACTCAGCTCCACAGTCTACTGGATGCAGTGCCTTGGAAATCCACTGGTTGGTGCCATTCTAGCTGGCAGCTTAATGTAGAATATGCTAATGTTGTTGACTGTATGTAAGTACCTAAACATACCGGCCTATTGAGTGATAGGTGCTAGAAGCAGAGGAAAGGGTGAGAATCGAACAGGGAAAAGAGTGTGAACAATAGCACAATGTACTCCCGATGCTGGCTCTATCACATGTTGACACCGGCGTAGGAAGCAGGGGGCGCGGGGGCTGCAGCCCCCCCAAACTTTACAACCAGGGGGTAAACATTTTCGTCAAAGCGAGGTGTGAAGAACCACAGCTCTGACTGTTCCCGCAGTAGGATGACGCAGAGGCTCATCCAATCTTTCTTCCAGCCCCCGGTTTTTACGGCGAATAGTAACTTCTCAAGGTAAGCTAATGCTATGCACCGTTAGCTACAGCATACAGCATATCTACGCGTTTCACGTCTGCTTGTCACGTGGCGGCGTGACAAGTGGGCGTGTCAATGGCCAGGCTGTGTTATGTCGGATAAACTTCTTACCTTTGTACACGCTTGTTATTATACAAAAACTGACGAGGACTCGTCGCAGGAAGCTCCGAGCACTGAGCCAGTTGCCAACTCACCGCCGCAGCTGCTGCGCTGACGATCACTCGGAGTCGCGGTTCTTGCTGTTCTTCCAGTGTTCCTTGCTACCAGGGAGCCTCTGAGATGGCTACTCAGCTCCACAGTCTACTGGATGCAGTGCCTTGGAAATCCACTGGTTGGTGCCATTCTAGCTAGCAGCTTAATGTAGAATATGCTAATGTTGTTGACTGTATGTAAGTACCTAAACATACCGGCCTATTGAGTGATAGGTGCTAGAAGCAGAGGAAAGGGTGAGAATCGAACAGGGAAAAGAGTGTGAACAATAGCACAATGTACTCCCGATGCTGGCTCTATCACATGTTGAGCATGTTACGCTATCTTAGCCTCATTCCTGAGGCTCTCCCCCACACAAAGAAACTAACAACAAAAATAAGACTGATATCTAAAAACCAGCTGGGTGTTTTACATAAATCATACAACTCAGTAACAGGTCAGTCTAAGCTAAATGCAGCTGTAGAATGGATCACCTTGGTTAGACAGTCTCATCATGTACAGCTTCCAGCGAAAGTGCTGACACAGCAATTTCATAGTGCACTTCCAGTTAGCGATCAGATATTGCCAAAACAGAATTATCATCATTAGCTACCACTCTTTCGCCGTCTAGGCAACACAAAACTAATCTAGCTTGACGTACCTTGGACATTGAGCCTGCAAACTTCCAGTAGCTTCCACTGCGCTTGTGGCATAGTAATAGAATGAAGTAACTTAGTGCACGTGATAATTGTGGATTAACACACACACACACACACATTCAGACGCGGGAACATAAAGCAATCTTAGTACAAGCCGGGCACACGCTTCGTGCGCACCCGGCTGGTAAAAAGGGTTTTCCTCGTTTTTTTTTTCATGCGGGGGAAGAGCCTGTGAGCAAGGCTAACACTCTCTTGGTTATGTGTATGTCTTTCCTAACTGTTGAGCATAGTGAATCCAGTCAGTGTGGTGCTCTGACTTATGTACAATCTATATCATGTCATACTGGCTGGGCAAATTGGTAAGGTGTGGTCTAAGATCTTCACTTTTAACTAATAAATAATGCTGCATGAAGCTGAGAGTATTGGCCTATTGAGTGACAGATGGTAGAAACAGAGATTCCAGAAGAAAAGAGAGAGTGTCTGGATAAAGTGAACTGATGCTGAGACGTCTCACTCACCAACTAATTACAAGACTGCAGGTGTTGCCTGGTGACAGACCGTAGTATGACTGCCATATCAGACTAGCACATTTCAAAAATTGAAGCAGTCTGCCATGGCTTTGTAGCCGGGAAGTGACTCCATTCCCCTAGACTGTTTCCTTTTCCTTTGCTGAACCACATGACATTGTGTGATTCTGTTTGGTCTGACATGTGTGTAATATTCATACCTGGCCTTTCCCCTTCTGAAGTTAGGTGTAATGCACGCCAGGCTAATAATTGGTCATGACTGTACTTCCCAGGCCTCCACCCCAGTTCACTCACATGCATCATGTAATGTGTACAAACCTAGTATAGTATTAGTAATGCATTACAGTCATAATTGCTTCGTTTAAAGCACTGAATGGAGGCCTATATGATCAAGGCTATGTGCTTCTGTACTTATGAATGCTGCTACATACTTGTATGGTATCTATCTTCCCTCCAGGCTATGTTGTGTTGGATGTGTACTGGCTGGTAAGTGGCTCAGTCGGCTACTCTCCGAGGTAAGTTGTTAAATTTCTTACTTGTTCTTGGCAGACCAGACAGGCAGAGGCCTAGTTTAGTGTGCTACCTGTGCCAGTCTCTAGGTCGTACATGCACTCTACGTACATATGTACATGTTTAACAGCCTTAAGGTTAATTATGGTAATTTTTATAACTTCTAGCATACATACGTACAATGTATGTGTTCATATAGTGTTCTACGTATTTACAGCTCAGCTGTGCAGCTGTATGGTGCCTTCCTCAGACTGAAGAAGTGGAACAATGCTCATATACGGATCATCAGCAGCGAAGACAAGTTGAAGTAAGCTATGTAATCAATTGGAAAGTAATTAAGGCTTAATTTGCTGTTTGTAGGTACTATATTGCCAAGCAGCAAGGACAAAAACGTGTACGTCTATTAAGACAAATGTTTATTAGTCCATGTTTGGCCCTAGGGGCTCAGTGGTACACAGTAGAGACATGCAATGGCCAATCAGGAGGAACTACGTGTAAGAGAGGAAGATGCAAGGGGGGAAAAACTAGTCTTGTTGTCAATTGGCAGTGAAGAAGATGCCAAAATCAACAGAAGGAAAGAGAGGCTTGCCTAGCTATAGCCTCATACCTGGCATCGATAAAGAACACCTGGTGCACACTGTTCTGCATGTCTGAGAAGAGTATGGAAAGTATTCGTGAATGATCTTATTCACGTGTCAAGGAGCGGTATGGAGGCAGTATATGTGTATATATAGTAAGCAGAAGAACGAGAAACCATTAGTACCATCTAATTTCTGCAACTGAAATGGCTTTCCAATCAGTCAAGAATAGTCAAAGAACCTGTTATTTTCTACCCGCTTTGTCAGGTCTGGCATGCAGTGACTGCTCGATTTTCAATCTCAGATCTGGCCTTCTGGGCTCTTTAGTGACAAACAGGATCAAATTCAAATTACTGATCACTTGCTAGGCATCTGATGAAAGAAAAACCATCACTTCAGGCTGAAAACCTGCTGCCTTCATACTACACTTTTATGACACGGAGACAATCATAATCGAATATATATATCACTGGGGGGAAACAAGGCTTAGACTGATATTTGATATCTAAAAACCAGCCGGGTGTTTTTTTACATAAATCATTCAACTGAAGGTTGTACTCAGCAACAGGCCAATCTAAGCTAAATGCAGCTGTAGAATGGATCAGTTTGGCTAGACAGTTTCATTATTTCCAGCTGACACAGCAATTTTGTAGTGCGCTTCCAGTTAGCGATCAGAACTTGTCAAAGCAGAGTTACCTACCACTGTTGCACCGTCTAAGCAGCACAAAGCTAATATAGCTTCACGTACCTTGCCTTATTGAGCCTGCAAATCTCCAGTAGCTTCCACTGCACTCGTTGCTATATTGGCATAGTAACGGAATGACATAACTTAGCGCACGTGATAATTGCGGACGAACACACACACACACACACACACACACACACACACACACACACACACACACACACACACACACGCACACACACAGACATGGGAATGTAAAGCAATCTTAGTACCAGCCGGGCGCGCGCTCGGCTGGTAAAAACGGAGTCCCCACATCTTGGGGAGATTAATTGCATGTGCAAAACAGTGTGTACCAGGATTTTTGACACCAGGTACAAGGCTACTACTGTTCCCAGAGGCAGTGGATTTATCTTGCTAGTGTGATACCAATGTCACAGTCACACCAAGCACAACAGAACAGAGAGGACAATAGAAGTGTTACTGTGAGTATGCAAGGCTCGCCTAGACACCTAATTTACAGTTTACCCAATACCTTGTACCATTTCCCATTGTCATATTTGTGCTAGGTGTTTCTTTGGTCATCTGATACCAGTGAACTACTTACATGTGTATGTTGACAAGAGCCCATGAACATCATCGCTGAGCTCATGGGCTCCTGATGTTGGTTGGAATTTGGGTGTGTAGTGTCCTCACTCCAACATATATCACATAGTGGTATGCAATATAGCATTAAGTGCTGCTCAGGTAAACTAAATACTGCACTCTCAAATAGGTTAAAACAGCTCTATGTGACATTAGCAGACTTTCCTTTTCTTGCTGAAGGCGTACTTTCCTGCAATAAGTTAACGATGAAGGTTTTAGAGTCGTGAAAAAGGCAGAAGTACATACACGTGGGAACCCTAGCCTCGTTTCAGATTCCACTCCCACTGTAAAACAAAATGGTTGTTTTGACTGCTTGGTGATTCTTTTAGTTCTAGATGTTTCAGCATATACCGGCATGTAGGAATCAGGCCTCTGTGAAGTCTTGTTTGTGATCAACTTTTACAAAACTTTGAAGAGGTATGCAAATTGGCAGTTTGTACAAACCGGGCAATTGTTTTTTTCAAACTGGACCCATCATACTGAACAAATGATTATTGTATGGTAAGTTCAGAATGAAAAGCCACAAAAATAAACTGGGCAATTTCAAGGGCTGGTCACTCCCATATGCACTGTAGTCACAGCTACATGTAAGACCAGGGTCAAAAAGTGGTCAACAGGTCAAGGGTATTTTTGCCATTAGTCAAGGTGTCAAGGACACCTTAATATTGCAGTCAAACGGTCAAGAGCCTTTTTGTAGATGTAAATTTTGGTATAGTTAAAACAGCCAAGAGCCTTTTTGCAGTGTGGTCAAGCAGCAAAAATGACGGTCAAAATTTCTTGACCTTGGTCTTAGCGGTGACTACAGGGCATATGGGAGTGCCCACCCTGTGAATTTGTAGCTTTCTTTGACATTTGGCAAACGTTGATTACGCACAGAGACCTCATACAGGCCTGACTCCTATGTGCTTGAACATCCTGAACTAGAGTAACCATAGGCAGTCAATCAAAACAAGTATTTAAATTTTACAGTACCCCAGCTTTTATCGCACAGTGTTCACTATGTGCTAAAAGCTTGGGAATGAGGCTATGGGAACCCTACACTGGCTTTCTTCTCACCTCTTCTCTGCAGTAGTCAGATGCTAGAGTGGAAGGAGGTACTGGGAGCTCCTCTCATCTCTACTCGAAGTGATTGGTGTGTCGGTGCAGGGATGGTATGGAGGGGAGCAGTTCGATTCACAGAACACAAGGTCAGCTCAGGTGTATTATTCTACATGTGTATAGGTCCTTCATGCATGCATTTGTAATGCCCGGGACTAAATAGACAACACAATACACACTGAGAATGGAAACTAACACAACCACTCATACAGGTGTGAGTAGAGGAAACTTGTGTTCACGTAAGCCTCTAAATGCAAAACAAGACTGATATTTCACATCTAAAAACCAGCCGGGTGTTTTGCATAAATCATCCAGCTGAAGGTTGTGCTCAGCAACAGGTCCGTCTAAGCTAAATGCAGCTGTTGAATGGATCAGCTTGGTTAGACAGTCTCATCATGTACAGCTTCCAGTGAAAGTGCTGACACAGCAATTTCGTCGTGCGCTTCCAGTTAGCGATCAGAACTTGTGCAAACAGAATTATCATTGTTACCTATGGTACTACTCTTTCGCCGTCTAGGCAACACAAAACTAATCTTGGCCTATTGAGCCTGCAAACTTCCGGTAGCTTCCACTGCGCTTGTGGCTATAATGACATAGTAATGGAATGACGTAACTTAGTGCACATGATAATTGTGGACAAACACACAAACCTAAAGCAACCTTAGTACCAGCCGGGCGCACGCGAAACGCGTGGTAAAAAATCAGTTCATTAGACATTATAGGTATTAGGACAGTGACTCACAGCGTTGATGTGATTCAACTCAAGTGAGAAGTAGCTAGTCATCCAATCTGATTTTCTATTTGGCAAGGAGCAAGTTTCTGCATGCCCCGGGTTTTGCCAAGTTGTGCCATGGCATGTATTACGCACACGCCTATAGCGGAAATCATGTGAATGTAGGAATAGAGGTAGGGGTAGCATTGGAAGTAACCAACAGTAATAATTGAAGTGCTCAGAACTCTAGTGGGATAACCCAAAATCAAGTATGGAAATTGCATGAATTGCACTCCGTAAAAAAACATGCATACTGTATGAGCGTATGACTGCAGATTCTTAATATTTCAGCAGCTCCTGAAACACATTTTAAGAGTATTCTCAAGTTCAATATTTGTGGATTAGACCACTCTAGTTCTGAGTCCTTCAGTTATGACCCCAATACAGATACTGAACCTCAGTAGGTTACAGTTACTCGAGATAGGCCATTTAGTGATCTGTGTAATGTATGCGTCAGCATTCTGCCAGCATGATACCTATAGTATCAGGCTGCTCATGCCTTGGTCCCATCCCCCAGATTCCCCGACAGGCACAGCCCCAGGTGGTGGCCTTCCCTGGCTTTGCCCTTACCCTCCTTCCCACTCCATGGGCCTCTTGTTGGGCTGAAACTGACCTGCTGGTAGGAGTGGGACTCAAAGGGGGCCGCCCCTCTCATTTGGAGGTGGTCCAGGTGGTGAATGAGTCTACTGTACCCCTCTTCTGGTTATCACCACTGCACTGTGTGCTGTATCCTTTGAGTGTAGTGAGTTGTAGGGTATTGTATGTAGCTGCAATGCAAATCAAGGGTGCATCCTATACATTACTTTCCCTAATTCATTCAAGCTCACTGGAAAATACCTCCTTCCCAGATTCTGTAGCACTCTTCAGTGAGCTGTTTACTGCCAAGGCCAAGCAGGTACGTTAATTGGGATCTCATGTATTCGTTAAGTAACCTCATCCCCAGGCTTCCCTCTCACATGCAAAATAAGTAGCTTTTTTTAAGTGTGTGGGAGGGGAGCCTGGGAATGTAGTTATGTACGTATACATGTACCAACAAAACAAACCCTTGGTCAGTTTGTAAGCCAATCAACCTGCTGTCAGTGGGTACTATTTAATTAACTACTTAATTACTGATATAATATTTTCCTCTCCAGTCCATAGGGCTCATAATGAGATTATGTCTTACAGAAAAGGATGCACAGCAAGGGCAGCACAGCACCACAGCCGACTGGATGGGCTACATTCAGGACAGCGAGTTAGAAGATGGTGCGTCTACCTAATAAGTGAAATTGTAGCCTAGCAGGAGATCAGAGTGTTCACTAATCACTAATTACATTCCAAGCTACCCTTAATTGAAGTCAACATCTACTTCTTGTAATGTATACATGTAGTGTGGTGTGTGCACTGCCTGATGGATTTTTAGCTGGAGAGTCACAACAGTCTTTCAGATTTAGAGCACTCAGATGCACCTCTAGCCCAGCCCTGCCGACTGCAGATTATAGTGGGGTTGGTAAATATTAGTTAATTGGCCGAATATTTCTCGTACATATGTGTGTTCGTATATTCGTAAGTAAGTTCCTGTTTTGTACACAGCACATGTGACATATTCATGTTTATACATGCCCTATGGGCCTGACAAGTATGAATGCCATGACATTTTGGCTGGTACTCATGGTCAGTGGGGGTGGAGGGCTTCATTTAGGGGGGGGGGGGGGGGTGGGCATTTCCCCCCCCTTAGAAACTTTGTGCCTTCCCCTGGGAATTTCAACCCTTCAAAATTGAATACTGCTCACTATATGCACCCCCCCCCCCCCCACCCCCCACCCCTTCCGACGTGCATTTGCCTCCCCTTGGGGATTTTCCTACATGAGCTGCTGGGGTGAGAAAAATGATGTGCATAGAGCCACATCCCCTAGGAGATGTGAATGTATGCTCTCCCAGGAAATTTAAATGTTCTGAGGTTGCTTCTAGGGCCAAGAAATTACCTAATAATTACTGAGTGTCAAAAAAAGAGTGAATAACATCCACAAGAGTGAAAAACTGCATGATAAATCATCTTACTCCTGCACCTTTGGGCTTTTCGATGAGCCTCACAACCACAGTAACAAAGTTTTGTGACTTCTTCCTCTTTTTGTGTAGCATCTACACCTTCACCACTGGATTCATTCCTTCCTGGACCCCTCCTCCTTGTCTACCCATGCGACCAAGCAGGCTGTAGATGTGATGCGTGGTTTTTGTGGAAGCCAGAATCAATCAGGGCCAATGTATTCTCTCAACTGGAGGGTCAGAGCTCACAAATTGCTGAAGATGGTACGTATGTACACTCAAACAAATGTACAGAACGTGATACAGCATTGTAGCACCAGTAATGTATTGCAAACTGATAATTGCCAACTGTAGTTCTAACTGCATATTTATAAGCTAACATATCACCAGATTTTGGTTGTTAGTATTACGTATATGCCTTGTATTTGGGTATTGATTATCAGGAATATTGGCTCAGTCTGTCAGCAGATAGTGACATGCATATTTGGTTTGAAAAAGAGAAAACACGGTCATTTTCAGAAATTGCTTATGACAACCCACACACTAATATGGGGCTTGCTCAGGTTCGCCCCAAAATACTTTTAATTAGTCATACATTGCATAATCTACAGTTCTCTATTTAATGTTCCCAGCTATGGACACTGACCTGTTGAGAGAGCTCCCTTTGATTCAGCTCACTCCCGATCATAGTCACACCACTACTGACAGGTATTGAGATAGCTGAAGGCACGTGTATTTGGAAATGATAATAGTACATATTATGTTGATAGTGGTTTACGCGGTACCGTGTTAGTTTATAGTATTCCAGGATGTGTCAATAGCTTACTGTATATATACTTATTTTTGCGAGAGATATATTTATGATCGAACATATGACTGCGAATTTAACACTTGTGAATTATGGAGGTATTTATATACATGTACTATGTAGTTTGTGACCTTGAACTGAGAAGATATAGCATCATTCCCAATCTCCCACTCCCATCTTTGTTTCGCATATTGTAAAAAAAAGCGGGAGTGGAGACTGGGAACAAGGCTATGCATACAGGGACTTTACGCTTGGGGCAACAAGGGGAGGCAAGTCGTCTCATGACTAGTACACACGTAGCTCTTTGGGCCTGTTATCAGTGTCTATTGTGAAGACAGAGCATCTGCAGTTATTCCTGCCCACACTCATTAATCTCTTTACAAAAATACCAGGTCCACTGAAACTTTAAATGCACACATGAGTGCTGAGGAAGAAGCTAATACTATCCATGTTGTTCCTATTTATAAGCTAAGACTGCTAAATTGTACCTCTTACCAGGGATAGTGATGCTACTGGTCTGTGTGCTCAGCAAAACTATGCTCACCAGCTTTCTCTCTTCACTCATGGTGGGTTCCAAAAATTTCAGCTCATTCACTTCCAATTCTTGAGTATGCACTTATCTCCCTCCAGAGTTGGATCTTCCTCCTTGTAAATGTCCTGAGATGATGGCTCTGCAGACACATGAGTGGATTCAGAGGTCTGTACTCTAAGACTTGTTGTCTACAGTGTGTGTGGGAGATACATGTACGTGTAGAGTAAGCAACTGATGATTGGTCACCACGTATATTTGGACGCGCTAGTGCTGAACGTGTGTATTACCAGAAGTGGGTGGGGCCTTCTAGTGATACATTTGCACTTTAAGTTGAAAGTTTGGTGTTCATCCTTTGCTCGCTATAGCCTTCCAAATTTATAACTTGGACACAGCTATGATTGGACAATTTTATGACTCCGTTCCCTGTTTCTTTTCTAAGGCAACTGCCATGATGCACGCTAACGTTTCGTTATTGTACATGTAGTTGTTTCAAGCTCTGTGGAGTATTGCAGTATACCGCAAGTGTTCCCCCCGGACCGTCCGTAGCAGAATAATTGGTCCCCCCGGACCATCCGTGGCACTATACGTGGTCCCCCGGGGGACCGTCCGTGGCACTCAAATGCCACGAATGTCTCGACTGCAACAGTACTGATACTATTTTGCATGGAAGACAGCAGTAAGCTCCAGTGGAGGGTCTACAAACATCGGATGCATTACAGTAATCAAATGCGGCTGAGACTTTTAAAGGGAGCCCCTCCCACCTTTCGACCTCCACACAGCCACGCAACTCAGCAGTGTACGCCATAGCTCCCGCTGTGCTGGGGCAAGCACTGGAGTCCTAGTCTCTCAGGCTGGTGGCCGCCTTTTGTCCCTCTCTCTTATATATATTTTTATTAAAACACATAAATAGTTACAGTAGCGGAAAGTAAATTTTAAATAGCTACAGTAGCGGAAAGGTTAGACAGTATTAAAATACTCTATATGTAGGAATCTTTGTAAATTTGGCTACTCCGTGAGAAAAGATAGGCGTTCTCTATCACTGAGTGCAACTTCCGCCTCTTCTGTGTTTTCCGGTTGGTAGCGCTCGAGTCCATCACGATTACCAGTCTACAATATGTGTAGGTGCAAAGTGCCATCACTTCATTTAACCTTTAAAACTCAGCCTCAAGCCAATTGAACAGTCTCATCCTTGAGTAGATCTCAGTATTTGCTACAGCTGTCCTGGGGGACTGTCCGCAGCAAGGGGGGGACCATGTATGGTTACGATACTTGGTCTGGGGGGACCGATTATTCTGCTATGGACGGTCCGGGGGGACCAATTCTAAGGGGGGCCCGTCCACGGCGTGACAGGGTCACTCTCTCTATAATTGTACGGTGGATTTCATCTTATTTTGCCGCAGACACCCACCAAATACTCTCTAGCACTAGGATACAGATATCATTGGAATGTACATGTTCTCAGCAGCAAAACGGTGCAAGTCTGGTCTTCATACATTGCATGGTTCTTGAGATAGAGCTGTTCCTCTTGATGTTTTCTAATAAACATGATGCTAAGGATTTCAGTGGATGGAAACAAGCAGAACTACAAGCATCGGACGTGCACCATTGTGCTGCTGAGGACCTTACACTCCAATGATATCTGCTCCAGAATGAAGCAACGAAGGAACAACACACTCAAAGTGCAAAGGGTCTGTAGTATCACTGGAAGGCCCTGTTCACTTTTGATAATAATAAAATATATGCATTCAGCGCTAGCGCGACCGAGTATACATGGTTTGAGTATACATGGTTCTGATTATCCGATGATACACTTTCACTGCAACTGTATAATGTTTCAGCAAGCATCTGCATACCTGTAGTGAAGGGTACTCTGACACCTTTGAGTTGTTGTACAGTAGTCCCTGGCAAATTAATGGCGGCATATTACTGTACTGTACTGGCAGACATGCAGTGAATCCTCTATTATGGTATGCCAGCATAAGACGGTATGTACCATGGTGTACTTTTTTGATATTTAAAATTAATTGTGATTGAATCCCCGATCACAAAATTTAATACTCACGAATTAAGGTGTTACATATGTACACTATATAGCGCGTGACCAGAACTACGAATTTAAAATTCCGCAAAAGTTTGGCTACGTGCATCGGACAGGATTTTGCGAAAATTTAGTTCCATGAAAAAAAGCATGTCTACAGTAGTGCAGCAATTATGCCACACTCCTGCCCAATTGAGCTCGCACTTTTTTTTATTACCCTTTGTCCATACCAGGAAGATGATTCGTCGGCTGGCTACCCCTGACTTCATGTTTGGCCAGGTGTTGGTCCCACCTCCTAGCACTGGTACCAAGGAGACAATGGATGCTGGAGATGTGCTCAGCTGCTTCACTGAGACCGGCTCCCCTGCAATATCAGAGCTGTCTCCCATTGCTATGGTGTGTTTCATGTGGTTAGTGCAGGAGGGGGGGTTGCATGTACATGTACATTGACTTACAATGTGACCATATTGCTGAGTGTATTGGTTGTCTTGCCTTAGCCTTGTATCCAGGCCTTGTATCCAGGCCTCTCCTCACAGCTTTTTTCATGCCCATGGAAATTTTTTTTCTTTTTCTCCATTGCTCTATCTCCTACATGGTATAAATGACCTCTCTCAAACCTGGAATAAATAGCCTTGTCCCCAGGCCCTCCCTAAAACGGGAGAGAGCCTGGTATCTTTTCTCACGTGAGTGACGTTCAGGGTAGAAAGGGGATAGAAAGGGCTTAATTGTGCGTAGGCGAGCACAGTTGTAGTTCTCAGACACTGAGGAAAGGCAGTGAATCAGTACTTCTTGTACCTAATCTGTAGGGCCTGTTGGTGCCACAGACTGAGTGCTTCAGCAGTGTCACCGGCGAAAAGTAGAGAAATGCAGCTGTCTTTTGACTGCTCTCCACCTACGCATAATTTAATTATGGGAGAAAAGATACCAGGCTCTCCCCTGTTCTTCAATGTTTCAAGGGGAGAGTCATGGTGGTATCTGCACGTATCTGCTACGATTTGTGAAAGTGAATTAGCGAAAACTGTGGGGATTCTATGGCTTCCATAATTCGCCTATTTTGGAATTTTGTTAGGTTCATTTCAGAAGAATTACCATCCCAAGGGTGGATTGAAAGTAGTAAAGGTGGTGTGTCAACTTTGACCCATGTTTGTAGTTTAACTCCTAAGGAATCAGAAGATACTTGCAGAAGATAGACAAATTTGTTAGGCTTTGAGTTAAAGGCTGCTTTTTTGGTATATGTTATTACAGCCTTCAGTGTTATGAGTTTCATGCGATGTGTAAATATTGAGAGATTATAACTCTGACTTCTTGCCACATTTGCTCCTCACACTACCGTAAACATTGCAAGCCATATATCTGTAATTGTACACGCCACAAACAGGTGCAGTCCAGTTTTGTAATCAGGAAGAATTGTGATTCATTTTGGCTTTGTCTAAACTCCTTTCTCGTAAAAACGCCCCAATTTTAAAATCCACTCTCTTGCTCTGTAGCGCTGTATGTGGGCAAGTGTAAAAATAACAAACACTTGCAAGAAAACAGTGAATGCCTTATAAATAATCAATTCTCGACTTACGCTGCCAACCAGAAGATACCAGTGAGTACTATAGTAGAGTGTAAACGTGTACTTTTTTTGTCCAAGTACCGAGTTACAGTCAGAAACATTGATACATCAACTGGATATCTCTCTGAGCTCACTTTCACGCGCAGCTGTATGCGGTTATTTATGCGGTTCATAAACCCTCATGAAACTCTGGGCTAACTGAGTAGCATGAGTCATTGCTGTCCCCCTTGGTCTGCTATGCATATACCTAGATGGTAGATTGTATGAAGAACCAACTGCTGTCAATATTTGCCATCTTCTGTGATTAACATCACAGTGGGAGTTATTTATGAAAGTACAATTATTACTACGTAGTACTAAACACTCAATAAATGTGAAATGAAATTGTACAGCAAGCACAATTATTCTGCTGTAGCTGTTCCTGCAGACAGTCGCTTATTTTTCGAGACTGGAGTTCTGCGCGATAGTCGCTTTTTGCGAGACTGGAGCTTTCGAGTGATATCTAAGTCATATGAGGGGTTTCCACGACTGAAGTAATCAAACATTATCGCCAGATCATCTGCTCCAGGAAAAGGGAACTTTGCAAATACCTCCACAGGGACTTGCTGGTAGCGGAAGGTCTTCCCCGTGACCTTGCCAATGTTGGCCATGTATTCATGAAGAGTCAGCTTGTCGCCACTGATCGAAACCACCTTGCCAATGAACTCTTCTGGTTTGCTGAAGATGGTAGCTACAATTGGTCCACCATCTGCTACAGCAATTGCATGCATGGGACCATCCATACATGCTGTGAAGAGATAGGTGCCATCATCTTGTTTCTGAGGGGCAAGCATGGTTATAAAGTTTTCAAAATAGAAAGGATAGCGCACACTCGTTTTGGGGACCCCAATTTCATCCAAGTACTTGTCCACAACAGCTTTGGAATCCATGTGGGGACACAAGACTCCAAGTTTTTCCTTCGCTCCATCCAGTGCACTGTAAACCACGTGCTTCACTCCTACCTTCTTGCAAACATCTGCTACAGCCTTGCCCTGCTCAATCTCCATTGTGTAGTGTACGTATGGGAAGGTTTGGGTATGGACTATACCAGACTGTGTAATATTTAGACACAAGTTGGCAGTGCATATACTGGGTTTAGTTGGTGTGTGAAGGCAATATAGTAACCAGGAGTGCATCTCAAGTTAGCCTCGTCCCCAGGCCACACCGTCCCGGAGAGTGCCCTGGTGTCTACTGTATGCGCATGCACGTTCATTTTCAAGAAAGCTTGGAAAACCGTATCACTAATGACTATTTCCGTGTGATGAAAATGGTACGTTCAGTTACGAATTCGGTAATGTTTCTGTATCACAAAGCTATAAAGTGAAGGTAGCAGGCTTTAAGCCTGTTGTGATGATTTTTAGCCAGGTAGATGCTTAGAAAGTGATTGGTAGTTCAAATCTGCAATCCTGTTTGCCACTGAAAAGCCTAGAAGGCCAGATCTGAGATTGAAAATTGACCTCACAGCCACTGCCAGGAGAGGGTGCTTCCGAATTTTTATGGTAAGATAGCTACCATAATTGTAGTGGATAAAATATGACAGATTCTTTTACTATTATTGGCTGCAGACATTCATAATTAGAGATGATATCTAGCTCTCCGCTTACTATACACGTGCACTGCCTCCGTACTATGCCTTGTCATGTGACCAAGATCGTACACGGATACATTTAATTACTGACCTTTTCTGCTGCATTGTCTAGTTGGTGCCAGCCCTGATATCACCCCATAGCCTCCGGCAAGTCACCCCATACACTCTGTCATATAAAAACCCTTGATTTGTGTTACTGAATAAATCTTTATGAAATCTCCATAATATTCTGCTGTGAGTCCTGTGAGTTGTTGCAGACAGTCGCTTATTGCGAGACTGGAGTTGCTGCGCGATAGTCGCTTTTTGCGAGACTGGAGCCCCGAGAACAGTACAGTATCATGTTCACGGTTGCTGATGTCATTGATAATGCCCCAAACTATGCACTAAAAATGTCTCTACGTATGTACAGTAGTATGTATGTATAATAGTTGATAAGGTGAAGCCAAAGCAGCTGACACTGGCTGTAGTCCACTTAGCATTCTATGGCCAGCTGTACGTACTGTCAATGTGACCGCATAATATTACTGTAGTCTAAAACCAGTCCCTCCTAGCCGTTGGGTACCATAATGATCATTGGCAGCATATACGTGTCATGCATTCTACAGTTTAGTTTACTTCCGTATGCATATATCTAGAAGGTTCGCTGCCAACGGAGTGTGCGAGAGCAGGTATGGGGAGGGGGAACTGACATGCCAACACAAAATACACAACAGATTCTGCCCATGTACTAATTGAAAAACAGTGCAAAAATTGTAGAAAGGCAGAAATGGCACAATGTATCGTTTTATAATTAGTGCAAGGGCATATCTATCCATTGTATGCATACATATGCTGTGGCACTTACATAATTTATACCTTGGTTTCTCCTTTTCCTCTCTGATTTTTCCACATTGTGTAGTGTACGTATGGGAAGGTTTGGGTATGGACTATACCAGACTGTGTAATATTTAGACACAAGTTGGCAGTGCATATACTGGGTTTAGTTGGTGTGTGAAGGCAATATAGTAACCAGGAGTGCATCTCAAGTTAGCCTCGTCCCCAGGCCACACCGTCCCGGAGAGTGCCCTGGTGTCTACTGTATGCGCATGCACGTTCATTTTCAAGAAAGCTTGGAAAACCGTATCACTAATGACTATTTCCGTGTGATGAAAATGGTACGTTCAGTTACGAATTCGGTAATGTTTCTGTATCACAAAGCTATAAAGTGAAGGTAGCAGGCTTTAAGCCTGTTGTGATGATTTTTAGCCAGGTAGATGCTTAGAAAGTGATTGGTAGTTCAAATCTGCAATCCTGTTTGCCACTGAAAAGCCTAGAAGGCCAGATCTGAGATTGAAAATTGACCTCACAGCCACTGCCAGGAGAGGGTGCTTCCGAATTTTTATGGTAAGATAGCTACCATAATTGTAGTGGATAAAATATGACAGATTCTTTTACTATTATTGGCTGCAGACATTCATAATTAGAGATGATATCTAGCTCTCCGCTTACTATACACGTGCACTGCCTCCGTACTATGCCTTGTCATGTGACCAAGATCGTACACGGATACATTTAATTACTGACCTTTTCCATGCAATTTGTTTGTGCATGCACAAACAGTAGACACCAGGTGCTCTTTCCCCCTCCCTCTGCGCCATGAACCATCTAGTGTGCAACGACCACGCAAAAGATTAATAGACATTAGGCACACATGTGCCACAGTCAGAGCAGCATGAAGTTTGCACCATTCCACGAAAAATTCCAGGGCCTCTCTAAAAGTTTAGAGAAAATCACCCTTACGGAAAGGGTCCTTTCCACGAAAAATTCCATTAGGGATTTCTGTAGCTATGGCAACAACACTCCTTGTATTTCATGCCCTGCAGGCAAGGATGGCTCCTTTCAAGTTTGAAGTAAATTGGATGTTTAATGGAGTGGATATGACCTCACAAACGTATACACATTTTATATGGGCTCATATAGGAGATTTGGTCTGGAGGCGCCTCCAGTGCAAATCTCTCATATGGGCCGATATAAATTGTGTATAAGTTTGTGAGGTCATATCTATTCCATTAAGTAGCCCCCATACCTAGAGGACATGAAATACAAAGAGTGTCGTTACCATAGCTACAGAAATCTCTCTTGTAGCCTAATGGAATTTTTTGCGGAAAGGGTCTATTGGATGAGAGATGGCTTCTACTGGTTGTCCACTAGCTGCGACATCACCAAAACTCAGATGAGTCGTTGCGTCAAAGCCAGACAGAGAGGGGACGGTAATTTCTCCCGACCGCAGGAAACCTGAGAAGCAAGTGCAGCAAGCTGCCCATAACATACTATAGTCTGGATCCGTCTCATGTGGTTTCCATAAGTGCCTCAGCTGCCTCAATATTGCAGGTGTGATTGGTAGCTTCTGTTTTGGTTTATTCTTACCCTGCCGGCCCTGGTTCACGTTCACGCCATTTAATACCTGCTCCAAGCGAGGCATGGATGCCATAAACGGGTCTGGAAATCCAAAGCTGACCTGCATGTATCGTACGGCTGAGAGGTAACTTTTAATGGAGCTATGTACCAGCCCTTCATTTGCGAGAAATGCCACATAAAAGCATAAGAACTCTTCTGACACGGGGAGAAGGGCTGCTGCCAGCCTCCCCACAGAAAATTGTAAAATGTTTCTGGGCTGATTGGTATGATTTTCTGGTGGATGGGGCTAGTGCCATACAATAGAGCTTCTGAACTGTCTCACCCAACCTCCGCAAGGTCCAGTCGGGACTGCTGGGGGACACCAGTTGGACCAGAGACTGTGGGATAGTAGAATGAGAACGATTGATTTTAGGCACAGCCTCAAACAATACACTCCGCTTGTCGCGTGAAATTGCATCAGCTGCAATATTTAGCCTTCCTGGGATATGACTCGCTGAGTACCAGAAATTAAGTGAGGCAGCCATAAAAAACAGACATTGTAACAGACGCATTAAGGTCTTGTCCCTTGAGAAGCCAGAGTTCGGGATCGACACCACCGCTGCATTGTCTGACACAAACAACACGACTTTGCCCCGCCACTGATGTCCCCACGGTGCCACAGCTACCAGCACAGGGACTAGCTCCTTGACAGAAATATCTTCATCCTTGAAGCACCCATTCCATGGGAGCTCAGACCAATTCTCCTGCCACAGGGCCCCACACCCCCACGAGCTAGGGGCATCACTGATCACTCGATGACCTGGGCTTCTTTTCTGAGCATGGATACCCCAATTCCAATCCTCCAAGAAGGCATTCCACCAAGCCAGGTCTGACTTCATTCCCAAGTTAAGGCGAACCCGGTGGTGAGGTTGTTTCACTGTGGCAATGGTTTCGAACACCCTGCGTAGGAATGATCTGCCAGGTCTTACAACACAGGAGGCATGTTGAAGCAGGCCTGCCAACGACTGAAGCTTCCTTTTGTACAGGCTTTCCTACCTAGCCAGTTTGCTACGGTGAATCTTGTTTTACCTCTCTGGATTGTTATTAAGCCAGTTTTGCAATTCAGACAACCAAACCGTGGTTAAAACAAACCCTCACTTTTTTTCAGTTTCTAAAGTAAGCCATTGTTTTACATACGTAGAGTTTGCACTGTGCAATGTGGTATGAGTTAGATAGGCCACACCCACTCATGGGTTATGCACCATAACCCACTTGTTTACCTCAGCTACACCTTATCCCGAGCATCGTCTGTATCCCAGGCCTTTCGAAGTTGTGGCTGTTTCATTCTGGGATGAAAACTTCCCCCATCAGCAGGTGGTGCATGTAAATTTCTGGGCAGCATGCCTCAGATCTCCTAAAAGTGTGATTCAGTACTTTCTACTGTAAGCCCTCCCAAACATTTCTTCCTGGATGAAACCCTGGGCTGACTGAGTAGCGTAAGTCATTGGCATTCTAGTAAACATTCAGAGGGATGAAACAAGGTTCATCATTCACATTTTTGTGAAACTGTGAATATCAAACCTTGTTTCACTCCTCTTGATGTAGATGATGCTCTGATGAGAGCACAAAGCTTGGAGTCGCGATACGCATCTAAATGTATGGGCTGTGATTGTAGCATTTGAGGGCATTGCTTGGCTTATGAATGTCAATCAGTTATCATCTGATGCCAATACTGACCTGGATCCACCGTTTGACTACCACCCCTTGTCTAAGCCGATTTGCAACTCAGACAACCTAAACATTTTGATTATAGACAATGGACACATTGTCAATGCTATCTTGTAGTTGTTGCAGCACTTTGAGGTGACTTTGAGCTATGTACTATGCTGGCTATATCTATAGGCAGTCATAAGTCTGTAAGGTATTTTGCTTTTCAATGGCCCTTTGACTGTGAGCTGTCCACAAGATGATAACCTTATAAAGAAAAGCAGTGTTCCCTTACACTGCTGTGTAGCTGTGTGTGATAATGCTGTTTCGCCACTCTGATATGATTGTTAGTTTCTGTTCACCTGTTTCAGGGCTGCCCAAATTTTTCATTATAACCCAAATCCGTGCAATGCCATGTGTACGAGCCTTTTCATGCTGAGTTGTAGTGTGGTTGCTGTGTCGTTTTCTGTGAGACTATCCAAAATGGAAGCCTAACGACAAAGTAGCTACTGTTAGTGCCTACTTTTAGGTGGTCGTGCTATACCACTGCTGCTGGTGGAGCACAGCATGAGAGCACATAATTCATTTGCATAATGGCTATGACCCGCCTGCCTACATCACTTTTTGAAGATCATCTGAGCGGAAACTAACAATCATATTTATTGGAATGGCCTTAAGTAAAACAGTATAAAACTACAATATCCAACTGATTGTTTCCTCTATATTGCTAGAAATCAATAAATGTGAACTGAAACGTACAGCAAGCACAAGTGTTTCTAGTAGCTATTCCTCAAAGATTGGCTAGTTTTTCCTGATTTTTCTTGGCCCAATCTTCAAATCGCAAAGCCTTGGAATTGAGCTTTCGAGTGATATCTAAGTCAGATGATGGATTTCCACGACTGAAGTAATCAAACATTATCGCCAGATCATCTGCTCCAGGAAAAGGGAACTTTGCAAATACCTCCACAGGGACTTGCTGGTAGCGGAAGGTCTTCCCCGTGACCTTGCCAATGTTGGCCATGTATTCATGAAGAGTCAGCTTGTCGCCACTGATCGAAACCACCTTGCCAATGAACTCTTCTGGTTTGCTGAAGATGGTAGCTACAATTGGTCCACCATCTGCTACAGCAATTGCATGCATGGGACCATCCATACATGCTGTGAGGAGATAGGTACCATCGTCTTGTTTCTGAGGGGCAAGCATGGTTATAAAGTTTTCAAAATAGAAAGGATAGCGCACACTCGTTTTGGGGACCCCAATTTCATCCAAGTACTTGTCCACAACAGCTTTGGAATCCATGTGGGGACACAAGACTCCAAGTTTTTCCTTCGCTCCATCCAGTGCACTGTAAACCACGTGCTTCACTCCTACCTTCTTGCAAACATCTGCTACAGCCTTGCCCTGCTCAATCTCCTTGTCATAGGCCGTCTCCTGGTTCTGTCCAGCAAGTTCCCAGTAGTTGGTCACATAGAAGACACCATGCGCTCCCTTTACTGCAGCTTCCACACTCGGGATATCGTCCAGATTACCTTTCACTACCTCCGCCCCTGCTGCCTTCAGTGCCTTGGCCTTGTCACTATCAGGGTTTCGAGTGACTCCTCGAACTTTGAAGCCACTTTCCAACAGGGAGTTGACGATGGGAGTGCCTTGGGCTCCTGTAGCACCAAAAACTGTGATCAAACGTGCCATTTTAGTGGAGTTAGAGGTGTTTGCTTTCTCTTTGCCGGATTGCACTGCTCTACTTCGCAACTGTTTATATAGGCAAATTGTGCCTGTTGTATACTCGTTGTATATTCATATGCATGTATACGTAGTACAGCAGGAAAGGTGAAGCCAAAGCAATTAATTGCTGACACAGAGTGTGTATTATATGAGTTTTAAAGGTGGTTAAAGCGAGTTAACAGCAGAGGGGTGTGCACCTATCATTATTAACAAACCTACACAGCATAGACTATCACGAGATATCAAAGAGTCAGCTCACATGACTTGCGCGCCTTTTGTCAGTCAGCCAAGTTCTAGCGACTGAGTGAATCGGCAAGTCCTCCTGATTTTGGCCAATGGGAGCACTGTACTGCCCCATTACACGTTACCATACAAGAACTCAACCCGGGCATAGTTGCATCTGCTATTTGGGGTATAGCTATAGTAAACGGGCAGCTCTGTGCACCCACCAGAGTAAGAACTCAATTGCATATGCAAAGCACAAGAAAAGGTGTCTCTCCATCGTTGAACTGCTGACGAAAGGGACGCCGCCGCGGGGGCTAACTTGATCAGTTGGGGACTATGAAATCTAGCCCCACCTACTAGAACTCACAAGCCACCTCCGAAAACCTCATACGTGGCCCAGTTGGTCAATGAGGACATAGCACAAACCTTGCCCATCAGCAATCCGCCACTACAAATCTCGGGCGGTCGCTCTGACCGCCATATCGGGGACACGCCTCTGGTGATGAGCCAACCCCGCCTACCTTCTACCCCCTAGGCCCTCACGAGGGGCCTACTCCGCCGATCATATCATGCTTCGGGAATATACGTCTCCTTTGATGAGAAGCATTCACAGCAGGTCAACCAACAGGGGCGCCATACCCGACCCCGCCTACCGTTTACGCCCTCACGATCTTACGGCGCGTACGGGCTTAGCTACTCCGCCGATCATATCATGCAACGGCCGGCTACGACCCCCTAGCCCATCTGTCACTGAACGACATGGCGGTTGACGACCCAACAACCCTACCGGGCCGTAGCGAAGTTTAGTTTGTTTGTTTTTGTTTTTTTTGTTTTTTTGTTTTTGTTTTTGTCAAGAGGCAATATCGAAGCCGCCAGCGCTTTACGAATTTTTACTACAAACCGTTCCTCTGTCAGGGGTTGACCGCTAGTCAACTGCCCATCGCCGCCTCCTAGACCTGGCAGATGGGAGATCACAGTATCTCCTGTGCATCCGCACTCCACGTAAACTCCAGTCGCATTATCGGCGACGCTCAGCAGGTCT
Source organism: Phakellia ventilabrum (assembly GCA_963921505.1). NCBI lineage: Eukaryota > Metazoa > Porifera > Demospongiae > Axinellida > Axinellidae > Phakellia > Phakellia ventilabrum. The sequence goes on from OY997390.1 coordinate 3,598,312, forward strand.
CCATCCTACATGTAACTCACTTTTGGTCACCGTGACCCTGCCTGCAAAACTGAGTAGCTATTCCTACAGATTATAGCTATAGTCATGGTTCCATCACCTCATCATGATTGCAACTGTAGCTATAGTAGCTATAAACAACATTTCAGAACCTATTTCAAACAGCTAACACCCAAGAAAGACAATAGGAGCCTTGGAGGGTCAGACCACTTCTTCCATGGAACCAGGACAGGAGGCTACACCTCCCTGTCCTTCAGCTAACCCTCCAAGCATTACAGATCAGGGTATGGACTTAATTCCAAAAGAGACCAGGTGCATCCGTCTCTCCAAAGGTCCTAACCTGTGCTTGGGGCACAACTTCCTCTGCTTTACCACCAAGTATTAAATAGGCAGCCCCACACTCGGCTGCCTATGCACAGCAGTTAACAGCAGAGGGTGTGCACCTATCATTATTAACAAACCTACACGGCATAGACTATCACGAGATATCAAAGAGTCAGCTCACATGACTTGCGCGCCTTTTGTCAGTCAGCCAAGTTCTAGCGACTGAGTGAGTCGGCAAGTCCTCCTGATTTTCCCACCCATTGAGGAACCTACTTCCCTCCGCTTATAATATAGTTTGATAATCCTCCACTGAGCTGTGCAATCATGCATTCACTAGCTCAGTGTGAAAAAGCAGAGGTAGGTGGAACCAGGACGGGAGGCTACACCTCCCTGTCCTTCAGCTAACCCTCCAAGCATTACAGATCAGGGTATGGACTTAATTCCGAAAGAGACCAGGTGCATCCGTCTCTCCAAAGGTCCTAACCTGTGCTTGGGGCACAACTTCCTCTGCTTTACCACCAAGTATTAAATAGGCAGCCCCACACTCGGCTGCCTATGCACAATCCTCATAGCTGTACTTAGTCCTATGGCCAGCTGCTTTGTAACCCACCCAGACATACGTACTGGTATAGCCTAGATCACAGGCCCACCTGTGTGGTTCACTTAGCTGTGGGCCTGGCTTCCATGACACGTAGGGTAGACGGAAGGTAGAAGGGTAAATTTTTGAGTGGGCGAGGACAGCTGCAGTTTTTAGACAATGAAGGAAGGCAGTGAATTTATACTTCTTGTAGCTACTATTCAGAGCCCGTTTGTACCACAGACTGAGTGCTGAAACACTGTCACCTGTAATAGTCTTTTGAGAAGTCCTGCCCATGCCCAATTATGTAAGTTAACTCACATGAGAAAAAATACTGGGCTCTCCAATGTGAAACACATGGAGAGCCAGGGGACAAGGCTAACTCTAGTATGTACTAGCCTCATACCAAGCCATCGCAGCTTTTTTTGTTCTGCTTTTTTTTACTCAAAGTGAAAAATAGCTGCATGAGAAGGCTGGGTATGAGGCTCGGTATGTACAGGCATCTACATGTACATGTACATGGCATGTCAGCACTATACTGCACAGAACAGATATGCCCATATACTAATTGAAAAACAGCACAAAAATTGCAAAAGGGCTGAAATGGCTGAATCTATCTGTTTATGACTAGTGCCTAGGGCAGGGCAACTGTTTATGTAGGCAAACTGAACTGCTTGTTGTATTCTTGGTTGATGATGTCACTGATTGTGTAGTATGTATAATAGCCAATAAGTTGAAGCCAAAGCAAATTAATTGCTGACACTGAGTGCACAGTGTAGTTATGGGCTCCTGGTGTAGTCCACTTAACATTGTTCTGGCCTAGCCTTGCTCCCAGCTCCGTGATGTGTGTTACGTAATGCGAGCGTGCGAAACAAGCGAGAGGAAAGCTGGGCTTTTCGTACTGCAAGCGAGGTGGAGGCCTGGGAGCGAGGCTACTTCTGGCCCACTACTGTGTCACATAGTAAGGTAATGTCTGGGATTTCCGGACAAACTTTGCACAGCCATCGAGATCTTGTACTCTAGCGCCACTTCTACACTAGCTGGAGTAGAGCTGCTAGTACCGATAAATTGCCAAAAGATGGCACTACCTACGCTGCAATTTTTGTGCAAATCCACTTTCGCAATAGGAAGTAATGAGACCAGACTTTACAAAATTTCCAGTAGATGGACAGCTATGTCCATGTAGCCTTATTCCCAGGTTTGTAGCAGGGTTTCTCCCTAGCTCTCCTCCCCGATTTGTTTCCACATTGTAGCATAAAATGCATGGGAAGATCTGGTGTGGGCTGTACTAGACTACCTCACGTATAATCATTCAATAATTGGTCATACACATGTTGTAGTGTACTAAACTATGTGATGTCATCTACGTTATGCCCCGCCACATGCAGGTAGTCCTTCAATATGCTGCCAGATAGAAACATGTATGTCACTGCATGTCTTGTTACAATTGTCTACTGTCACTGGCCGAAACTGCTAGTGATATAGGTACATGACATCAGTCAATTTCAGTAGCACCTAGTCATTAATGCTAGTTTGACTGCACAGTTTTGACTATTACCTGGTCTACATGTAGGTACATGTTGGGAACACAACCTTGGCAATTAATGCTGATCCAAAAATCACTTTGCTCACTTTACCTATGGCTATAACATTTCCAACACATGTACATAATTTCTGTAATTGATTAGATTGTCAGAAATTCCTACAAGCCTTTGTGATTGAGAGCGAACTTTTATAGAAATGGTTTGTTATAGCATTGCGTAATAAACTGCTTTGCAGGGCCTCTCTAAGACTTTTTACAGAGGAAACCTGAGGGTTAGCCCCAAACATCATGTATATACTGGTATGTGTACATGTAGAGTTGATATATTGTAGTACTACGTAAGTACCTTTCTAAATTTGCAGCTTTGTGCTATTCTTTTGTTCTGATCTCATTAAGTAACCCCACCATAAGCACCTCGTTAAATAAAAATTACTGTCGAATGGCACTTGCACAAAACTCCAAACTAAACCTTGATCATGATTGGTCACTGTTTCTATGGTTCATGTAAATAATGGACCTAATTGCTGGTGTGATGGAATTGATTACTGGTGGGCTGAAACTAACTGCCATTTTTGCTGTAAATAAATGGACACAGTCTGATTTATTGTGTTAATCACATTTTGTTGCATGCTGCATGTAAGCTACTGCCACATACAGTATCTAGCACAGCCTCTACACTATTGGTGTATGGTTACCTACATTGTGTAGGCAAGTAACATTTCAGTAGTAGTGCTTGTCAAAACTATTTAGCTTTCTTCACATCTGTGAGATAAAATCTGAGGTGGGAGACATGGGTGGGAGGCTAAACTATGCCAGATAGGTCCTCATACCACATTACATCATTTGACTAGGTTGCACTCTCCCACAGGTACGTATAATATGCTGAAGATAATAGTAAAACATGGGCATGGGGAGTATGGATATGAGTATGGGAAGAAAGCGAGCAGTTTCATGGGAGTAACTGGAGCAGGTTCACGATAGGCGGTAACTCAATAGCGGTGGTTTAATTGGTATGCGATAGGCAGTAGCTTGGCCTCGAACCCAGGTCTTCCTTGCCCAGATTTTATCTCGCAGCCGTGGAGAAAAACGATTTTTCTCCACGGCTGCGAGATAAAATCTGGGCGAGGAAGGCCTGGGTTCGAGGCTAGCTGTAGCTTGGCAATATCAGTAGGCATTGGTTGTGTGCAGAATTGATGTCTGGATTCACAAATCAGTGCAGGTGCTGGTCATTGGTGTTAGCAAGATCAGTACTGCCGATCTTCATCACGTCTGCTAACAGACAGGGAGTTGAGATGTTGGTACTAGTGGGACACGTGCTTTAGCTCCAGCAAACGCCAAAAAGAGGTCCGTACACAAAGTTCATAGCGGAATCAAAAGCTGAGATAGGGAGCAAGCAGCAGAACATGGCATGGTTGCAATCTATCCGCTACTAACTACGAAAAACAATCTAACAATGAATGGGCATGGCTATCAAGAATCCTTGAAATTAAAATGTTTGAGACGACCAATCCGCAAAAATTTTGCCCCTCAAAAATTTGGTGCTACGTATATGGTAGCTTTACTGTTACAAGTGCTATGATGGTTGAACGCACTCTTTGTAGATTGAACACTGTGCCAGGCCCACGGGTGACGAAAGTTTAATGGGAAACTGGCTTGCTAGCCTCGAACACAGTCCTGATTTTATTTTGCAGCCGTGGAGAAAAATTGGCTGCAAGATAAAATCTGGGCGAGAAAGGCCTGGGTTCGAGGCTACTGGCTTGCAAGACTAGGTTTCTAGTGTGTATGGGAGTGTATCCTTTCATGTAGTTACTCAGGCTTTGCCCTCAGGAATACATATAACTACACTCAGTGTACAATTCCATATCCTTTGTATAGTTATATGTTAGCCTCGACCCAGGCCTTCCTCACTCAGATTGTATCTCACAGTTGACTTTCTCCACAACTGCGAGATAAAATCTGGGCAAGGAAGGCTTGGGCCGAGGCTAGGCTTCGCCCTCAGGCTACACTCAGGGTACAAATCCCATACACACTAGAAAATCAGGGTACAACTACAGAGGAAGACAGTAGATTTCTGAGAAATTTGCTCTATCTCCTACATTGTATAGTATTAAGCTCTGAAATCAGGAATAACAGTACCTACACGCATCTGCTTCAATTTGTGAAAGTATTAGTGAAACTACAACGTTCTATGGCTTCCATAATACACCTGATCTTGGAATTTATTTCAGGAGAATTACTTGGAGTTAAGGTCCCAAATTTGGTGGTAAAGATGATGTACATATCAACAGTTTGATCCATGTTTGAAGTTTTAGCTCCAAGGGAATTAGAAGACACTTGCAGAAAACATCAATTTCAATAGGCAAATTTGTTAAGTTCTTATTAATGGCTGATTTTTTTGGTATAATTATGTTAGCACTTGCATGAGTTTCATGTGAATGGAGAATTGGAGTTATGAGAGCTTATACCTGCTCACCCTACTTAGCCTCGTCCCCAGGCCACACCAATTTGTTTGGGGGTGTGGCCTGGGGACGAGGCTACACGCTACTGTAGACATTTGAAGCCATAATATTATTTCTGCAATCGTACATGCCATTATGTCCAGTTTTGTACAGGAAGAGCTGGGCTTCATTTTGGTATTCTTATCTATTGTAAAAACACTCCAATTTAGAAAATTTACGCTCTTGCTCTACCACCTATCTGGCAATAATAATTAGCTGCTAGGATGAATTACCATTACAGTCTGAGCTGCACACACACCATCTTCTATTACCAATCAAATCGTTCGTAGCGATCTGATTGGTGGGGAGGGGGGGAGGACATTAGTCTGGTGATTAATTATTACTATTGTAATGCAGGACATTGTGGGGCGATCGAGCCTGAGCGAGTGACTGTGCACTACATGATTAGCAAATGCACATATTAAGTGCATAAACAGTGAATCGATTGCAAGCCTAAATTGATTGTGGCCATGTCTGCATGCTGAGAGTGGAGAGACAGCATTTGGAACTATCGTCCGCATCGCTCGATCGTGCCGTCCATCTCCAGCGCTCATATCTCGTAGGGTAAACGAACACCACCAACCGTGGAGCTGTAGTAAGTTTCTCTTGGTACAACTATGCAATAGATTTGTCCAGATGTCTGACTCTTCGTATGCCACAGCTTCCAATTTCGAAGACGGCATACTCTGCACTTAGCAGAGAAGCCATTTTTGCCATGTGCCTTGAATACGTAAAATGCAAACATAGAATTTTGTACCCAGATTCGGTAAGACGTACGTACATACATATATACATATATTATACAGACACGGGGGCCCAGCAAAATCGCTAGGTTTGGGGCGAGCCTGCATAAACATGACTTTGTGGGAATTGAGGTACATTACACTGCTAGCAGACTGTTCAGCCTGAGAACGGCAGTCATCACTTTCCTGCTCAGTGCTAAATCAGCCTTACCCGCTGTCGATGAACTCCCACCGATGTTCTCTCCTTGCCACCACCTCTCTGCAGGCGACTCCATCGTAGTGCATGCTCGCTCTTTGGCTCTACTGCACAGTGCACTGCACAGGCATGGAAACAATGCTATGTCTCCATGCAACACAGTTAATTGCCTCGCTTCCTGCTCGGCAACTATGTTTCCATAAGGCTTTGAGTGATGATGGTACATGTCAACACAATAGTACACGGAACAGATATGCTCATGTACATGTACGTATAGCACAAAAATTGCAAAAAGGCAGAAATGGCACAATCTATCGTTTATAACTAGTGTGAGGCCATATCTAGTCACTGTATGCATGCATATGTCATAGCACCTATATGATAATTTGTACCAGGGTTTCTCCCTAGCTCTCCTCCCCGATTTTTTTTCCACATTGTAAGTTAAAACGTGGGGTGCATGGGAAGGTCTGGGTATGGGCTACCTCACGCGTAATCTCATTTGATACACATCTTATCGTGCACTAAATTAGGTGATATCAACTACAAGACATTATTTAATAATTAGCATCTAGTCAGTAATGTTAGTTACCTAGCCTACATGTGCATACGTACATATTGGGAACACAACCCTGACAATTTAATACTGATCCAAAACTACTTTGCTCACTTCACCCGAGGCCATGAGATTGTCAAAAATTCCTACAAGCCTTTGTGGTTGAGAACGAACTTTTATGGAAAACACTTGTGTTCTTGAGTATTGCCTAATAAACTGCCTAGTCAACTGTATATTGTTACTGCTAGCATACTCTTGCTTCCTTCAGTCTCTTCAATCCACAAATGTTTGGCCATGGCTACCGTACACAGATGCCAAAGAAATGCTTCATTAATAGATACATATCTAATATGATCGACAACATTTGCTTGCCCATTCTGGAATTTCATTGGCTGTATTTAAATCCCCATAGAGGTTTACATAAATTAGTTTTTATGAGTCTCCAGGCCACTCCTACCACGTGCCGATACCAGTGCTGCAGAACGGAAGGGGGCTGGCTTGTGAGACTAGGTTTCTAGTGTGTATGGGATATGTTCAAATTAAATAATAACTACTTGTATTGAACATGTTTTACCTTTCCAGCTATTGTCGTAGCAAAGATAGAGGTTGTACCATATTTAAATATTGCCATTTAGGATGTTATCAATGCAGTCAAGCCCAGGATTACGACTTGCGTAACCAGCTTGTGGGGGTGAGTCTGGGTACAATACTAGTCCCAGTTATGCTGACAACCGCTTGCAACTGCCATATATGGCACTACTATCACCTCATGCCAGTGGGTATACATGGCTGTGTATATAGTGATATAGTGTAGTACTGTCTGTCAACATGGCACAGCAGCATGGGAGAGTGATTAACTGAGTAGGAGAGGCAGTTACCTATGGCCATTTTGGAAGTATATATATCTAGTTAATCCACTTATAAGCTGTTTACACATATCAAATTGCGTTCCATGCACGCTCCATTTCTCCCAGCTTTTCTTGTACTGTGTAAAATTAGGGCTAAAATGAATATGTGGCAGTCCTGTGTAGAAATTGAATATTTTTCTGTGTATGTATTTTGATGGTGTCACTGCGGTCAAAGCGCTGTATCTCTGAACTTCTGTTAAGGGCAGGGCTCATATGCACTATGTAAATGCATCAATATCTGACGCATCTACGCTACTCGTATGACCCCGCTCTTAACAGAAATTCAGAGATACAGCACTTTGAACGCAGTGACATGGTCGAAATACGCAACGGAATAATATTCGACTTCAATAAAGGACTGTCACATAATTTTATAACCAAATCGAATATTGCCTAAAAGAAATAATCAATATTCTATAACAGGACTGTAAAACACTGTTTTTTTACGGTGTTTTATACAGTGCGAAAAAAGCTGGTTAGTGGAGCTCAGTATTCATCCATTTGGAGCTTAACACTAAAGAAACTAACACTCATGTAATAATTGGAGTGGCCATAAGAAAAACAATATAAACAACTACAATAACAACTGATTGTTAATTACTGTTCCTCTATATTATTAGGAGCTAAAAACTATACAATTATTTCTAGTAGCTGTTCCTCAAAGATTGGCTAGTTTTTCCTGATTTTTCTTGGCCCAATCTTCAAATCGCAAAACCTTGGAATTGAGCTTTCGAGTGATATCTAAGTCATATGAGGGGTTTCCACGACTGAAGTAATCAAACATTATCGCCAGATCATCTGCTCCAGGAAAAGGGAACTTTGCAAATACCTCCACAGGGACTTGCTGGTAGCGGAAGGTCTTCCCCGTGACCTTGCCAATGTTGGCCATGTATTCATGAAGAGTCAGCTTGTCTCCACTGATCGCAACCACCTTGCCAATGAACTCTTCTGGTTTGCTGAAGACGGCAGCTACGACTGGTCCACCATCTGCTACAGCAATTGCATGCATGGGACCATCCATACATACTGTGAGGACATAGGTACCATCGTCTTGTTTCTGAGGGGCAAGCATGGTTATAAAGTTTTCAAAATAGAAAGGATAGCGCACACTCGTTTTGGAGACCCCAATTTCATCTAGGTATTTGTCTACAACAGCTTTGGAATCAAAGTGTGGACAAAGGGTTCCTATCTTTTCCTTCACTCCATCCAGTGCACTGTAAACCACGTGCTTCACTCCTGCCCTCTTGCAAACATCTGCTATAGCCTTGCCCTGCTCAATCTCCTTGTCATAGGCTGTCTCCTGGTTCTTCCCATAAAGCTCCCAGTAGTTGGTCACATAGAAGACACCATGCGCTCCCTTTACTGCAGCTTCTACACTCGGGATATCGTCCAGATTACCTTTCACTACCTCCGCCCCTGCTGCCTTCAGTGCCTTGGCCTTGTCACTATCAGGGTTTCGAGTGACTCCTCGAACTTTGAAGCCACTTTCCAACAGGGAGTTGACGATGGGAGTGCCTTGGGCTCCTGTAGCACCAAAAACTGTGATCAAACGTGCCATTTTAGTGGAGTTAGAGGTGTCTTTGCCGGATTACACTGCTCTACTTCGCAACTGTTTATATAGGCAAATTGTGCTTGTTGTATACTCGTTGTATATTCATATGCGTGGTGTCTTATATGCACTGTAGTGATAACACTAAAAATGCCACATGTATACGTAGTACAGGACAGGAAAGGTGAAGCCAAAGCAATTAATTGCTGACACATATAGGCCACTTAGCCTATGGCCAGCTGCTTTGTAACCCACCCAGACATACTGGCCCAGACATACTGGTATAGCCTAGATCCCAGGCCCACCTGTGTGGTTCACTTAGCTGTGAGCCTGGTACTGGTTTTCTTCCATGACACGTAGGGTAGAAGGAAGGTAGAAGGATAAAATTTTGAGTGGGCGAGGACAGCTGCAGTTTTTAGACAATGAAGGAAGGCAGTGAATTTATACTTCTTGTAGCTACTATTCAGAGCCCGTTTGTACCACAGACTGAGTGCTGAAACACTGTCACCTGTAATAGTCTTTTGAGAAGTCCTGCCCACGCCCAATTATGTAAGTTAACTCACATGAGAAAAAATACTGGGCTCTCCAATGTGAAACACATGGAGAGCCAGGGGACAAGGCTAACTCTAGTATGTACTAGCCTCATACCAAGCCGTTGCAGCTTTTTTTGCTTCTGCTTTTTTTTACTCAAAGTGAAAAATAGCTGAGAAGGCTGAGTATGAGGCTCGGTATGTACAGGCATGTACATGTACATGGCATGTCAGCACAATAGTACACAGAACAGATATGCCTAATTGAAAAATAGCACAAAAATTGCAGAAAGGCCTAGTGCAGGGCAACTGTTTATGTAGGCAAACTGAACTGCTTGTTGTATACTTGGTTGAGATGTCACTGATTGTGTAGTATGTATAATAGCCAATAAGTTGAAGCCAAAGCAAATTAATTGCTGACACTGAGTGCACAGTGTAGTTATGGGCTCCTGGTGTAGTCCACTTAACATTCTTCTGGCCTAGCCTTGCTCCCAGCTCCGTGTGTGTTACGTAATGCGAGTGAGCGAAACAAGCGAGAGGAAAGCTGGGCTTTTCGTACTGCAAGCGAGGTGGAGGCCTGGGAGCGAGGCTACTTCTGGCCCACTACTGTGTCACATAGTAAGGTAATGTCTGGGATTTCCGGACAAACTTTGCACAGCCATCGAGATATTGTGCTCTAGCACCACTTCTACACTAGCTGGAGCAGAGCTACTAGTGCCGATAAATTGCCAAAAGATGGCACTACCTATGCTGCAATTTTTATGGAAATCCACTTTCGCAATAGGAAGTAATGAGACCAAACTTTCCCCAATTTTCCGGTAGATGAACAGCTATGTCCATGTAGCCTTATTCCCAGGTTTGTAGCAGGGTTTCTCCCTAGCTCTCCTCCCCGATTTGTTTCCACATTGTAGCATAAAATGCTGGGATGCATGGGAAGATCTGGTGTGGGCTGTACTAGACTACCTCACGTATAATCATTCAATAATTGGTCATACATGTACTAAACTATGTGATGTCATCTACGTTATGCCCCGCCACATGCAGGTAGTCCTTCAATATGCTGCCAGATAGAAACATGTATGTCACTGCATGTCTTGTTACCGTCACTGGCCGACACTGCTAGTGCTATAGGTACACGACATCAGTCAATTTCGGTAGCACCTAGTCATTAATGCTAGTTTGACTGCACAGTTTTGACTATGATATGCTTACCTGGTCTACATGTAGGTACATGTTGGGAACACAACCTTGACAATTAACGCTGATCCAAAAATCACTTTGCTCACTTTACCTATGGCTATAACATTTCCAACACATGTACATAATTTGATTGAGAGCGAACTTTTGTGATTGAGAGCGAACTTTTATGGAAATGGTTTGTTATAGAGTATTCTTGAACATTGCATAATAAACTGCTTTGCAGGACCTCTCTAAGACTTTTTACAGAGGAAACCTGAGGGTTAGCCCCAAACATACATACCATGTATATACTGGTATGTGTACATGTAGAGTTGATGTATTGTAGTACTATGTAAGTACCTTTCTAAATTTGCAGCTTTGTGCTATTCTTTTATTCTGAGTAACCCCACCATAAGCACCTCGTTAAATAAAAAGTACTGTCGAATGGCACTTGCACAAAACTCCAAACTAAACCTTGATCATGATTGGTCACTGTTTCTATGGTTCATGTAAATAATGGACCTAATTGCTGGTGTGATGGAATTGATTACTGGTGGGCTGAAACTAACTGCCATTTTTGCTGTAAATAAATGGACACAGTCTGATTTATTGTGTTATCACATTTTTTGCATGCTGTATGTTAGCCTCGTTCCCAGGCCACGTTGTAAAATTCGAAAAGAGTGGCCTGGTATCCACTGTTTGCGCATGCGCGGCTCCCCAGGTTTTTCTGGGGATACTACGCTGCAATATCACTCCGTCTATCATCGTATTATCGTTCGTTACACGCATACAATTGAAGGTGGTGTCACTTTCAGAAGAGTCTAGGAACGAGGCTATTAGAGCCGGTGCTGATGGTCTTTCGCCATGTAGATACCTAGAAAGGTATTGTTAGTTTGATTGTTCGATCCCGTTTACCTCTGAAAGGCCAGATCTGAGATTGAAAATCGAGCAGCGACTAAGAGAGAGGCGCTTCCGAATTTCTATGGTAAGACAGCTACCATAATCCTAGCGGATAAAAAATAACAGGTAGTTTTGCTAGTCTTGACTGGTTAGAAAGCCTTTCCAGTTGTAGAAAGTATAAAATCAGACGGTTTCTAGTTCTTCCGCTTACTATACCTGTATACTGCCTCCGTACTACTCCTAGCCATGTGACTGAGTTCGTTCGCGGACACGTTTACTGGCCCTGTTCCGTAAATTCTCGCGCATGCGCAAACAGTGTGTACCAGGCTCTACTCTCCCCTCCACTAGAGCCTGGGAACGAGGCTAGCTGTATGTAAGCTACTGCCACATAGCCTCTACACTGTAGGTGTATGGTTACCTAGGCAATTAACATTTCAGTAGTAGTGCTGAAGATAATAGTAAAACATGGGCACGGGAGTATGGATATGAGGCTAGAGTATGGGAAGAAAGTGAGCAGTTTAAACTTGAAATGTTTGTTTTCATTGGGAGTAACTGGAGCAGGTTCACGATAGGCGGTGACTCAATAGCGGTGGTTTAATTGGTATGCGATAGGCAGTACCTTGGCAATATCGGTAGGCATTGGTTGTGTGCAGAATTGATGTCTAGATTCACAAATCAGTGCAGGTGCTGGTCATTGGTGTTAGCAAGATTTGCAGCATGTGGTAGTTCTTCAATATCTGCTCTTACCAAGGTAAGCCGTTGCATTATATGCGCATGTGCAATGTGGTAGAAGTCAGATGGACCACATCCACTTGTGGGATAATTATGCACCATAACCCACTTGCTAACCCTTGGGATAATCAGGTTACATGGGCGCACAAATCACTCTTGGGTGCAGTCTATTCTGTACGAACCATGGTTTTCTATAGTCTCGGGTACCCAGACCCTTGGAAAATTGGAAGGAGGGTCTGGGCGATAGGCTTCAGTGGAAATGTACACTCTGGAATGTTATTAATTTATAATTGCCTCCCTGCTAACGCTAGCTTAGTAGATTTCTCTAGCACTTACTCTTGCTGTACCTAGATGTCAGAGGAAAGGCTGACACTCTGAAGCACAATAGCGTTGTAAGCAGCCTTTAAAACGCGATTCAAACATGACTTTTCCACGTTAGAATGTAATTATTAAGTCAATTGGAAGTGCGCCTGCATACCAGGCACACGGTACACTTCTGCCCCAGCCTATCGCCCAGACCCCCTTTACAATTTTCCGACACTCAGGTCTGGGTACCCGAGACTAGGGTTTCTAGTTGTCTTGTAAGCCAGCCCCCTTCAGCTCCGCAGTACCAATTTCTTTCAGTATCAGCACACGGAAGGAATGGTCTGGAGACTTAGGACCACTTCACATGAAAACTCTGCAGCTGGAAAGCAATTATTGATTGATTGAGGCATGAAAAAAAAACACACACTTTGGCAGCTCGACTTGCACCTTCGTTTTGTGATTTAAGCGTATTCGAGATGGCTGTCTACCGCTACTTCAAAATGACTGACGCAAAACTGCCAGATCCTCTGGCTCAAAAAACAGTACCGTCGATCTTCTAGTGGGACACGTGCTTTAGCTCCAGCAAACGCCAAAAAGAGGTCCGCACACAAAGTTCATAGCGGAATAAAAAGCTGAGATAGGGAGCGAGCAGCAGAACATGGCATGGTTGCAATCTATCCGCTACTAACTACGAAAAACAATCTAGCAACAAATGGGCATGGCTGTCAAGAAATTAATTTCTGCGAAATGTTTGAGACGACCAATCCACAAACATTTTGCCCCTTGAAAATTTGGCGCTATACGGTAGCTCTACTGTTACAAGTGCTATGATGGTTGAATGCACTCTTTGTAGATTGAACACTGTGCCACGAAAGTTTAATGGGAAGGGAGCTGGCTTGCTAGCCTCGAATCCAGGCCTTCTTCACCCAGATTTTATTTTCGCAGCCGTGGAGAAAAATTGGCTGCGAGATAAAATCTGGGCGAGAAAGGCCTGGGTTCGAGGCTACTGGCTTGCAAGACTAGGTTTCTAGTGTGTATGGGAGTGTATCCTTTCATGTAGTTACTCAGGCTTTGCCCTCAGGAATACATATAACTACACTCAGTGTACAATTCCAATATGCTTTGTATAGTTATATGTTAGCCTCGACCCAGGCCTTCCTCACTCAGATTGTATCTCGCAGTTGACTTTCTCTACAGCTACGAGATAAAATCTGGGCAAGGAAGGCTTGGGTCGAGGCTAGATATATGTCGGCTTCGCCCTCAGGCTACACTCAGGGTACAAATCCCATACACACTAGAAAATCAGGGTACAACTACAGAGGAAGACAGTAGATTTCTGAGAAATTTGCTCTATCTCCTACAGTGTATAATATTAAGCTCTGAAATCAGGAATAAAATTACCTGCGTACACAAGTCTAATTCAATTAGTAAAACCACAAGGTTCTATGTCTTCCATAATACACCTGATCTTGGAATTTTGTTGGGTTATTTCAGGAGAATTACTGGGAGTTAAGGTCCCAAATTTGGTGGTAAAGATGATGTACGTATCAACGGTTTGATCCATGTTTGATAACTCCAAGGGAATTAGAAGACACTTGTAGAAAACATCAATTTCAATAGGCAAACTTGTTAAGTTCATATTAATGGCTGGTCCTAAGATTGCTTTATGTTTTTGCGTTTGGTGTGTGTGTGTTCATCTGCAATTATCACGTGCGCTTAAGTTTCGTCATGCCGTTACTATGCCACTATAGCCATGAGCACACGTACTGGAAGCTACTGGAAGTGTGCAGGCTCAATAGGCCAAGGTGCGTCAAGCTAGATTAGTTTAGTGTTGCCTAGACGGCGAAAGAGTGATAGGCAATGATGATAATTCTGTTTGCACAAGTTCTGATTGCTAACTGGAAGCGCACTACGAAATTACTGTGTCAGCACTTTCGCTGGAAGCTGTACAATATTACATGATAAGACTGTCTAGCCAAGCTGATCCATTCTACAGCTGCATGTAGCTTAGACTGACCTATTGCTGAACACAACCTTCAGTTGAATGATTTATGTAAAAACACCCTGCTGGTTTTTAGATATGAAATATCAGTCTTGTTTTGGTATAATTATGTTAGCACTTGCATGAATTTCAAGTGAATGGAGAATTGGAGTTATGAGAGAGTATACCTGCGTTTTCTCCTCATCCTACTTAGCTTCATCCCCAGGCCACACACAATTTTTTTGAGGGGTGTGGCCTGGGGACGAGGCTACACAGTACACTACTGTAGACGTTTGAAGCCATATTAAAATTATTTCTGCAATCGTACATGCCGTTATGTCCAGTTTTGTACAGGAAGAGCTGGGCTTCATTTTGGTATGTTTACTTTGTCTTATCTCTTGTAAAAACACTCCAATTTTACGCTCTTGCTGTACCACCTATCTGGCAATAATAATTAGCTGCTAGGATGAATTACCATTACAGTCTGAGCTGCACACACACCATCTTCTATTACCAATCAAATCGTTCGTAGCGATCTGATTGGTGGGGGGGGGGGGAGGACATTAGTCTGGTGATTAATTATTATAACTAATGTATATACATGGTATTCCATGCAGAGGACTTCGTGGGAATCGAGTTGCATTACACTGCTAGCAGACTGTTCAGCCGCTTTGAGCACGGCAGTCATCACTTTCCTGCTCATTGCTAAATCAGCCTTACCCGCTGTCGATGAACTCCTACCGATGTTCTCTCCTAATTGCCACCACCTCTCTGCAGGCGACTCCATCGTAGTGCATGCTCGCTCTTTGGCTCTACTGCACAGTGCACTGCACAGCCATGGAAACAATGCCACGCCCACAGGAAAATGTGTTTGCAATAATTTCATTCCCATACATACATACATACATACATACATACATACATACATACATACATACATACATACATACACACACACAGAGTCTCCATGCAACACAGTTAATTGCCTCGCTTCCTGCTCAGGAACTACGTATGTTTCCATAAGGCTTTGAGTGATGTTGGTACATGTCAACACCGTAGTACACAGAACAGATATGCCCATGTACAGCACAAAAATTGCAGAAAGGCAGAAATGGCACAATCTATCGTTTATAACTAGTGTGAGGCCATATCTAGTCACTGTATGCCTACATATTATTATAGCACGTATTATGATAATTTGTACCAGGGTTTCTCCCTAGCTCTTCTCCCCGATTTTTTCCACATTGTAAATTAAAACCTGTGGTGCATGGGAAGGTCTGGGTATGGGCTACCTCACGTGTAATCTCATTTGATACACATCTTTTCGTGCACTAAATTAGGTGATATCAACTACAAGACATCATTTAATTACCATCTAGTCAGTAATGTTAGTTTGATTGCACAGTTTTGACTGTGACTCTCTTACCTAGCCTACATGTGCATACGTACATAATTGGGAACACAACCTTGACAATTTAATACTGATCCAAAACTACTTTGCTCACTTCTGAATCACCCATGGCCGTAAGATTGTCAGAAATTCCTACAAGCCTTTGTGGTTGAGAACGAACTTTTATTGAAAGCACTTGTTATAGATTGTTCTTGAGTATTGCCTAATAAACTGCTGAGTCAAGTGTATATTGTTTCAAGAGCTATGATGGTTGAACATGGTTTTGTCTAGATTGGACGCTGTGCCAGGCGCACCAGTGAAAACAATTTAATAGGCCTTCTATTACCCCTGCCTTCGTGTGCACAGCTGAAACACCTTGATCTCTGTGATCATTACATTGCGAGATACAGCAACTAACTTCTACCCTCAGAGAGTTGCTAGCATACTCCTGCTTCCTTCAGTCTCTTTAGTCTGTTCTCTGCAAATGTTTGGCCATGGCTACCATACACAGAAGCCAAAGGAATGCTTTATTAATAGATATGTATCTCTTTGAATTAAATAATAACTACTTCTATTGAACATATTTTTCCTTTCCAGCTATTGTCATAGCAAAGATAGAGGTTGTACCATATTTAAATATTGCCATTTAGGATGTAATCAATGCAGTCAAGCCCCAGGATTACGACTTGCATAACCAGACCACTCCTTGTGGGGGTGAGTCTGGGCATGATACTAGTCCCAGTTATGCTGACAACCGCTTGCAACTGCCATATATGGCACTACTATCACCTCATGCCAGTGGGTATACATGGCTGTGTATATAGTGTAGTACTGTCTGGCAACATGGCACAGCAGCATGGGAGAGTGATTAACTGAGTAGGAGAGGCAGTTTCCTATGGCCATTTTGGTAGTTAATCCACTTATAAGCTGTTTGCACATATCTAATTGTGTTCCATGCACGCTCCATTTCTCCCAGCTTTTCTTGTACTGTGTAAAAATTAGGGCTAAAAATGAATATGTGGCAGTCCCGTGTAGAAATTGAATATTTTTCTGTTATGTATTTTGATGGTGTCACTGCGTTCAAAGCGCTGTATCTCTGAACTTCTGTTAAGGGCGGGGCTCATATGCACTATGTAAACGCATCAATATCTGACGCATCTACGCTGCACATATGTATGAGCCTGCACTTAATGGAAATTCAGAGATACAGCACTTTGAATGCAGTGACACGGTCAAAATACGCAACGGAATAATATTCGACTTCAACAAAGGACTGTCACATAATTTTATAACCAAATCGAAAATATTCAAATATTCTATAACAGGACTGTAAAACGCTGTGTTTAAACTAAAACAAGGTGTTTTACATAGTGCGAAAAAAGCTGGTTAGTGGAGCTCAGTATTCATCCATTTGGAACTTAACACTAAAGAATCCACAGCAGTAATGCATCATAAGAGAAAGGACCATGCAATATGAATAGAAAGTACAAGTTTAGAGTGCAATTACAATTCTTGTCCTCTACACCACAGAATGACCCTACCAGGATGATGAAAATTCATGATCCCAGTGAGTGTATAATAACTGTTATGTACGTGACATACTATAATCTCCATAAAATAAGCCAAGCCTCGTCTTTTGCGAAAAGTCGTTGTGTAGGGTCATTATTGCTTGAAAGTATGCCCGCCTATTTATATGTTGTATCAGCAAACAGAAAAGCACTGGAGTAGGCTCTGAAAACTACTTTGAAATAGTAACAAATAAAGGCTGGCTTCATAAGCACCATTTTGTCATCATTGTTGTCTGCCGTTGCATAATTATTTGTGTGCTGCTGAGACTGCATGCACTACTGTCTGCTGCGTAATGTCTGCACGTAATGGCTTACTGTAGTAGCACACTACAGATCCATTTCTGGAAGCAGCTAAGAAATTTCTGCTGATTAAGGGAACCCATAGATTGTTGAGGAATTCTGCTTTGTGCAGGTGTACAGCTACAGCATACCACCTTTCAGCAATGAAGTCATTGCTATAATTTTGCGCATGTGTATAAACGTCTGAAACTGTGAGGCTGATGGTGATGTCAGGTCAGACTCAGTGATCATGCAGCTGGCTTGCAAAGCAGTTTGCACATGTCCTAGTATACACCTTACTAGATAATTTCTCATTGTTACAGTAATGATTGCACTATTACTTCTACTACTCCCTAAAATAATGCCCCTCCCACATGTTACACATTAATGTTTTGATAGTCCACTCAAAAATAGGCCCACCCACTGCAGATGTAGGGCCAAAACCATGCTGTTTTGATGGCCTGATATGATGAATGTAAGTACATATCTGCAGGTACTGGTGATGTATCCTACCACTCTATCATGGCCAGTACACCTAGCAGCAAGAAACACTATCATGGGGTGAAGTGAGTGTTTCCTACTAATGTACCACACAGAGAGCTGTATTGGTACAGAGGTTTGCAAGTTGGTTGTCCACAGGAAAAGCGAATCAATTTGTCACATATATCTGAGTAGGCGTGACCCGGAGGTCATGTGATTCCTTACCCGACTACCGTTAACAGTGCTAGGTTCTCACGTGAATAAATTTAACCTTTTTGGCACAGTACAGATCTGTACTAAGACATTTATGACAAACTGAAATGGGCAGTGGCTCTCAAGTGTTTAATAAGGTTAGGCTGTCTGGAACAAAGGCACAGTTACTACTGTCAATTACATTTATCATAGCCTGCAAACCTCTGTAACCCTGTACAGTATAATGTACTTTGAGTATCTAGTGACCCACAACAGCTCCCTGTGTGCGTGAGGCCCTGGGCTGTGCAGTCACAGTAGCTACATACCATTGCTGTTCTTGTACCAATACTGATGATGCTATGTATAATGTGATGTAGCTAGAGACGATACCATGTATGCTATATTTGCTACAGTTACTGCCTGACAGATGGGAATACTCTGGATGCAAGGCTGACCCGAATACAGCAGTGCTACCTTGTTAGTGAAAGGGCCAGCAACTGCAGCACCTCTAACACTCCCAAGTCCAATCGCCTTCGCAGGTGTAATGCCTCACGAGGCCCACAGAGTACTTCAGAAGCGAGTAATAAGGTACAGCGTGAGTCTAATCCTAGTAATGCTACTGCAAGTTCTACATCACTTGCTGCAAGGAATAGGAATGCTCCTCCAAAGATGATAAAGAAAATCATGAGTCCCGTTGTAAAGGTGACTAAAGTAAGCAAGGTGAAGAGGTTGGGACAGAAAATTAAGCCTATTAAAATAAATGAAAGCAGTGAAAAGGGTGATACATGTCGACGTCTGCCAAGTGGTGATTCATCAACTTTCTCAGCACCAACTTCCCACCAATCTCCAACAAATCGCTGCCCTAATGAAAGCCAACAGAAAACTTCAACTACGTTACAAGACACAGCTACAGTGAAGTTACATGTAGATACTCGGGACTGCCTGGATTCTGTTAGTTCTACGTCACTTGACGCAGCAACAAAAACATTCACTCTGACACAAGGCCTGAGAAGAAGCCCTCGTAAAAATAAGTGGCAACTGGGATGCTCACCTTCTAAGCAGGAGAAGCAATCACAGAGAAGGAAGAAGTCTGAGCAGCGAAAAAGAGTAAGTTCAATTCTGTTGTTGCCATGCAGTGAATCATAAATTTTCTTGTTCATCATTTTTAGCAACTGGAGGATGTGATTGTAGCAACTCTTAAAGCAAACAACCTGCGCCGCAGTCATCCATGTTTTCGCAAGTGCTATACAAGACTGTTCACTCTCAGCAAGAGCTTTCTAAAGGTACAGTAGGAGGCTTATCATTGGTTACCACTGGTTCATGGGTCACCATAGCCTTTATTCATATTGTTTGTCCCGTACAGTAGGAGGCTTATCACTGGTTACCACTGATTAATGGGTCATCATAGCCTGGATTCTGTTAGTTCTACGTCACTTGACGCAGCAACTTTAATTTAGCTAATTTAGTGTTAGTTTTTTCACATTGTGCAACAAAAGCTGGGGAGTGGAGCCTGGAAACAAGGCTACATGGTATGCTTATGTCTGTAAATATCGCATTTAACATCATCCTTCAGGACATGAAGACCACAAAAGGGTTGATGGAGGAGATGAAGAAAGTTGCAGAGTTTAATGTTTCCCAGGTCATTGACTTTGAATTGAGACAAGCAGGAATGTATAGCCCAATTGATAGCAGCAGCTTAAATCCATAGCTGAACTGCATTAAATGCTGTTTTTCCACTAGCAAGTGCTATACAAGACCTATTCACTCTCAGCATGATTGAGCTTTCTAAAGGTACAGTAGGAGGCTCTAGTCATAAGTGCAATGTATGTACATGTAGATGGAAGATCAAGTATTATTCAAAAGATCTGGCACGGAGTGTTTACCAAGCCAAGAACTGTGATTGGCTGA
The DNA here is from genome assembly GCA_963921505.1 of Phakellia ventilabrum. Lineage (NCBI taxonomy): Eukaryota > Metazoa > Porifera > Demospongiae > Axinellida > Axinellidae > Phakellia > Phakellia ventilabrum. The sequence goes on from OY997390.1 coordinate 3,618,645, forward strand.
CAGCTGTACGTCCTATGCAAGTATACCTAATCAGCTGTATTAGCAAGATGAAATTGCTATAATATATGGTCCTTTGCAAATTAAGATAAGAGAAAAAACGAAGGAGCTACAGGTGCTCTATGGCTTCTGAGGCCCCAATAGGCTGGAAGTAATATCAAAGTCAACTTTGAAAATTCTGGTGGGGGTGACTAGTGGGGAGCCCCACCCCTAATGGTGGGTGGGAGACCAGTTTCTCTTGCAATTAGTGCTAGTACCACCACAAAACTATAGCTGGAGGGTTTGCAGTTGCAGACAGGCCTTGTATACAGTGAGTGATACTCACTGTAACTAAAATAAAATCTGCCATCCATACAGTACGCGGAATGGCTATAGGCTGTAGCTGATAATGCACCAATTCATGCCTGCATTATTGAGCAGCTCATGCCCCTAGATCAGATTAAATGAACTACCTCAAATGCTAAGTGAGATTCTGAGCCCATGTTGTGATTATTATTAGTATTTTTTTTGTCTATGCAAGAGCAAAGGATACACACCAGATGGGCTAATAGGGTGTAGTTACGTCTGCTTATGCACTGAATTCCAAAAAGAAATTGAGTACATGTACTTGTGGCACAAATAAATGCATTAATTTTGTGTGGGCAAAAGGAATGATTAATTCTCTGACTGTAATAATTAGTCCAGGGGGAGAGGTCTGGAGGGAAATAGCACATAATTATAATAATATGAACTATCTTATAGAGCATAGCAAGTTTAAGCTCATGCAAGCCTTTGGTCAGGAAGAGATCTAGAGGGTGTATTTATTGGCCCATAGGTCTTGATACTCATTACCTTATGGCCATTTTATAAATGGGCATCCTCAAGAAATGTCTTCGCTGTCTTGTCCTTAATTGCGTAAGGGTCCCACACTGGGCATGCATACTCTAGGTGTACATGTGGTCTGGTAAGTAACAAATTTAATAGAGTTGGCTTTTGAATACACAGAGGTAATATGGCGAGATCCAAAGGTAACATTCAAAAGTCTCCAATTTTCTTCTGACTTCTGGCCCTCTAGCATTAATGGATGTGGGGGAAGAGTTGGGAATCTCTTCATTTGGATGTGTTAAATGTCAGGTACATGTAATTGTTCCTTGTGGTACTCCTGACAACACAGGCATGTTTGGAGATGCAATACCATTCACCACAATCCTGTGATATCTGGATGTCTGGTAATTTGTATTAGAAATCCAATGCAGTGTACGGTAAGTGAGACCTAACGTGGGGCTATCAGTGGTCTGTGTAGGACACTATCACAAGCATTCCTAAGATTGAAAAATTTAATACTGCCCAAATTTCCTTCCCTTTCAGCTTCTGAAACCACCCACGAGTAGTGGCTGGTTGATAGTGCAGTAACAGTTAATTTCACTTCAGACAATCCCCACTGAGAATTAGACAGAGGGTGATATGTAGCTATGAGGATGTTCAGTATTAATTTGTGAAATAATTATATTGGTCAGAGTTTTTAGGAGTACTTTTGTGATTTTGATTTGGGAATTGGCACAATTAGCTAGCCCACTGACTGGGACTGATCACCGCATAAAGACAGGTTGAAGTGTTTGGTAATAGAAGGGGTAAATGTGCATGTCAGCAGCAATATTTTTCATGCTGAAATTCCAAGATTTATTTTCTAATAGGACCTTGTAAGTTGGTAAGATTGTCAAGATCTAGCATTGATGCACAAGGATCCTTGTAAGATATATTACAATCCTGAAGGGGGCTAGTAAGATTTACTAGGACCCTGCTAATATATACATATAAATATGTATATATATATATATATATATATATTAGGATCCCAGAAGATATATTAGGACCCTGAAAAGGATCATAGCAAGATATCCTGGAAATCTTGCTAGGATCCTTGCAAGATATGTCTTGTGTAAGGACCTACTGTATGTATTATAAATGTGTGAATGCATGAGCGAAAAATCAGACATAAGCTAGCCTTAGCTTTACTATTATAATTATGCAAGTGTTTAACTGTCATAGGTTTCTTAGTCCATCGCTTCATTCACTGTCCTCTCTTCTATTTTGATCTTCTTTGTTCACTTGTTTGCATCTAGACACTTCTGGTTGCATTTCCTAGTAATATCCGATGGCATTTTTGTCTAACCGTCCCTCCTCCATGCAAATTTCGTAAAGCTTGGCCTTAAGTTGGCGGGTGACATAAAGTATTGCTCCAGGCTTCAAATTTGTCTACTACATATTGAAAACTTTGTGCAACTATAGAGTATTACATTGGAGGTAACTGCTGGATATGGCATTTTTATAACTGCCTGCACATTATTGAAGCACTTAGGAGAAAGTGGAGGGAAGACTTTGACTCAATTATAGTATTTACAGCGATAGCTTTCTGGTATCTGATCTGATGTCTGATGCATTGTTGATTAGTCTTGTCTCTAAGATACAGTACATGCAAAAATACTGTACCATGTTACTATAGTAACATATACTAAATGTGAATAAAACAGTAATGACTTAGATACATGTATCAGATTCATAGAGCATGGTAAGAAACCCATAGAGCATAGGAAGCTCTGGAAATGTGTACATATACTAAATGGCCTAGAGCATGGACAGCTCTATGCTCTAAGTATAGCTTAGAGTATGGGCAGCTATGCTCTAACTAGGCCGAGGCGGAGCCGAGGTCTAATTAGAGCATATAGCTGCCCATGCTCTAGGCCATTTAGTATATGTACACATTTCCTGTATTTCTAGAGTTTCCTATGCTCTATGAGATTCTTACCATGCTCTATGAAAAAATACTATACCCTGTTACTATAGTAACATATTATACTAAGCTATACATATACTATATTAGTAACAATAGATTTACCTCTATAGTGTGATTATTTCCATAATCGCACATTCTTTGTAATCACACACGTTTTTAGTTCAACAAAGGCAGTGCCTATAAGAACTGTAATGATATGTGATTAATATGGAATCACATGGATTCTTGTGCCATTTGGGAATATGTAATTGCATTTGTAATAGGTAAAATTGCACTTGCTTTGCTCGTGCAATTACCTTACCTATTGCTCATGCAACTCTTTCCAAATCACACTTGAATCCATGTGATTACCCATACTAACCTTGATTTACACTTTACACTACTTTATGTATAAGGCAGAATGTAAGTTAAGGAGCTTTTGACTATTTAATGCTCTTAAAAATATCAGGGTGTGGTTGACAATCTTCCATATTCAAGGCTGGATTTTACGATGTGGACAGGTCTAATTAACCAACCATGGTAGCAGCTAATAATTGTATTATAATTTTCCAGAGTATGCCTTGGTGTTTGATAAACTGCTGTAAATCTAGCTGCAGTTTTTGTTTTAGCATGAAATAGGAACAAACATAAGTGGTGGTATAAAGTCCATAAATTGGAAAATGAATAGGTATCCTATATTACTGAGTGGTGGGTGAAACATGTAGCGGTAGACAGAGGAAGACCGGGAGGAAAATAATTAATGATTTTTTGCTGCAGTGAAATATAGATAGCCAAGAAGTGTTAGCTGAAGATTACGTTTCTAGATTTCATGATCAAAGGATCCCAATTGGAGAGATTGGAAGAAGGAAGCTTAATAAGGAGGAAAGGGGGTTCAGGTTCAGCATAACAATGTGCACAGCTAATGGAGGAACACGACGTGCAGGACTAGAATGCTGTTTTGGTCATAACTCTGATGTGTGGTGGAATATAACATCATACATGTACATGTAGGGCTAGATACAACAAAGAGACTGGTCAAAGAAGCTATAGTCTACCCTATTAAAGGTGTGTGCGTGTGTGTCTGTGTGTGTGTGTCTTTATACACATGTACATGTATACAGTAACCATGCATGTACCCACAGTTGTTTACTGGTATTCTGTCTCCCGCTCACCTACGCTGCACATTAGTCAGTTAGTTCCATACTGGCAAGTGCTGTTCTATATTAAAGCCTGCTTACCACTCCTCTGCCTAGAGGCTGTACTACACGTGATGAAAGGTGACTAGTGTTCAAAAGATATTGCCTAACTAAGCCCTAGGATTCATTTACTCTCTAATTATGTGCCACTAGTTGCTTTTGTATTCTAAGACCTTGCTGGCTGTGGCCACAGAGTGCAAGACTATGTTCATTAACATCTCAGCCTCCACCATTGTCAGCAAGTGCAGGGGTAATTTGGAGAAACTCGTTAGGGTGAGGGGTAACCCCATGGTGGGTTACTCACACAGCACTTAATTAGTATACATACTACACACATATACATACACGTACATACATACATACTTGTACCATGGTGTGTGAGTGGACTGTACCGCCTAAGGTGTATCTGCTGTGCCATGTTTCATTGGCGCTTCCTCCAGTGATCTCTCAGACACATCTCAAGCATTACAGTAGATTACAAGGCAATTGCAAAGGGTAGTCAAGATAGCAGCATTATCATTGCGTAAGTATTAGCATATAACTGGTGGGACTAGAGCAGGAATGGAACCTTAATTTCTATTTTTACTCTGAGTACCCACACACTGGCTCCATTGGGTTAGTGGACCCAAACTATAAATGTTGATGCAGTCTGTAGCCGGCATTGTGACCTTATTATCCTGTGTGATGCATGATAAGTTTCATTCTGCTATTTCCAGTTAGGATCAGACATCAAGCTGGTGATAATGAAGGCAGCCATGCATCCTGTGAGGCAGAAATTTGACAAACTGGAATCCCTCATCGAAGGAAGCTCAGGGAAACGGGACATTGTAATGAGACTTGTAACTACTAGGAATGTGGGGGTACATACTAAACCCTCGGCTAGACAACTGTCTAGTAGGTATGTAGAGTACGTGACAGAAGCAGTATGAATCTGTATAGCTAAAATACTATCATCACTAATACAGTGCAATCACTGTATTAAGATTGTCAACTGTTGAAGTTCAGAAGCCACTGCAATTATTATACATGTACAGGCACCTGAATTCAATGTACTTACATGTATGTCTCTCTCTCTCTCTCTCCGAAACACATAATCAAGTGCTTCTTCTTGTTGTTATTATTGCATAATTATGACGCACACCAACAGAGGTCCAGTAAAGGTACAATTAATGCTTTTAACAAGAAGAAACAGTTCTAATAATAATTATGTTCATTTGACCGTGAGGTAGAACCGTACAAACGTAGATCCCGGACACAGTAGGTATCCTCTGAAAAATACTGCTTCAGGTGGGAGACACCGCAGAGAGAGTTGTAGCCAACTGAAGTGTAGCAAAAAATTTAACAAACTTGAATAGCATGGACAAGAGAGGATGGACACTTGGATGTAGCTGAGCATGAAAAAGACCATGATCTGTAAGCTATCCACTCTTGAAGTAAGGTGGCGAATTCTGGTGTGGCAATTGAAAGGAAGCCCCAAACATATTATTGAAAGTGCCTCAAGAGAGCAAAGAGTAGGATTAGAAAGATTCTCAAATTGCAGCACCATTGATAGAGAGAGAGGCAAAAGAATCTAAAAAGGTTGGTGGGAATGGCTGGATCAATGCCAGTGACCATATCACAGGTTTTCAGCATTTCAGTAGAATCACACAGATTGTAAGTTAAAATATGGCCTAATTATGTGTGAGTAACAGTGTTAATAAATTGGTGTTCAGAGCCACAGAAATAAACAGTTGCCTTGCAATCACTGGAGGGCAAACTCCTAAATCTGATGAGCTGAGTTTTTGAAGCATTAAATTTCAGGCCATGGCAAACTGAGCAAGACTCACAGGAGTTTAGTATTATCCGTAAGGCTGAAAGGGAAGGAGTAAGAAGAATTAAATCATCAGCATGACAGAAAGCACCAGTGAAGTGGTGGTCCCAATGACACACATCCAGTGGCATTACGCTTCAGCTGAAGCAGAAGCTCACCCAAATACATATATATAAGTAAACAGAACAGGGGACAGAACATCACCCTGATGAACTCCATTAGCTACAGAAAAAGAATCAGATACAATACCGTCCCATTTTACACTGAGATTTGTACCAATGTAGCAAGAAAGAGATAATGAGCGCTAGCAGAGGTAAATGACTTTGAAGCTGACAGCCAAAAAGAATGTCATGCCACACTAGATCAAAAGCATCAAGCAGGCAACCAAAAACAGCTGAGCCATTATGTGCGTATCAATGAGCTACATTTTCACAGCACCAGTACATAGGGATGTGGACATGGACCATTTTAAACAAAATTGCAAATCAGAGGTGGAGAATTGGTCGGGGTATTGTAATAGAAGGCACCATTCAAGGGGTTTGCTTCGAGTAGGTGCTAAAGCGATAGCACAATAATTGTCACTGACATTTGGGGCCTTACCCACTCTTTGGGATGGGTACAAGAGTACAATCTCTAGGCGTAAAGGAATGATGAATGATAGCTGTGAAAAGAATGGATAGGGGTGCCGCGATAATAGGAAGACACATGGCCAGATGGTCCAAAACAAGATTAAGAGAGTCATCAAGATTTGCTCAAGAGAAGGCAGAGTGGACACACTAAATGAAAATACAAACATAATATGCCTTTTTTAGGATAGTTCATTATACAATACCCTCAAAGATCTCCAGGCTCAAAACTGTAGTAGAACAGGTACATGCATGGTTGCGGATTAAGAGTGGTAAAGAAATATGGAAGCATACGTATTTGGGCGGGTTTAAGCTAATGCTGATCATGCAAATGATGCAATTGCAAGTGGTGACCACTTCTAGATTACTCACAGACTCCCACTCTGTAGCTGCTCCTCTGTTATTGTCATTAGCAACAGAAACTGCAAGACAAGGCTCATATATAGGGAGGGAGCCCAGACCAGCCACACCCCCTAGCAGTCCTTCTTGGTTAAGATGCTAGCCTGAGCCCCTTGCTACATCATACCTACTGATGTACTATTAAAACATTTTGAGGTTCATTCACATAGTAGTGATCAGTGCCATGTCAGAACCACTGGTTATTGTGCCACCTTCATAGTAGTGATCGGTGTAACCTACTGAGGTTCAATATAGAAAGTGGCGAGATACATGACCATGGTAACATAACTTAACTTAACCGATAAGGCCTAAGTTAGCTTCAAGCATAAACTGTACAGGCTAACTCTATTATTTTTACTACCATACTGTCTTATTAATGGTATGACACATTTTCTTGATTCCACACATGGTACTTTGGGTGGTTAAACGTTGTTTATTATTGACAACCTAAGTCGGAGTAGGGACACCTAGTTGGTCTAATGTACGAATATCACAAATTATTCAAATACATGATTGTATACATAAGGTTCTAAAGCTAAACACGTAGTACTTTAAGTGCCAACTCAGAAACCAACGTACATGCCACTTTATGTTGCAAGTGCAGTTGCGGTATACACGTTATCAATAACTACCTCAAGTGTCAGAGAGGGTCTCTAGAAATTTTTCAAAATTTACAGCTAAGGGTTAGCATCATAAAAAAATACCATCCGTGGAAATTGTGAGGCTAATTAAATATCACATCAGACATACGTAAGGTTCTGAAGCAAAAATATTCATTGTTTCATACACCACCGTGTACTTAACGTATGTTTGCTACACTTTGGTATGAAGATAGCGTTAAATTTATATTTTAACCAATAAAAGTTAATAAATGTTAGCCTTTACAGGAAGCTAACTTAGGCCTTATGAGTTGAGTTGTGTTACCATGGTCATGTTTATCTCGCCACTTTCTATACTGAACCTCAGTAGGTTACAGATGCGGCACGATCACTACTATGAAGGCAATATCTATGATGAAGGTGGCACGGTTGACTCCTGAAATAACATGGCCGTGCCCCACGCGGTACCAAAAGCTGTACCAGCTGTAAAAGAGGCCTATTTGAAAATAGAGAAAAGTGCTCAGCCTCTCTGCCATTGTTGAACCGCACCAATGCGAACACCAATCCTAGCCTGTAGCTAGAAATAACATGGCCACGCCCCACCGTACGTACCAAAAGCACGTCTAACAGACAACAGTGCAGTCTACCATCATTCAAGCTATATATCTACTTTACCCCTGGTGAAGGCTTCCGACTTAACTTCCACCAAGAGCCGTGAGGGCAGAAACTTTGGATCCTGCCGTCTCACGCGATGATCTCGGGTAAGTGCGCATAGCTACTGTACATCTGATTTTACAGTATCTAGGGTACATTATAACTAGCAACTTAACCAAGAGAGCACATAAAAATGCTCCCTTACTGGATCACATAAAGTCTTTAAGTCATAGCTAGCGATACACCAGGTGTTGTGTATCAAGAAGTTTGCACTCAGTGAAAATAACCATTTCTCACTTTTCACTATAATTTGATGTTTTGCTTTACGAGTACAGCGGGTTAATTTTTGGCCAAAGTGATTTATGAATGTAAATTTGTAGGCGTAGCTTAGATCACGTGATGGAAAACGATGACATCATTAGTGATAACATAAGCCACTAGCCTGAGCTGAAACATGATCGTGCGAGTGACAGCTTGAAAATGTTGTGTTGGTGAATTACCATGGTGATGACGGTGACGTTGACGGTAGTGGTCATCACGGTAATAACCTTGACAATCTCGACAGTTATATCTATTCATACGTACATATACATATATAATTCAGCCACCCGGGTCATGCCCTCAAACTGCTCCATCCGTGAGGCAAAAGATTATAATATTATTGGTATGGCCTAAATGCTCTCACCCTTGATACGTATTAATAAATTCTTGTGCACGCTTATACTGGTTCAATAAATCCAGTCAATTACGTGATGTCCTGCATGAACGTAGAAATTGTACAATAGGCTTACCAATGAGATTGTTACAGTCTTTAAAATTGATTCGTATCACATGGTTGTGGCTTTTTACTCCATGCTTGCCATGAAGAAGTACTACTTGGATTGCTGAGGTGTGTGTACACAGACCTCGCAAAAGTAACAAGCAAGCGGTACATTGCCATCATGGTTTGACCAGGAGCACTGGCATGACACAGTCAGAGGAGGTCGGAAGCGTATGCGGATGTATACGGAATTCCGTCTACGTAGGTTTATACGATGATGTCATGGCTCAACGAAGGGTCAATGGAGGAGCACGTCACTGTCGAGTTTTGGAGCGGATCTGGTCCCCCTGTAAAGTGTCTACAGACGCTGTCGCTGCAGTTTTCGAAGAGTGTGGATGGCTATAAACTGATATTGAGCGCCTGGAGTCCTGAGGCATCTTCTGCTAGGAGCCAGGGTGAGCCTAAAATGACAGTCAGAATAGCGGGCGGAAGTGAGGTATGTTTGAGCAGCTGTAGCTCCATAACAGAGTGCGCTAGAATTATGGGACTTGCGCCATCTGAAAGACAGAAAGTCATTAATTCTAGCAATACCTATTTGTGGGGCCTTGGTTTTGGAGCTGTGGGCCTCTGAAGTTAGGCAGTATTTAGAAATATTTCCAAAGTAGGCAGAGTTGGATCATGTGTAGCACCCATATGCAAGGAGGTATGAAGTCAGCGATTTCAGTTGATGAAAGTACTAAGCCTGATGCTTCCAGAGCCGTGCCTTTTGTACCTGGCACCCCCCTTAGTTTCAGAGCTATGGGCCTCTGGAATTAGGCATTATTTGGAATTATTACCAAAGTAGCCCGAGTTTAACCAAGTGTCGCTCTTACATGCAAGGTGATACAAAGCTAATAATTACACCAAATGAAAGAACTATGTCTGCTGATTCTAAATGTATGCTTTTTGTATGCTGAAATTGTTTTTGTATGTCTGACTGCCATTTTAGGCTCACCCTGGCTCCTAGCAGAAGATGCCTCAGGACTCCAGGCGCTCAATATCAGTTTATAGCCATCCACACTCTTCAAAAACTGCAGCGACAGCGTCTGTAGATACTTTACAGGGGGACCAGATCCGCTCCAAAACTCGACAGCGACGTGCTCCTCCATTGACCCTTCGTTGAGCCATGACATCATCGTATAAACCTACGTAGACGGAATTCCGTATACATCCGCATACGCTTCCGACCTCCTCTGACTGTGTCATGCCAGTGCTCCTGGTCAAACCATGATGGCAATGTACCGCTTGCTTGTTACATTTTCGAGGTAGTAGTAGACGTATAAAAAGCTGTTGTCATCAAAATGACCGTGAAGACCTAGAGTAGCAAAATCGGTACCAGACCTTATGTATCCTAGAAAAATAGTGCCATTCGAATTGTCACACTATAAGCTATATTTGTAGTAGGATATAATTTTTCTCATAACAAGGTGAATGTAGAGCATTATGGGGCGAGTGTGAGCAAGGTGGCCGATGGTATGTGGCAGCTCTCATAGCTCTAGCCCTCTTTCCTCTCCAGCTGCAGTGTGTCTTGTTGGTGACCTGGAGAGACGGTAACTCTCCTCTGTCAGTGTTGCCGAATCCTCATTCATGCTACAAGATCGAAGACAAAGAAGCGATAACTCTAGATTGATACCATTATTTAAAGTGAGACAAAAAGATTGCAGTACATAAAATTAGGTGAGCATCCAATATCCAGAACGGCAATAAGATTGCAATACATTGAAGATAGGTATAGGCATAGAATATGCAGAACGACGTAGTACCCTAATTGCCGAGCGCAGCGAGGCCAATAATCGCGACCTATGGGCTCAACATTTCAGCTAGCGTTTATATATATATATATATACGTATTTATGTAGGTATATCGTGATGTAACACACGTTTTGTCCCGGGGGGCCACACGTGTTCAAAATGATGTCTCTGGCAGTTACATGATGCCGTCTTCGAACTTGTAGTGCACGAAGAGTCAGAGAGTTGGACACGTATACCACATAGTTTTACTAAGGAAGGCCTACTACAGCTCCCAGGTTAATAGAGTTTGTGTACCCGTTGTATAAGCAGCGGCATGATCAAGCAATGCAAACGTGAGTTTCAAGCACTACAGGCCCTCTGTCTACTCTCTCGTGGCATCCGTGGCTGATTCTCCAAAACTCCTGTAGAGAGATAGTTTACCTGGATGTCAGTCGTTTTTCGTACCTGCACTGTTCAGCTATTATTCTCGCAACAAAATAGTTGGCCCCAGCCCCAGTCTGCATCATGTGTGCAACCCGGGGTGCATCGGGGGCTACCCCAGCCCCAGTCCGCATCCGTGTGCAACCCGGGGTGTGATGATGTCAGGAAAAGGTCTGCAAGCATGCCTTCCAGGAAATAATGATGTTAATACGCATGGCACAGCTTAGAGATCTCCTTTTGAAGGCCAGTTTTCCTTTTTAGGTAGTGTAGCCTTAAGACATAGCAACTACCTGTTTATGCATGCCTCTGGTAGCAACGCGAGGCATATTACGCTTGTGTATTCCTAGTAATGATAATAACTAAGTGAATGCAGGACATTATGGGGCGAGTATGAGCGAGGTAACTAGCACTGGTATGGGGCAGCTCTCGTAGCTCTAGCCCTCTTTCCTCTCCTGCCGCAGTGTAGCTTGTTGGTGACCTGGAAACAGGGTACATGTAGTTCTCCTCTGTTGTTGTTGCTAAAGCCACGTGCGGCAAATTCAAAGACGACGAAGTAGACTGATACCATTGTTGGAAATGAATTGTAGTACGATAATTAGATGAGCATACGGAATGACAATGAGAGAATTTGGATTGCAATAGGTAGGCATAGAACGATCCCGATTCTACTGTACTGGAAGAGTTCACTTCAGGGACATCCCCTTAGTGATTGGTGACGTCACAGTAAGTTAATACTTTCATTTTAGCACTATTTGCTGGGACTTCCCCATGTCGTTTGTGAGCTATTATACACTAAATAATGTCTGCTAAGTAGACGGATACAATAATGACAAGTACATGTATTCTTGGTAGCCTCGTCCCCAGGCCACACCCCCCTGAAAATAGTGGCCTGGTATCCGCTGTTTGCATACATGCAAACAAATTGCTAAATGTATGAAAAAGGGTCGGTAAAATTATCCATAAACGATGTCAGTCAGATTGCAAGGAGTAGCAGGGCGGCAGTATACGTATATAGTACTCAGAGAATTGGTAATCAACTTTGATTCTGATTTTCTACCACTAAAATGGCTCTCAAACCAGTCTAGAATGGTAAAAGAACCAGTAATTTTCTATCTGCTACAATTATGGTAGCTATCTTATTGCAGAAATTCGGAAGCACCTCTCTCCTGGCGATATGCAATCTCGAATGTGGTCTTCTAGGCTTTTCAGTGGCAAATGGGATTGCAAATTGGAACTATCAATCACTTTCCAAGTATCTACCTTGTGAAAAACCAGCGTGGCAGGCTTGAAAGCCTCCTGCCTTCACTTACATGTACAAATTCGTGACACGGAAACATTTGCGGATTCGTAAGCGAACGTGATGTAATCATACGCGGACATGATACGGCAATTCCCAGAATTATGGGAAATTAAGCTCATGCGCAAACAGTGGATACCAGGCCACTCTTTCAGGGAGAGGGGTGTGTGCCCTGGGTACGAGGCTAGTATTCTCAGCTGCTGAATATGCGGAATGATGTATGCACCATGATGATGCCACGTTCACATCGCTAGTATAATAAATAGGATGTACTTGGAAAGACGTCATACCATATATAGCTTGCTACACTATACAATATTTAGCTAGGAACTTTGTAGTCAAGAATGATCTTCCACTGTAGTTTATGAAAGGCTTTGTATTGTATTTATAAACTTGAAACCTTGCACACAAGCTGCATATATATATCTGTGCTAATGTTTCTGGCTATGTGCAATATCATACAACTGAAGTACTGGTGTGTATTGGTAAGTAGTTGCCTCGTGTGCACTCTACCGCAAGCTTTAACAACTAATGGCAGCATCATGTACAATGTAGATAGGACTACATAGAAGTATCGGCACTGACTAGTTTTGACTTGGAACATTGCTACACAGAAGAATGGAATTATGGGCTTATAAGACAGGGCTATACATAAAAAGATCAAGCTGTCGTACACCCCCCACTCCCACAGTCTCCAGGCTACTTTATAGCGCGTAGATGTTTAGCTGATTTGAAGTTTATTGTATGGAGGTAGCCCAGGAGTGCATGGAGCCAGTAAAGCCAGTCAGCTTAGGTTGATACCCAGACCATTAAGCATTAGGCAAAGGAAGGGCTATCATGGAGTACGGTAGTACTCCATATGTAGGGATGGGCCCCCAAAAAAATGGCCGCCACATTAAATGTGTACAAAATGGTATGTTCAAAAGTCTACTTTACATGTAGTCATAAGCCTTTATGAACAATACCTGTTATTCTCGAGTGTTTTCATCAGCAACAAGACTCTTAGTGATGCTGGAGAGCACTGCTGAAGCACCACATGTGTCATCGGCGAGTTGCTAAACGGGCAAATTGTCCTTTTGTAATTATTTCTTTCAGCTGGGCTAGCACGATATTGGCCGAAGCAATTACAATGATTCAAACACGAAGAAGCGACATTTACATTTGGTGAGTGCTCTCATACCGGAGCGTTTTCAAAGAAGTTTTCGGCAGTGATTTACTAGTGCTCTCAAGTGAACGCTTGCCATTCCATGCCATTTTTGTTCATAACAATTAGCTAATAACGTCACCGAAAGTTGAACTGTATTTGGTAGTTTGAAGCCTATAATGCTTGCGATGTCTGACGTGTACACGAGCTTCTGTCAGGACTTGGAGTGCGCTTTATCATAGCAGTGAGTTGCTATGAGATACATTAGTATAATGAATGCAACTGATAGGCTAGGCTGACCTCGATGATATGCATTAAATAGAGTCAGTACCCGCCTAGCTCTCAGTGCTGTGCACCCCTACTAGCTACATGTACAATCCTTGCCCGTATTGCCTTGCAGTTGTTTGTGGTCTCATTTGAAGTACGTATAACTATACTTGCTAATACTGCACAATTAAATGTGCTGTGATATAGCTACAAGCTGCTATGCCATGTATGCTGCTGCCATTCAGAATGTGTTCTGTAAAGACAGAAGATGACTCTGCTGTAGTTTTGCTGTTGTTGGTTTGCTTCGAAAAATGTAACTTTACATCACTACTGAACATACTATCCTTTGCTAATCATGATTTATGACAACACGTCTGCAAGGAAAGTTTCTCCCCCAGCAAAACCAACAGAAACAAGTTGCAAAAAAAACATTAAAAAAATTAAGAACCGTGTAGGGATGGAATCCCAAAAAAGCAACCAAACAAGGTAGAAACGACACCACAGTAGCTACTTTTACGAATTGCCGTCCCTACATCTTTTGCCATTTTCCAACCATTCCTCGTGGTGCTTATTACATGGCATGACAGGAAGTTAGACCAACACAATTGTGATGTTTAAATCCTGTGGCATTTATTTGAAAGTACATACTTTGGACACAAAGGTCTGCATTGTGAGGTAGATACAATCATTTAGATATTGCCGTTCAACATGGTGTGGATTGTGTGTGAGGATGTGGGGTCAACAGTATTGAGTCTACGTGCATGTTGCTACAAAAGTCATAGTGTAAGAGTGTGTTACGAAGTGCTGCAATCTTTTATTGATTATGGATATGGGTGTGGCATGTAGGGGTTGCGGTATATGCGTCGTTGGAAAAATGGCAAAAGATGTAGGGACAGCAATCCGTAAAAGTAGCTATTGTGGTGTCGTTTCTACCTTGTTTGATTGCTTTTTTGGGATTCCATCCCTACACAGTTTTTCATTTTTTAAATGCTTTTTTGTAACTTTTATTAGGCCTGAGCCTAATATACCGGCATACATGTAATTTAGATAATAATAGGGCCTTTTCTTTTACCAAGAATAATGCGGGAATAATCCGAGATAAAAGTATTTTTTGAAGCATAGGTACAGTCCGGGGCTTGTGTGTAGACAGGGGTTCAACCATAAGCTATAACAATTAATGGCAGGAGTGTATAGATAGGACTACATAGAAGTATCACTTAATCATGTTGCATTACAAAAAGCACTGATTAGTTTTGACTTGGAAGTTGGAGCATGATATCCATGCACACATGCTTGTCACATAAGGATTTCATAAGGATAATTTTGACAGGGTTACGAGAATAATTTTTAGGAAGTTCCAAAGAGAATAGTGTGTACATATTGGAGTCTTAGGCGACGTACATGTACCAGTTATAGACATAAATATACCATAACACAAGCCGTCCAATATCACTGGATTGGACAGTTCAGCCTTATAGTAAATAGGAGTGTACAATAATTACTGTTATCATAACATAAACACTGTTATCACAACATAAACACTGTTATCATAACAGTCAGGCTTACCATATATAGCAGCTACTTATGTGGGTGTATTTGTAGGCTTCTATTGCCAAGGGCAATTACATGTAGTAGGCCCATATACAGAACTTGATTAGGTAAAAAATATTAGTGTCAGGCAGTGCCTGTATAGCTACACAGTCTTATTCATGTACTGCTTCCTATGATACTCAGCCACAAGTCCTGCATCCGCGTATACGTATAGTCTTTGTAGCCATGGTCTGGCAGTCTGAGAAACTCTTCGAAGGACTTAATAGTATGCCTCCCATATACATGTACATGTACATGTAGGCTTGTTTCTAAACTTTGGATTTTGGCTCTGGATGTGTAGAGCATTATAGCCATTAATTCCCCATGGCACTGCAGTCGAGCTGGGCCAGCCACTAGTGCTTTGTCACAGACACTATGTGACAAAATACGATTTCCGCCAACAGTGATAGTGGGTATGTGTTGCTGCTGGGTTGAGATAACTACCAATTTTCATAGTACCTTGCTTTAGCTTTACCTGGAAGCCTAGCTGTCTGGCTAAATTGATGCCAATGTCTTTTCGAAGCCATCTGATGTCTTTTGGAGCCGTTGGTAGCTCTTGGATTTGTGCTGGGACCATGTACACCGCTTCAATTACTGTAATGAAGTAATTGATTTAGCCAATTTAACACACGTATTTGTGTACAGTAAGAATATGCATACAAAGTGTTGGAACATGCAGAGAATTTAAAGAAGTCTGGCAGCTTTGCGATTATGAACCGCTCGACGCCAAAGTCTGGAATTATTAACCTTCTGGTTCTACCTTCTATTCACTAGTATTGCCACTACTATAATTGTTATTTTTTTGCAGTTAACTTGTATAATACAATATCTTCTGTGTAAAGCTCTTTCGTGCGTTATAAAATTGCAATGTGAAACCTTTCACTAACTGCAGTGCCACCATGACTATATAAAGTTTGTAATTATAGAAAATGCTATATATGGCATATTGCTTTTTCGAGTGCATGCAGTGGCTTGATGTTTTTATAGCCTTGCATTATTCCCTTAAGCGTTCTTTTATGTGATCATAGCTTGAAGGTAAACAGCTGAAGTAAGATTTTTAGAGGTGTGGTCTTGGTAGCCTCATTCCCAGTCTCTCCCTCCGGCTTCTGTACTGCAAGCAACACAAAGCTAGAGAGAGAGACTGGGAAACAGGCTAGTCTGGGGGGCTATAGCTACTTGTAACTTTATAATTAATGGTTGATATTGTTAGACGGTTGATTATTCTATGAACACGACATACACTTAAGTCACATAGCATTCTCATTTCAGTATAAACACTTGGTAGAAGTCTAAACGCTGGCATTGTCTGCCAGTTTTCCTGCATACAAAAACATGCTTAGTATTGATAATAGTAGCCCTATCCGACCCATATCTAGCACGTATCAGACACAAAATGGTCACCACCTACCCTGGAGTGCTTTGCAGGCATCCAGCCTTTCCTTCTGTCAACAACGATCCATATTCTTCTCCTGTTTTCGGGAGTAACTGGAAAGCGGAAAAAACTAAGTCCAGATCACTCACTAAAGCGATTTCTACATGCAATAGCGCAGCAACTCGCTACTACCTTCAATGACACGGAACGCTTTTGCCAACCAGGGGGTGTGTCTCACACCTGCGTTCGAGACGCTAATGAGTTAAACTGTCTCGCTGAAATTGTAAGAAAAGTGCTAGCGATAGTCATGCATGCACCTGCGAAGCATAATTTGACTGTCAATACGGAGGTAGTTAGCTAAAAATTGTATTTATATACCTGCAGGGCACTACGGCACTAAGGTAAAGAACTTCGTGAACCGGTAAGACTTTATAAATAAGGCTTGGCTATATGCAGACGATGGTTAGTTATATCTTCTTGTATTTACTAGGTAAGGAGTAAGTAATTCCGATGGCAGTGAAGATCACAAAGACAAGTGGCAGCCGCTGGACTAATACTACGTCATGTACTTGCAATGTGTATATTAATTTCGTGTTCTATCCATCCTTGCATGTGTCTCATTTACACTGACATGATTGGACAACAACTGTAATATTGGTATCTATAATCAATTGCAGTTGAAGTTGGTACCTGTACAACTGTGCTGAAGAGTGATGAAGTGAGAGCCACAGCCTCAACTCACACCCTAATTAACACCTGAGTACGTGGACTGAAAGTCTGGCGGAGTGCCAGTCATAACGTTAATCCTTGTCTGTAGAGTTTAGATTTTCACAGAAACTCTCTGATGGTGAGATAGTAATTCTAACCGTAACTTTACTCCGATAATATGGCAATATTTTAGCCAATGTTCCAGATGGCATTTATGCTAAATGTCCTTGATATTTTTCAGATACTTTTCAGATAGAATCTCTGATGTAATATTTAATTAGCTCGCCAGTTGTAACGTTAATCCTTGCCTTTAAAGTTTAGAAGACTTTTACAGAAACTGTCTGATATTGAGGTAGTAATTCTAACGGTACTTTTACTCCAAAAATATGTCAATATTTTAGGCAATGTTCCTGATAGCATTTATGACGGTAAAATATCAAGGGTATTTTCCAGATACGTTTCAGATAGAATCTCTGATGTAACGTTTAATTAGCTCGCCAGTTGTAACGCTAATCCTTGCCTGTAATGTTTAGAAGATTTTTAGAGAATCTCTCTGATGTTGAGGTAGTAATTCTAGCGGTAACATTACACCGTCATTTTGAGCTAATATTCCAGATGGCATTTATGACGGAAAATATCAAGGGTATTTTCCAGATATTTTTTGGATAGAATCTCTTTGGTAATGTTTAATTAGTTCGTCAGTTGTAACGTTAATCTTTGGCTGTAAAATTTAGAAGATTTTTACAGAAACGCTCTGATGTTAAGGCAGTAATTCTAACGGTAACTTTACACCGTCAATAAGGAAATATACCAGCCAATACTCCTGATAGCTTTTAACGGTAGGGCATTTTTCTGACATTTTTCAGATAGAGTCTCTGATATAATATTTAATTAGCTTGCCAGTTGTAACGTTAATCCTTGGCTGTAAAGTTTAAAAGATTTTTTACAGAAACTCTCTGATCTTGAGGTAGTAATTCTAACGGTAACTTTACAGCGAAACTATGGCAATATTTTAGGCAATCTTCCCGACGGCATTTATAACGGTAAATAGTCTGGGTCTTTCCAGATACTTTTCAGATAAAAACTCTGATGTAACGTTTAATTAGCTCGCCAGTTGTAACGCTAATCTTTGGGTGTAAAATTTAGAAGATTTTTACTTTGATGTTAAGGTAGTAATACCAACGGTAACTTTATACCGTTAATATGGAAATATTTCAGCCAATGCTCCTGATAGCATTTATAACGGTAAATATGTAGGAAACTTTTCTAACATGGTTCAGATAGAATCTCTGATGTAATGTCTAACTACCCTGCCAGTTGTAACGTTAATCCTTGCCTGTAAAGTTTAGAAGATTTTCAGAGAAACTTTCTGATGTCAAGGTAGTAATTCTAACGGTAACTTTATACCGAAAATATGGCAATATTTGAGCCAATGTTCGTGATAGCATTTATGACGGTAAATGTATGGGACATTTTTTAGATATTTTTCAGATAGAATCTCTGATGTAATATTTAATTAGCTCGCCAGTTGTAACGTTAATCCCTTACCAGAAGTTTAGAAGATTTTCACGGAAACTCTCTGCTGTTGGGGTAATAATTCTAACGGTAACTTTATACTACAAATATGGCAATATTTTAGCCAATGTTCCAGATGGCATTTATAACGGTAAATATCTTGGGCATATTTCAGATATTTTTCAGAGAGAATCTCTGATGTAATTTTTAATTAGCTCACCAGTATCGTTAATCCTTGCCTGTTAAAATTTGAAGATTTTTACAGAAACTCTCTGATGTTAAGGTAGTAATTTTAACGGTACCTTTATACCGAAAATATGGAAATATTTAGGGACTGTTCCAGATGGTATTTGTAACGGGAAATGGCCTGAATATTTCCAGATACTGTTCAGATAGAATCTCTGATGTAACAATTAGCTTGCCAGTTGTAACGTTAATCTTTGGCTGTAAAGTTTAGAAGATTTTCACAGAACCTCTCTGATGTTGATGTAGTAATCCTAATGTCATCGTAAATATTAGCCATTGTTCCAGAGTGCATAAAATGTTTAGGATATTTTTCTGATATAATCTTTGATGTAATGTTTAATCAGCTTGCCAGTTGTAACATTAATTCTTGGCTGTAATGGTTAGAAGATTTCCCAAAAACTCTGATGTTGAGATAGTAATTTTAACGATAAAGTAAATTTAGCAATATTTTGGACGGTGTTACAGATTTATAATGCTAGGATATTTTGTAGAATTGTGTGGCACTGTCTGATGTACTATTTAATTGCTACAGCTGCAAATTCTGAAGAAAGGCTGATGTTGGCGGTGGCAATTTGACAAAAACTTTACACACACAATTGCAAATTGAGCTTTTCTCAGATGTATTGTGAGGAAACACTACAGCTACTACTATGATAAACTTGGCAACAATATTTGCCAGATTTACAGCAAACAGTGTATATTTCACATTCCTACATTCATAGTATACATGTAATAAAATTTACTACCTGAACATTTCATAAAGCAGTTGCACAATATACAGCATAAGCTTCGGCGCCGGTGAAACACCACTACTTTCATACCTATTCGATTAGGCAGAAAAAGGCCTGATAGCCCACCTTCTGGTTTTGAAGGTCTGGCTTGGCGGAGCTGATCCAAGTTGAAGACCGTGTCAGGTAGGGAGTTTGGCTGGGGTGGAACATCTATCAGACATTAACTCAGGTGTTCTAAGGCAAACTCAGTGAGAATGGAAATCTCATGTGGAACAAAAGAGTAAAAACTTTGATTTTCAGTATGAATACAAACTGTGAAAGCATGGCCTATCAATCCCTTAGTGCCTAGGAGTTTTAGGCTAGGGGTGTCAGAAAAGTTACCACGGGGATAACTGGCTTGTGGCAGCCAAGCGTTTACAGCGACATTGCTATTTGATCCTTCGATGTCAGCTCTTCCTAATATTGTGAAGCAGAATTCACCACGTATCGGATTATTCACCTGCTAACAGGGAACATGAGCTGGGTTTAGACTGTCGTGAGTGGTAGAGTAGCCTTGCCGAGATTAAGCCCTAATGGTCCCAAAGAGCTCCTTTTTTCAGCTAGGTTAATAATTACATCCTGCTACTTTATTCCTCTATTGTAGTTTTCCCTCACACATACAGGCAATCCAGGCCACAAAAGATTGCTAAACTTCTGGATGTAGCCTTTTCTATGCATACACATTGCAAATAAAGCAGCAATATCACGTCAGTATGAGACAGCATTTGGAACGGCAACATTTCCTCAAATAATTATTATCTTTTTGGACCTTCTGTCACAGAGTATAGCTACAGTCTCAGACTCGGTACATGGTATTGTTTCCTACATCAAACATCACAAAATTTCTGAAGACAGTTTGCAAACGTTTACAACCAAAGGCTAACGTTGCAAAAATGCCACTAATCAGTGGCATAGCTAGAGTGTAGTGAATATGGTGGGGCACAAGTAAACTACTGGCGTAATGTGGAGCAGATCATTTGTATGAAGTCACTCCTCCACAAAGTGACAATTAAGCACTCTTGTAGTTTGGCTATTTCTGCTGTCAAATTAGAGTATTTTGTAAGAGCTACAAGCATACGTTACCAATCTGCAGCCTCTCCCGCCTGTGAGACTTAACCGCTCCATTACTTTTCGTTGCGCTAAGTTGGTGGGGCACCGGGACGAGTTGGTAGGGCCTGTGCCCTACCTGGCCCTACCTTGGCTACGCCACCGCCACTAATTGTGAGCAGTCTCACAGACTAATTAACATTTAACAGTCTCACCAATTAGTGGCATATTTGCAATGTTAGGCTTTGGCTGTAAAAGTTGTACTAACTGTGCTGCTAAATTTCTAGCAGAATGAGTTTATATATATATATATATATATAACTCATTTAGATGGAAACATGCATACAAGTCTGTGGTATTAACATTTTCCATGTCATTTGGATAGAAGATGCACAATTTTTTATATTAGAACCTGTAAAGTCATGCACAGTTAGATTAATTCCACTTTTTCCTTGCTCTGTTGTAAACATGGCAGTATTTTGAGTATGTTTATTAGATAGCTCATCACATGGTTTAAGGGTATCTCATTAATTATCCATGAGCATTACTACCATAGTTTACTTATGTATTCTTACAGTCAATTTTTTAGCCTCTTCCTCTCATGGGAAGATCATGGGAGAATAGCAGCGGCACCATCAACACAGCTGGTGGCATGCACAGGGAGGGATGCCCAACAGTAAGCCTCTAAAGAAAAGTCAAGGTCAAGCTATTGGCTATACTGGAGGCTTTGTGCATGTGCATGATGATCCCCTCCCAGATCAGCAAGGATCTGCAAATCCCATTTCAAAGCCAGGCCTGAACAGCCAGCTCAGGCTATTGAACCTGATAAGGCAATGTACTGCCTCTGTCTTATTATTGCATAATATAATTTTTTTTGGATATGGTCATGCTATTCATAATTATATTACCTGGAATTGGCCTGCTAAGTCTTACTGAACATCAGGAGATGCAAATGTCACCACTATAGCTCACTGTAAAAAATAGATAGTTGTTTTGACTACCTGGTGGTTACTCTAGTTCCAATTTGTGAAACATCCGATGTGAAAAACAAATTACACGGGCAATTTGTACATCTCTTTGAAGTCTGGTAAAGGCACAGAAACATCACAGATGTGCGTAACCATGTAGGAGTCAGACCTCTGAAGTTTCTGTGGATTTACTATTAGTTTTTCATTCTGAAGTCAAGCAATAAACCTTACAATTTGTGAAACAGTCTGATATGAAAAACAAACTACAAGGCAATTTGTACATCTTTTTCAAGTCTGATAGCTAAACTTCACAGATCTTTAAGCATGACCTTTGTGAAGTAAGTTTGCAATTTGTGAAACAATCTTCTATGAGAAACAAATTACACAGGCAATTTGTACAGTCAGGTAAAGGCACAGAAACTCCTGGAACTAGAGTAACCCCAAGTATATAGTCAAAACAACTATCTATTTTTTGCAGTGTATAATTAACTATATATGATGGTAAATGTCTTGGGTATTTTCCACACATTTTTCAGAGATAATGTCTGATGCAGATTCTCTAACAAACCTTCCATAATACTTTTGTAACTTTCTCTTTGTGCTAGCCGTGTCATTTAGTGGATGTGTGGGAAATTAGGAAAGTGCAGCAGGAGTGAGTTGAGCAAGGCTGCACAAGAGAAAGATATACAGCAGTATGTTGCTGTTTAGAATACCATCAATGCCTACTCTCAAATTCAAAAAATTTACAGATCATTTTAATACGTTCTCCTGTAAAACTTTCCAGGTAAATGCAATGCATTAATTAGCGCTAGCATGGTTGGTTTAATTAGGCCCGTTTATTTAGTCAAAATATTTTGAGAATTTCAAAGAAAACTTTCTGATGTTGTTAAGCCGTAACTTTATATAGTTTTCTGGATCCAATTTTGGTATCTGATTTTCTGACCTGACGCTGTTGATTAGCCTGGAGATGTCTCACTACTAACCTGGGAGCAGGCTTTCTCGATAAAATTATGTATTAACGGGAGCAATCTTTGAGCGTTTGACATAGCAAGGAAACCAGTAGCTAGTACATAGCTAGGATGTTTCAGCTCAAGAGCGTTCATCAGTTACGACACAACTCATTGTAATCGACTTGTCACTGATTCTTTGTGTGCGACAAGTCTGAAGACAACATCCACATGACTGCCAGAGGTACCATTTTGGACATATATATTCCTTGCCTCCATTGTCAGAGGAGTAATTAACAGATGTATAAATGCTGGTTTAACACTTTGCGCGCCAATGACGCATTTTTGCGTCATTGGATCGTTAGAAAGGTTGTGTTGTGTAGCCTATCGTTGAACGCGCCTCATGTATTAATGTATTAATAAGCCTCATGTATTAATAAGCCTCATACAACTAGGCCTTTGAGAACATAGTATTAATACTTGTGTATCCATATGCATGGCATATTTGACAAGATCAGGTACACATGATTGCATAATTGCTAGAAGGTAGTCTATGCCTAGACCCTCCATATACCCCACAACACCACCACCACTACCACCACCTCCCTCCTGCATCTGTGGGTGTGTGATCAATGGCCTATAAGTGCTACAATAACTTATGTTCTTCATTATTTTCAGTTCATGAATTGACGGCTACTCAAGCTGGTGTCAAGGAGGTGGCCATGCATTCTGTGAGACAATGGTGTTTGACAAACTGGAAGTCTTCACCAATGACAGCTCAGGGCTTAGGACATTGTAATGAGGCCTGTAAGGACTAGCAACATGGAGGAAGGTATAGCACATACTAAGACCTCTGCTAGACAGCTGTTATGGATACAATTGTGTATAGAGTGGCATGAAGCAGTATGAATCTATCGCTGACTACTGTACTTTGTCATATTATTCTGTAGTATTGTACCAGCATACATGTACCTCTTGATTAAGCGGAAATCTACTAACTATGTACCTGAGCTTTGGTCTCGTGCACCGACAGCCCATCGCTCCTGCTATGTTAACAAGTAATTATCAAACCGACAAATCTGAATCTCAGTTCTAAACTTTACTAGACTACTCTAGGCTGAAAGGACATAGTACGCACATCTGAAGATCGAAAGAGAACAGCAGAGGGAAGTAGGATCATAAGTATATGATGGTAGCCACTATATTCAAATATCAGCTGGGTGCTCCAGGCTCTTAGGGCAAGCTTTATACGTAAAGTTATGATCATAGAAGAGATTCCAAAACATTGTCCTTACCATTTAGTAACATTAGCCCTTGGGGTAAGATTTCATGATAGTCGTATACCGCAAATATGATATACAGTAATATTTTAGGGGAAATTCGCACTTGTGTCTGAGCTGGCGTTATAAAGGTAACTTTCTAGGAAATTTTCAAGTTAATGTCCGGGGTTATATTAGTCTGTCTGCAGTCTATTGATGCCACCTTCATAGTAGCAATTGGCAAGGAGGTAAGCAGAGGTCTGATCAAATCACGAGTCATACACATTTGGTTTGTAGAAACTCGTTGGTGCCACATCTATAACCTACTGAGGTTCAGTACAGAAAGCGGCGAAATGGACTTGATCATGCTAACACAACCCAACTCAACTCATAAGGCCTTATAAACTGTAAATGTAAACTTTTATTGGTTTGTACCACCATACTATCTAACACACATTTTCTTGATTCACGAATTGGTCTTCAATCTGAGAGAAAGAGAATATGCAGGTACTTCAGTGTGCTGCCAAGTGATTAGCTAGTATTAAGCAATCTGACTGCACACGTACTTCAAGCTGTGGTGCTAGTGACTCCCTACTGGAAAATCAGCTAGGCTACCAGCTTGTAGCCTCATTTATATGCTGTCTTCCATGTAAAAAAAGTAACAATTGTTCCATGACTCTCATTACATGTATATACATGGTTATTGTGCCACCTTCATAGTAGTGATCGGTGCCACATCTGTAACCTACTGAGGTTTAGTATAGAAAGTGGCGTGATAAGCATGACCATGGTAACATAACATAACTTAACTCATAAGGCCGAAGTTAGCTTCATGCATAAACTGTAAAGGCTAACTTTATTATTTTTAATGCCATACTGTCTTATTAATGGTATGACACATTTTCTTGATTCACACATGGTACTTTGGGTGGTTAAACGTTGTTTATTATTGACAACCTAAGTCGGAGTAGGGACACCTCCTAGTTGGTCTAATGTACGAATATCACAAATTATTCAAATACATGTATACGTAAGGTTCTAAAGCTAAACACGTAGTGTTTTAAGTGCCAACTCAGAAACCAACGTGCGTGCCACTTTATGCTGTAACTGTTGCTGTATGCACGTTACCATTAAAGTAACTACTTCAAAATTAATGTCAGGGCAGGTCTCTAAAATTTAGCAAAATTTACAGCTAAGGGCTAACGTCATGAAAAATACCATCCGTGGAAATTGTGAGGCTAATTAAATATCACATCAGACAATTGTAAGGTTCTGAAGCAAAAATATTCCAATTTTTTTTATTGTTTCAGACACCACCTTGTACTTATGCTAAAGTATATACGTTCTTCGGTTTTGTATCACGCATAATATTATTCATTTATACAGTGACTTATAAGCCATGTCATGGCTGGGCACCATATCATTATATGTTTTTATATATATGGGCATGTCACTCTAATAAAAATTTGATTGATTGATTGATTGATTTATGTTTGCTAAATTTTTGGTACGAAGATAGCGTTAAACTTATTATTTTAACCAATAAACTTTACATGAAACTAACTTAGGCCTTATGAGTTAAGTTGAGTTGTGTTAGCATGGTCATGTTTATCCATGGATAATAGAGGGCGTAGTTCTACGCGCTCTATTAGCGCCACTTTCTGTACTGAACCTCAGTAGGTTACAGATGTGGAGCCGATCACTACTATGACGGTTAACTCCTGAAATAACATGGCCGCACCCCACGCGGTATCAAAAGCTTTAGGCTACCAGCTGTAAAAGAGGCCTATTTGAAAATAGAGAAAAGTGTTCAGCCTCTCTGCCATTGTTGAATCGAAAATTGCACCAGCACGAACACCGATCCAGTGGCTAGAAATAACATGGCCACGCCCCACCGTACGTATAATTTATACCAACAGCAGTAGACAACAGTCAACCATCATTCAAGCTGTATATCTACCTTACCCCTGGTAAAGGCTTCCGACTTAACTTCCACCAAGAGCCGTAAGGGCAGAAACTTTGGATCCTGCCGTCTCACGCGATGATCTCGGGTAAGTGCACATATAGCTACTGTACATCTGAAACGGACTTCATTTTTATATATAGTTACTGTATCTAGCAGGGCCGTAGCAAGCAGTTTTGAAGTGATCCGGCCAGGGGGCGTGGTCAGATTCCCTTAATATTTGGTGGGCACTCTTTCTAGGGGGGTCTGGGGGCATGCCCCCCCAGAAAATTTAGAGATTTTAGGTGCTACGAGGTGCTTTCTGAGGCCTTATGAGGCATCTTTTCATGCATGCATACAGTGCAAATAGTCAACAAAATTTAACATGCTAGTTCAAGATATTTCATATCTAAAATTTAGCCAAACATTTTTATATAAATTATCCAACTGGAGGTTGTACTCAGCAATGGGTCAGTTCAAGCAAAATGCACTGAGCTGTGGAGCGGATCAGCGAAGTGCTGACTCGGCAATTTCGTAGTGCGCTTCCAGTTAGCTTGCCAAAACAGACGTATCATCGATATCTATCACTTTTTCGCTGTCTAGGCAATACGAAACTAAGCTAGCTTGACGTACTTTGGTCTAATGGGCCTGCAAACTTCCAGTAGCTATCACTCTTTATGGCACAGTAACGTGACGTTATACTTCTGCGCATGCACAATTCCAAAAATTATCTGCCGAAAACTGGTCCGGCCAAAACCGGACCGGCCGGACCGCTTGCTACGGCCATGTCTAGGGTACATTATAGCTAGCAAGTTAATCAAGAGAGCACATAAAATTGCTCCCTTGCTAGAGGTCTTTAAGTCATAACTAGCGATACACCAGCTGTTGCATATCAAGAAGTTTGCACTGAAAATAACCATTTCTCACTTTTCGCTAAGGCCGTATCAATTTGCTTTACGAGTATGGTGGGTCAATTTTCGGCCAAAGTAATTTATGATCGTAAATTTGTAGGCGTAGCTTAGATCACGTGATTGAAAACGATGACATCATTGGCGATAACATAAGCCACCGGCCTGAGCTGAAACATGAGTGGCAGCTTGAAAATGTTCCAGTTTGTGTTGGTGATTTAGCATGGTGATGACGGTGACGTTGACGGTAGTGGTCATCACGGTAATAACCTTGACAATCTCGACAGTTATATCGTATTTATGCGTACATAATTTTACATATATAATTCAGCCACCCGGGTCACGCCCTCAAACTGCTCCATCAGTGAAGCTAAATTGGTATGGCCTAAATGCTCTCACCCTTGATACGTATTAATAAATTCTTTTGCACACTTATACCGGTTCAATAAATCCAGTCAATTACGTGATGTCCTGCATGAATGTAGAAATTGTGCAATAGGCTTATCAATGAGGTTGTTAGCTACAGTCTTCAAAATTGATTCGTATCACATGGTTGTGGCTTTCTACTCCATGCTTGCCATTAAGAAGTACTACTCGGATTGCTGAGGTGTGCGTACACAGACCTCACAAAAGTAACAAGCAAGCGGTACATTGCCATCATGGTTTGATCCGGAGCACTGGCATGACACAGTAGTAGAGGTATATAAAGCTGTTGTCATCAAAATGACAGTCAAGACCTAGAGTAGCTTCAAATAAAATCGGTAGACAGACCTTGTACCTACATGTATCCTAGAAAAATAGTGCCATTCGAATTGTCACACTAAAGCTATATTTGTATTAGGATATAATTTTTCATTGGATTCTCATAACAAGGTGAATGTAGAGCATTATGGGGGCGAGTGTGAGCAAGGTGGCTGATGGTATGTGGCAGCTCTCATAGCTCTAGCCCTCTTTCCTCTCCTGCTGCAGTGTGTCTTGTTGGTGACCTGGAGACACAGTAACTCTCCTCTGTCAGTGTTGCCGAATCCTCATTCACGCTGCAAGATCGAAGACAGAGAAGAGGTAACTCTAGATTGATACCATTATTTAAAGTGAGACAAAATACATAAAATTAGGTGAGCATCCAATATGCAATGAGATTGCAATACATTGAAGATAGGTATAGGCATAGAATATGCAGAACAACGTAGTACCCTAATTATGATAATAACTAAGTGAATGCAGAACATTATGGGGTGAGTATGGGGCAGCTCTCGTAGCTCTAGCCCTCTTCCCTCTCCTGCCGCAGTGTAGCTTGTTGGTGACCTGGAAACAGGGTACATGTAGTTCTCCTCTATTGTTGTCGCTAAAGCCTTATGCATTTCGCGCTGCAAATTGAAAGACGACGAAGTAGGTTGATGCGATTGTTGGAAATAAATTGTAGTACGATAATTAGATGAGCATACGGAATGACTGAGAGAAATTGGATTGCAATAGGTAGGCATAGAAACGATCCCGATTCTACCGGAAGAGTTCACTTCAGGGACATCCCCTTAGTGAATGGTGACATCACAGTAAATTAATACATGTACGTTCATTTTAGCAGTATTTGCCGGGACTTCCCCATGTCGTTTGTGAGGTGTTATACACTGAATAACATCTGCTAAGTAGACGGATACAATAATGACAAGTACATGTAATCTTGGTAGCCCTGTCTCCAGGCCACACCCCCCTGAAAATTTATGGCCTGGTATCCACTGTTCGCGTACATGCGAACAAATTGCTAAGCGTATGAAAAAGGGTCAGTAAAATTATCCGTAAGCGATGTCAGTCAGATTGCAAGGAGTAGCAGGGTGGCAGTATATGTATATAGTACGCAGAGAAGTGGTAATCAACCTTAATTCAGATTTTCTACCACTAAAATTATCCGTAAGCGATGTCAGTCAGATTGCAAGGAGTAGCAGGGTGGCAGTATATGTATATAGTACGCAGAGAAGTGGTAATCAACCTTAATTCTGATTTTCTACCACTAAAATGTGGTACGTGTAAACGTACACCATATGCATCTCACTTCATTCTGCAAAAAAAGTCATGGCACTCAAAGTAGTCAATATAATAACTATGGTATGCTGTAACCATCTAGCCTCGTTCCCAGCCTCCACTCCCAGCTTTTTTTTTGCATGTTGTAAAAAAATCTACAACATCCAAAAAAAAACAAGTATGAGTGGAAACTGCGAACAAGGCTAGTAACCATCTCTGTGATACACTCATGCGCTATACTATCAGTGGTGTAGCCAACAATTAGTGGTATTATTTCTTGAAAGCATACTTCCCACAAGGCGCCTGCATGATACATGTATGCACTAGTTCTAGCTATGTAGCTACTGTTCACTTGTGAAACAAATCTGGTCACTTATCGCGTGCCCTTAAATGTGACCACATTTAATATGACTGCTTTTCTCTCACTTGGCACTGCGGTTACCCTTTAATAAATAATTAAATGATTAAATGGAGCTTTTGTTTCCCATCTTCAAAAGGTATGAGAAACATTTGAAGGGGGCAGATAGGAGCAAATCATTACAGACTTCTTGATACGTACGATATATAGGATGCACTTGGAAAGACATCATACCATAAATAGCTTGCTACATTATACAATATTTAGCTAGAAACTTTGTAGTCAAGAATTATCTTCCACTATAGTTAGTGAAAGGCTTTGTATTGCATTTATAAACTTGAAACCTTGCACACAGGCTGCATTATATCTGTGCTAACACTTCTGGCTATGTACAATATCGTACAACTGAAGTACTGGTGTGTATTGGTAAGTAGTTGCCTCACATACACTCTGGGGATTCAACCACAAGCTTTAACAATTAATGGCAGCATCATGTAGCTAGGACTATACATAGAAGGATCAGCACTGACTAGTTTTGACTTGGAACATTGCTACACAGAAGAATGGAATTATGGGCTTATAAGACAGGGCTATACATAAAAAGATCAAGCTGTCGTACATTCCCCCCCCCCCCCCTCCCACAGTCTCCAGGCTACTTTATAGCGCGTAGGAATATGATGTTTAGCTGATTTTGAAGTTTATTGTATAGAGGTAGCCCAGGAGTGCATGGAGCCAGTAAAGCCAGTCAGCTTAGGTTGATACCCAGACCATTAAGCTTTAGGCAAAGGAAGGCTATTTATTAGGCCTGAGCCCAATATGCCGGCATAATTTAGATAATAGTAGGGCCTTTTCCATACAAAGAATAATGTGGGAATAATCCAAGATAAAAGTATTTTTTGATGCATGGGTACGGTCCGGCCCTTGCGTGTAGACGGGTTCAACCATAAGCTATGACAATTAATGGCAGGAGTGTATAGATAGGACTACATAGAAGTATCGCTTAATCATGTTACATTACAAAAAGCACTGACTGATTTTGACTTGGAAGTTGGAGCATGATGTCCATGCTCACATGCTTGTCACATATAATTTTCATAACATTTGGGAGGATAATTTTTAAGTGAATGAGGAAGTTCCAAAAGAATAGTGTGTACATATTGGAGCTTAGGCTAAGTACATGTACCTGTTATAGACATAATCACTGTTATCATAACATAAACACTGTTATCACAACATAAACACTGTTATCATAACAGTCAGGCTTACCATATATAGCAGCTACTTATGTGGGTGTATTTGTAGGCTTCTATTGCCCAAGGCAATGTAGTAGGCCCATATACAGAACTTGATTAGGTAAAAAATATTAGTGTCAGGTAGTGCCTGTATAGCTACACAGTCTTATTCATATACTGCTTCCTATGATACTCAGCCACAAGTCCTGCATCCGCATATATGTATAGTCTTTGTAGCCATGGTCTGGCAGTCTGAGAAACTCTTCGAAGGACTTAATAGTATGCCTCCCATATGCATGTACATGTAGGCTTGTTTCTAAACTTTGGATTTTGGCTTTGGATGTGTAGAGCATTATAGCCATTAATTCCCTATGGCACTGCAGTTGAGCTGGAGCAGCAACTAATGCTTTGTCACAGACATTTTGACACTGTGTCACAAAATACGATTTCCGCCAACAGTGATAGTAGATACGTGTTGCTGCTAGATTAAGATAACTACCAATTTTCATTGTACCTTGCTTTAGCTTTAGCAGAAAGCCTAGCTATCTGGTTAAACTCGGGAGTAAGGCTCTCCTATGCTGTGTATAGATAATTTCGGTGAGACCGTTAAACTTGTTGATGCATCGAGCATAGGTGTGAGACACGCCCCCTGATTGTCAATCGTGTTCAATGCTATTGAAGATGGTAGTGAGTTGCTGTTCTATTGCATGTAGAAATCGCTTTAGTGAGTGGTCTAGACTTTTTTTTTTACTTTTCCAGTTGCTCTCGAAAAGAGGAGAAGGAAATGGATTGTTGTTGAGAGAAGGAAGGGCTGGATGCCTGTAAAGTACTCCAGGATACATGTCGACCGTTTCATGTCTGGTACGTGCACTGTTCTGCTTCTGTCCTAGATAGGGGTCGGGCAGGCCTACTATCATCATTACTAAGCATGTTTTTTTTTGTACGCAGGAAAGCTGGCAGACAACAACCAGCAGGTAAACTGCTACTAAGTGTTTGTTGCCTCCCGAAGTACCAGTAGGATAGTGTAATAAACACTTGGTAGAAGTCTAAACGCTGGCGTTGTCTGACAGTTTTCCTGCGTCCAAAAAACATGCTTAGTAATGATAATAGTAACCCTGCCAGACCCCTATCTAGCATGTACCGGACACAAAATGGTCACCACCTACCCTCGAGTGCTTTGCAGGCATCCAGCCTTTCCTTCTGTCAACAATGATCCATATCCTTCACGGAAATTGTAAGAAAAGTGCTAGCGATAGTCATGCATGCACCTGCAAAGCATAATTTGACTGTCAATACAGAGGTAGTTAGCTAAAAATTGCATTTATATACCTGCAGGACACTACTGACACGAGGGTAAAGAACTTTGTGAACCGGTAAGGCTTTATAAATAAGGCTTGGCTGTATGCAAATGATGGTTAGCTAGCTATATCTTTAATTTACTAGGTAAGGAGTAAGTACTTCTGATGGCAGTGAAGATCACAAACACAAGTCAGGTGGCAGCCGCTGGACTAATACTACGTCGTGTACTTGCAATGTGTATATTAATTTCGTGTTCTATCCATCCATGCATGTGTCTGTCTCATTTACACTGACATGATTGGACGACAACTGTACATGTAATACTGGTATCTATAATCAACTGCAGTTGAAGTTGGTACCTGTACAACTTCTCTAGATGTACTGAAGAGTGATGAAGTGAGAGCCACAACTCACCTCACGCGCTACTTAAGACCTGAGTACGTGGACTGAAGTCTGGCGAATTGCCAGTTGTAACGTTAATCCTTGCCTGTATAGTTTAGAAGATTTTCACAGACACTCTGATGGTGAGGTAGCAATTCTAACGGTAACTTTACACCGAAAATATGGCAATATTTGAGCCAATGTTTCAAATGGCATTTATAACGGTAAATGCCCTGGGTATTTTCCAGATACTTTTCAGATAGAATCTCTGATGTAATATTTAATTAGCTCGCCAGTTGTAACGTTAATCCTTGGCTGTAAAGTTTAGAAGATTGTTATAGAAACTCTGATATTAAGGTAGTAATTCTAACGGTAACTCTACACCGAAATTATGGCTATATTTAACCAATGTTCCTGATAGCTTTTATAACGGTAAATGTGTTGGGTATTTCTAGATACGTTTTGGATAGAATCTCTGATGTAATGTCTAATTAGCTCGCCAGTTGTAACGTTAACCTTTTGCTGTAAAATTTAGAAGATTTTCACAGAAACTCTCTGATGTTAAGACAGTAATTCCAACGGTAACTTTATACCGTCAATGTTGAAATATTTTAGCCAATGATTCTGATAGCTTTTAAACGCTAAATATCTAGGGCATTTTTCTGATTTTTTTAGATAGTATCTCTGATAAAATATTTAATTAGCTTGCCATTTGTAACGTTAATCCTTGGCTGTAAAGTTTAGAAGATTTTCACAGAAACTCTGTGGTTGAGGAAATAATTCTAACGGTAACTTTACTCCGAAAATATGGCAATATTGTAGGCAATGGTCCAGATGGCATTTATAACGATAAATGGGCTGGGTCTTTCCAGATGCTTTTCAGATAGAATCTCTGATGTAATTTTTAATGAGCTCGCCGGTTGAAACGTTAATCTTTGCTTGTAAAGTTTAGAAGATTTTCTGCGAAACTCTGCTGTTGAGGTATTAATTCTAACGTAAATTTATAGCACAGATATAGCCCTATTTTAGGTAGTGTTTCAGAAGGCATTTATAACGGTAAATGTCTTGGTTATTTCCAGACACTTTTTAGATAGAATCTCTGATGTAATACTTAATTAGCTCGCCAGTTGTAACGTTATTCTTTGCCTGTGAAGTTTAAATTTTTTATGAGAACTCTCTGATGTTGAAGTAGTAATTCTAACGGTAACTTTGCACCAAAAATATGGCAATATTTTAGGCAATGTTCCAGATGGTATTTATAATGGTAAATGGCCCAGATACTTTTCAGATAGAATCTCTGATGTTTAATTAGCTTGCCAGTTGTAACGTTAATCTTTGTCTACAAAATTTAGAAAATTTGCACAGAACCTCTCTGATGTTGATGTAGTAATCCTAACGGTAACTTTACACCGCAAATATGGCAATATTTTAGCCATTGTTCTAGAGTGCATTTATTCAGATGTAATCTCTGATGTATTGTTTAATTAGCTTGCCAGTTGTATCATTAATTCTTGGCTGTAAAGGTTAGAAGATTTGCACAGAGACTCTGATGTTGAGGTAGTAATTTTAACGATAATGTAAATTTAGCTGGATGGTGTTACAGATGGTATTCATAACGCTAGGATACTTTGCATAATTACGTGGCAATGTCTGATGTGCTAGTTAATTAGCTGCCACAGTTAATACAACAGTGGCATCTTCGTTTCCAAATTCTGGAGAAAAGCTGATGTTGGCAGTGGCAATTTGACAAAAACTTCACACTCATAACTATTGCAAATTGTGAGGAAACACTATAGCTACTTCTATAATTATCAGGATAAACTTGGCAACAATATTTGCCAGTTTATTAAAAAAATTACTACCTGAGCATTTCATAAAGCAGTCGCACAATATACAGCATAAGCTTCGGCGCCTGTGAAATACCACTACTTTTATTGTTTCTTTACCTATTCAAATGAGGCAGAAGTAGGCTTGATAGCCCACCTTCTGGTTTTGAAGGTCTGGCTTTGGCGGGGCTGATCCAAGTCAAAGACTATGTCAGGTAGGGAGTTTGGCTGGGGCTGCACACCTATCAGACGTTAACTCAGTTGTCCTAAGGCGAACTCAGTGAGAATGGAAATCTCATATGGAACAAATGGGTTAAAGCTCACTTGATTTTGATTTTCAGTATGAATACAAACTGTGAAAGCATGGCCTTCCCTTAGTGCCTAGGAGTTTTAGACTAGGGGTGCCAGAAAAGTTACCACAGGGATAACTGGCTTGTGGCAGCCAAGCTTTTATAGCGACATTGCTATTTAATCCTTCGATGTCGGCTCTTCCTAATATTGTGAAGCAGAATTCACCATGTATCGAATTGTTCACCTGCTAACAGGTGTGTTTAGACTCTCGTGAGTGGTAGAGTAGCTTTGCTATTACGATCCTCTGAGATTAAGCCTAGCTAATGGTCCCAAAGATCTCCTTTTTTCAGCTAGGTTAATAATTATATCTTACTATTTTATTCCTCTATGTTTATTAAAGTTTTCCCTCACACATGCAGGCAATCCAGGCGACAAAAGATTGCAAAACTTCTGGAAACTCCCTGGATGTAGCTTTGTCTATGCATACACATTACAACTGGCGAGATTATTAAACATTGCCTCAGAGATTCCATCCGAAACGTATCTGAAAAATACCCAGGATATTGACCGTTATTAATGCCATCTGGAACATTGCCTCAAATATTGCCATATTTACTGAGCCCCATCAAGGGTGTCAGTTTTGTACGTAGAATTACTACCTCAACATCAGAGAGATTCTGTAAAAATCTTCTATCTTTACAGGGAAGGATTAACGTTACAACTGGCGAGCTAATTAAACATTACATCAGAGATTCTATCTAAAAAATATTTAAACATTTCCTAGACCTTTACCGTCATAAATGCTATCAAGAACATTGGCTAAAATATAGCCATATTTTCGGTGTAAAGTTACCGTTAGAATTACTACATACCCAGGACATTTACCATTATAAATGCCATCTGGAGCATTTACGGTGTAAGGTTACCGTTCGAACTACTACCTCAACATCAGAGAGTTTCTGTAAAATCTTCTAAACTTTACAGCCAAGGTTTAACCTTACAACTAGCGAGCTAATTAAACATTATACATAGCATATCAGGAATAAGAGTGTGTAAAAGCTTGTGCAGTGGAGTGAAGTCGAGCATAGTGATAGATGGGAAATAGTCAAGATGGTTTGAAGCGGAAGAGTGGCTGTGGCAAGGATGTCCTCTGTCACATCTTTTATACAGTATCTATATAATGGGGCTGGTAGAAGAACTGCAGAAGGAAGAGTTAGCTAAGTGTATGGGTTGATGATACATGGTGTGGAATACTTTTGTATGCAGATGACATTGTAATGATGGCAGAAGATGGTGAACCGCTTCAGCTGTAGCAGGAGATTATAAAGAAAAAGTAAAGTGATTGTGATAGGGGGTGTTCACACATTTTCAGACAGAATCTCTGATGTAATAGCTCGCCAGTTGTAACGTAAAACTTTTGCTGTAAAATTTAGAAGATTTTCCCAGAAACTCTCTGATGTTGAGGTAGTATTTGAAACAGTAACTTTACACCGTCAATATTTCAGGAAATGTTCCTTATAGCATTATGACGGTAAATATCTAGGGTATTTGTAGACATTTTTTAGATAGAATCTCTGATTTAATATAATTTTAATTAGTTCGCCAGTTGTAACGTTAATCTTTGGCTGTAAAGTTTAGAATATTTTCAGAGAAACTCTCTGATGTTGAGGTAGTAATTCTAACCGTAACTTTATACCGAAGATATGGAAATATTTGAGCCAATGTTACTGATAGCGTTTATGAGCAAGGATTAATATTACAACTGACGAGCTAATTAAACATTAACATCAGAGATTCCAGTATCTGGAAAATACCCAGGACATTTACCGCTATAAGTGCCATCTGGAACATTGGCTCCATATTTTGGTTGTAAAGTTACCGTTAGAATTACTACCGCAACATCAGAGAGATTCTGTGAAAATCTTTAGGCTTTACAGGCAAGAATTAACGTTACAACTGGCATAACGATAGCAGATGGTGAACAGCTTCAGAGAATGTTAGATGTAGCAGGAGATTATGTAAAAAGATGGAAATTTAGGTTTAATAGTAGCAAACGTCAAGTGATGGTGATAGGGGGTGGTCACACATTGAGGAGGTGATCAGTAGGAGAGGAGGAAATGGAAGAGGTGGAGAAATTCAAATATCTTGGGATGTGGATTGATTGAGCACTGAAGGGAATTGTACAGATAGAAGATGCAAGAGAAAGCATACAGATGGAGTAACAGCATTGAATGGATGGCAAGAGTATATGGTTAGGCTTCAAGCAGAATGAGGGAGGCGAATATATGGGAGCTGTTGGCTACTCCTGCTCTAGAGCATGCAGTAGAGGTATGGAATGTTGGAAGTAAAGGCAGGGTTCGCAAGCTGAGGTTTAGGCTAAGGTCTTGTTCTGCAGGTTTGAGGAAGACTTTTTTACAAACTGTACATGATGTCATCTAGTTTTGCACATGTGGAAGATCTGGGAATGAGAATAATCCCTCCTAATAACGTTATAATGCTTAATATGCAAGAGGCCAATGCAGTTACTATTTCATGCACTTGCTAGGTGCCAACAAATCTGAGAATACTCAAAGAATGAGCCAAACGCCAGTGGGAGTACCCACTGGACCAAGAGAGTAAGGAAAGGCCATACTACATGTGGAAATGACCATCTTATTAATGATTTCTGCATAACAGGCTAATCGCGCTACATTGACAAGTGGCTGACAAACCTATTGGAGTTCAGCACATGAAGCATGTATTAAGGCCTACGGTAGACTATATCCTGATATCGCAAAAAGATTGAAGTTGGTAGTAGAGATGGTGGTAGAAGACAACAGTCAGAATGACATTGATCACAATCTAATATGGTGTAGAATCAGGAAGGAATAACTTAAGGTTAAGTGGAAAATTGATGGAAGGAGCAACTGGGATGAATATCAGAATCTAGTTGAAGACGAGTTAGAGGGCTGGAGGAGTAGGGCTACAAGAGGGAGAGTAAGTAGTGGAACAGGTTTGGTTAGATTGGAAGGAAAGGGTGACCAGAGCAGCAGAGAAAGGGATAGGGAAAGAAGAAACTTTGGCAAGGCTCAAAGAACTGGTGATACTCAGAAGTGGAGGAGGCTCTTGAAGCAAGGAAATAAGTATGCAAGAAGCTAAGGATATGCCCGTGAGAGAGAAGGTCCAGAGATTAGCTGTGTAAAGTAGCTATGGGATGAGTATAAGCAGAAAAGAAAATCAGAGAATCATAAGAAGAAGGAAAAGTGAGAAGCGGAGGGAGGTTTTAAGGAACATCAAAGAACAAGGCGGTCCAAGTAGTAAGCTGTTTTGGTCAGATTGGAAGTTTGAGAAATACGCCAGAGGGAAATTGGTAGAGAAGACTTTTACAGTAAAAGATTAACGTTACAACTGGCGAGCTAATTAAACATTACACCAGAGTTTCTATCTGAAAATTATCTAAAAAGTACCAAGGATATTTACCGTCATAAATGTCATGTGGAACATTGGCTCAAATATAGCCACATTGACGGTGTAAAGTTATCGTTAGAATTGCTACCTCAACATCAGAGAAATTTTGTGAAAATCTTCTAAACATTACAGCTAATGATTAACGTTATAACTGGTGAGCTAATTTAATATTACATCAGAGATTGCATCTGAAAAATGTCTGAAATATGTCCTAGACCTTTACCGTCATAAATGCTCTCAGGAACATTGTCAAAAAATATCGCCATATTGACGGTGTAAAGTTACCGTTAGAATTACCACATACCCAGGTCATTTATGGTTATAAATGCCATCTGGAACATTTGTGGTGTAAAGTTACCGTTAGAATTACTACCTCAACATCACAGAGTTTTTCTGATAGACTTCTAAACTTGATAAGCTTTCAGTACTCTTCCCAGCACCAGTACTGAAAGTGATGTGCTGCGGAACCAGAGATAATATAACGATCCAATGACGCAAAAATGCGTCATTGGCATGCAAAGTGTTAAGCAGGACATCACATATATAATATATTGGTTGAGTTGTGTAGCCTATCGTTGAACGCGCCTCTGTGTCGTGATCCCAAGCTTCTCATGTGCGAGTACACTTGCTTGTGGATCGTGGCACAGACCACATTTTTCTTTCTTCTGTTTTGAATTACTGCTAGGTTTTGTGTATCCATATGCATGGCATATTTGACAAGATCAGGTACACCTGATTGCATGATTGCTAGAAGGTAGTTTATGCCTAGACCCTCCATATACCCTTCTTCATCCCCACACCACCACCACCACCACCACCACCACCACCTCCCTCCTGCATCTGTGGGTGTGTGATCAATGGCCTAAGTACTGTAATAATTTATGTTCTTGATTATTTTCAGTTCATGAACTGATGCCTACTCAGGACCAGATAGCAAGCTGGTGTCAAAGAGGTGGCCATGAATTCTGTGAGACAGTGGTGTTTGACAAACTGGAAGTCTTCACCAATGACAGCTCAGGGCTTAGGACATTGTAGCGAGGCCTGTGATGACTAGCAACATGGAGAAAAGTATAGCACATACTAAGCCCTCTGCTAGACAACTATATAATAATAATATACTCATGTTGCTGCCGTAGCGCTTACGCCATTGACCACGCACCCACAGACGCAGGCGGAGCTTGTAAGACCTCCAGTCAGAGGACAAGAGCAAGAACAACCAGAGACCACACAATCCTGATCACCATACAATTCCTTCTTCCTAGTCTCCCATATCAGTAATACAAAGCTCTTAACTAGCTTTAATAATGCTTTAAAATCATCCCTGTTCCAATTCTCAAACCCTAAAATAAAACTTGCCTTATTAAAATTATCAAGTGTACTAAACTCCCCAAACCTTCCCCCCAATAGATTTTCTAATTCAACCATGAAATTATTTCTAATGCTGTCATATGCTGGACACTCCCAGAGAACATGTACCACACTCTCACAT
The DNA here is from genome assembly GCA_963921505.1 of Phakellia ventilabrum. Lineage (NCBI taxonomy): Eukaryota > Metazoa > Porifera > Demospongiae > Axinellida > Axinellidae > Phakellia > Phakellia ventilabrum. Next base: position 3,657,971 of record OY997390.1, read on the forward strand.
TCACCCCTGCATAATTTACACTGCCTATCATCATTTTTACCCCTATGTCTTCCTAACTCTTCATTCAGACCGTTCGTACCTGACCGAAACTTAAACAATAATCTTGTACCCGGATCACCTACCCCCTGCAAATAATTCTTGAATTCTATTTCCTTACAGAAAGACTTGTACAGATTCAACTTAACTTTAGTATTCAAGCTGTCATTAAAGTCCTTGTATTCTCTATCCCTCAACGCTTCGTCTACCGTATCTAAAAACAAATTAATATTATCTGCAGCTAATACCTCTTGGCTATCTAAATCTAACTGCAGCAGCAATTCATTAATTACTTTCATCCAAGTTTTCCTTTGCCTACCTCTACATGGTTTCACTTCCCACTCAGCATCTAATAGTACTCTAGGATACCGCTCAATATCCAACTTATTGACTTTATACCATCACTTAAGTTTGCTTCTATCCCTCCTCCCTTTCAAGGACTCTAACCCCATATCTCCCCTTACCGCTTCATTACACGTTTTGGAAGAGCAGCCAAGTATCTTCTTAGCTGCTCCTAGCTGAATGGATTCTAAGGAAGCTGTCTGCCGTTTATTACAAGCCCACACTTCACTACCGTATTCTAAAGTAGGACGAAGTACTGAAACTAACAATAATCTCCTTGCAACGGTACTGATATTTCTATTACTGACAAACCGGTGCAAACGATTAAGCTTTTTCTTCCCATTATCAATTACCTTCTGTACATGACTATCCCATGACCCATTCTCAGCAAATTCAATCCCCTAGTAACAGTAACTTACAACCCTTGGAATTACGTTATCTCCCCACTTCCACGCACACATATCTGTAATAGCCACCTTAGAAAATACCACAACAGCACTCTTTTTGATGTTAGATTTCAACCTCCATTTGTTACGAAACCCTTGTACTACATTAATCAACTTTTGTAAATCCTCCGCATTAGTAGTTAAACCAACAAAATCATCTGCAAACATTAGTCCCCCAACCTTAACATCATTCTTAATGATTATACCAAGCCCAGCGCTTTCTCAACCTCATCTAGTAACTGATTAATAAAAATGGAAAATAGGATAGGCGATAGACTACAACCCTGTGCTACCCCCTGGCTTATATCAAATGGTTTGGATTTTCCCCCTCCAGTAAAACAGCACTCTCTGTAATGTCATACATCTTCTTAATAACTCTCCACATCCTACCCCTAACACCCAATTCCCACAACCTAAACCATAAACCATCGTGCCAAACCGTATCAAAAGCCTTCTGGATGTCTAAGAAAAAAGCATAAGTGTATTTTCCTTCTCTTATTCTGCCTTGTATGATCTCGTTCAAAGTATAGACATTATCAACACAACTTCTTTTCGCTCTAAAACCTGCCTGCCCCTCATGAAGAGCCTTTTCCGATTCTAATCTTATTACCAAGCGATTATTTAAAATCTTACAAAACAACTATATAATTATGTTGTAGATATAATTATGTATAGAGTGGCATGAAGCAGTATGAACTTTATCAGCTTTATACGTAAAGTTATGATCATAGAGGAGATTCCAAAACATTGTCCTTACCATTTAGTAACTTTAGCCCTTAGGGTAAGATTTCATGATAGTCGTATACCGCAAATATGATATACAGTAATATTTTAAGGGAAATTCGCACTTGTGTCTGAGCTGGTGTTATAAAGGCAACTTTCTATGTAATTTTCAGGGGTTATATTAGTCTGTCTGCAGTCTATTGATGCCACCTTCATAGTAGCAATTGGCAAGGAGATAAGCAGAGGTCTGATCACATCACGAGTCATACACATTTGGTTTGTAGAAACTCGTTGGTGCCATATCTATAACCTACTGAGGTTCAGTACAGAAAGTGGCGAGATGGACATGACCATGCCAACACAACTCAAATCAATTCATAAGGCCTCATAAACTGTAAATGTAAACTTTTATTGGATTGTATTACCATACTATCTAATACACATTTTCTTGATTCACAAATTGGTCTTCAATCTGAGAAGGAGAGAAATATGCAGGTACTTCAGTGTGTTGCCAAGTAATTAGCTAGTATTAAGCAATCTGACTGCACACGTACTTCAAGCTGTGGTGCTAGTGACTCCCTACTGGAAAATCAGCTAGGCTACCAGCTTGTAGCCTCATTTATATCCATGTAAAAAAAGTAACAATTGTTCCATGACTCTCATTACATGTATATACATGGTTATTGTGCCACCTTCATAGTAGTGATCGGTGCCACATCTGTAACCTACTGAGGTTTAGTATAGAAAGTGGCGAGATAAGCATGACCATGGTAACATAACATAACTTAACTCATAAGGCCGAAGTTAGCTTCATGCATAAACTGTAAAGGCTAACTTTATTATTTTTAATGCCATACTGTCTTATTAATGGTATGACACATTTTCTTGATTCACACATGGTACTTTGGGTGGTTAAACGTTGTTTATTATTGACAACCTAAGTTGGAGTAGGGACATCTAGTTGGTCTACTGTATGAATATCACAAATTATTCAAACACATGTATACGTAAGGTTCTAAAGCTAAAGACGTAGTGTTTTAAGTGCCAACTCAGAAACCAACGTACATGCCACTTCATGTTGCAACTGTTGCGATAAACATGTTACCATTAAAAAACTACCTCAAATGTCAGGGTGGGTCTCTAGAAATTTAGCAAAATTTACAGCTAAGGGTTAACGTCATAAAAATACCATCCGTGGAAATTGAGAGACTAATTAAATATCACATCAGATATACATAAGGCAAAAATATTCCATTATTGTTTCAGACACCACCTTGTACTTGTTTGCTACATTTTTGGTACGATGATAGTGTTAACCAATAAAAGTTAATTCTTTACATAAAGCTAACTTAGGCCTTATGAGTTAAGTTGAGTTGTGTTACCATGGTCATGTTTATCCATGGATAATAGAGGGCGTAGTTCTATGCGCTCTAATATTGGCGCCACTTTCTGTACTGAACCTCAGTAGGTTACAGCTGTGGAGCCGATCACTATTATGAAGGTGGCACGGTTGGCTCCTGAAATAACATGGCCGCGCCCCACGCGGTACCAAAAGCTTTACCAGCTGTAAAAGAGGCCTATTTGAAAATAGAGAAAAGTGCTCAGCCTCTCTGCCATTGTTGAACCGAAAATTGCACCAGCACGAATACCAATCCTGTGGCTAGAAATAACATGACCACGCCACGTACCAAAAGCGGTAGACAACAGTGCTGTCTACCATCATTCAAGCGATATATCTACCTTACCCCTAGTGAAGACTTCCGACTTAACTTCCACCAAGAGCCGTAAGGACAGAAACTTTGGATCCTGCCGTCTCACGCGATGATCTCGGGTAAGTGCATATAGCCGTACACCCCCCATAGAAGAGTTGGAAATTTATGACACACACCTTTGACTCCTACCCCCCTGGACAATTCAACTTTTTTTTTACCTACACCCTGGACAAATGATATTTATACGAGCATCTCTGGACAAAATAATGGAATCACTGTATGCCCCCCTGGACAGAAAAAACGGAACTGCTTTGGTGATTGAAGCTTTACCCCCTGGACGAATGCACTACAGTGCGAAACAACCCCTGACAATTGCTCCAAAACACAATAACCCCCTTAGACAATAGCTTCAATGTACCCCCAGACAAAATCCCCTGGACACAGATAAATTTTCGTGACCCGGGCCCTCAGCAAAGTCCTCTTCTATGGGGGGTGTACGGACATTTACTGGAATAGCCCATTGTACATCTGAAACGGACTTCATTTTATAGTATCTAGGGTACACTATAGCTAGCAACTTAATCAAGAGAACACATAAAAATGCTCCCTTGCTAGATCATATAAGATTTTTATTAAGTCATAGCTAGCGATACACCAGGTGTTACGTATCAAGAAGTTTGCACTGATAATAACCATTTCTCACTTTTCACTAAGGCCATATCAATTTGATGTTTTGCTTTACGAGTACGGTAGCCTCGTCCCCAGGCTCCCCTCCCACGTGCGAAAAAGTAACGCGTGGGTGTAGGGCTTTGAAGTGGTCCGCTTTGCACATTCCAAGCAAAACCAGCTACAGTCTGACGTCAGACGTGTACGCTCACATGATAAAATCGACCAGGCTCCCCTCCTCCTTTACTTTTTCGCGCGTGGGAGGGGAGCCTGGGGACGAGGCTACGAGTACAGTGAGTCAATTTTTGGCCAAAGTAATTTATGATTGTAAATTTGTAGATCATGTGATAGAAAACGATGACATCATTAGCGATAACATAAGCCCTTGAAAATGTTCCAGTTTGTGTTTACCATGAAACATGGATAATGTACGTACTATATTATCCATGGTTGAAAGTAGTTTTCATCACGGTAATAACCTTGACAAACTTGATAGCTATAATATTTATACGTACATTTACATATATAATTCAGCCACCCGGACGCCCTCAAACTGCTCCATCCATGAAGCAAAAGATTAAATTAGTATGGCCTAAATGCTCTCACCCTTGATACGTATTAATAAATTCTTGTGCACGCTTATACCGGTTCAGTCAATTACGTGATGTCCTGCATGGACGCAGAAATTGTGCAATAGGCTTATCAATGAGGTTGTTAGAGTCTTCAAAATTGATTCATATGTGGCTTGTTGCGGCTTTTTACTCCATGCTTGCCATGAAGAAGCACTACTTGGATTGCTGAGGCGTGCGTACACAGACCTCACTAAAGTAACAAGCAAGCGGTACATTGCCATCATGGTTTGATCCGGAGCACTGGCATGACACAGTAGTAGAGGTATATAAAGCTGTTGTCATCAAAATGACAGTCAAGACCTAGAGTAGCTTCAAATAAAATCTGTAGACAGACCTTGTAACTACATGTATCCTAGTGCCATTCGAATTGTCACACTATAAGCTATATTTGTAGTAGGATATAATTTTTCATTGGATTCTCATAAAAAGGTGAATGTAGAGCATTATGGGGCGAGTGTGAGCAAGGTGGCCGATGGTATGTGGCAGCTGTCATAGCTCTAGCCCTCTTTCCTCTCCTGCTGCAGTGTGTCTTGTTGGTGACCTGGAGACACGGTAACTCTCCTCTGTCAGCGTTGCTGAATCCTCATTCACGCTGCAAGTTCGAAGACAGAGATGAGGTAACTACATTGATACCATTATTGGAAGTGAGACAAAAAGATTGCAGTTCATAAAATTAGGAGAGTATACAGTATGCAGAACAGCAATGAGATTGCAATACATTGAAGATAGGTATAGGCATAGAATATGCAGAACTATGTACGTACCCTAATAATGATAATAACTAAGTGAATGTAGAACATTATGGGGTGAGTATGAGCGACCGGTATGGGGCAGCTCTCGTAGCTCTAGCCCTCTTCCCTCTCCTGCCGCAGTGTAGCTTGTTGGTGACCTGGAAACAGGGTAGTTCTCCTCTGTTGTTGTCGCTAAAGCCTTATGCATTTCGCGCTGCAAATTCTACCGGAAAAGTTCACTTCAGGGACATCTCCTTAGTGAATGGTGATGTCACAGTAAGTTAATACGTTCATTTTAGCACTATTTTCCGGGACTTCTTCATGTCGTTTGTGAGCTATTATACACTGAATAACATCTGCTAAGTAGACGGATACAATAATGACAAGTACATATGTACATGTATTCTTGGTAGCCTTGTCCCCAGGCCACACCCCTCCTGAAAAATTTATGATGTGTATGTGTGTGTATACATGTATGGTATGTATCCACTGTTCGCGTACATACTAACAAATTGATAAATGTATGAAAAAGGGTCAGTAAAATTATTTGTAAAGGATGTCAGTCAGATGGCAAGGATTAGTAGGGCGGCAGTATACGTATATAGTACGCAGAGAATTGGAAATCAAGCTTGATTCTGATTTTCTACCACTAAAATGGCTCTCAAACCAGTCTAGAATGGTAAAAGAACCTGTAATTTCTATCTTATCACAGAAATGCGGAAGCACCTCTCTCCTGGCAGTGACTGTGAGCTGCTCGATATTCAATCTTGAATGTGGCCTTCTAGGCTTTTCAGTGGCAAACGGGATTGAAAATTGGAACTACCGATCACTTTTCAAGTATCTACCTTGCGAAAAACCAGCGTGGCATGCTTGAAAGCCTCCTGCCTTCACTTATATGTACAAATTCGTGACACAGAAACATTTGCGAATTTGTAAGCGAACGTGATGTAATCATACGCGGACAAGATGCAGCAATATCCTAAATTATGGGAAATTAAGCTCATGCGCAAACAGTGGATACCAAGCCACTTTTCGGGGAGAGGGGGGTGTGGCCTGGGTACGACGCTAGTATTTTGGCTGCTTAATATGCGGAATGATGTATGCACCATGATGATGCCACATTCACATCACTAGTGTGGGGCTTGCTCACGCTCGTCACAACAAGAGTTACATATATTTGCGCAGGTGTTGGTGGGAAAATTCCCATAGATGGCAATATGTTTTAGCGAATTGGCAGAGTGAATCATAGCCGTCAAGTTTAAATGATTCTCAGAATATGCTTCTAGGTTTTAATTGTTATTTACGCCACATTACACCAAATTACAGTGCCAAGTGAGAGGAAAAATGTTTTTAATAATTAATTAATTAATTAATATAATGTACTGTACAGGCTTTCTCATACCTTTTGAAAAATGGCAAAAGATAGGGATGACAATCAGTAAGAGTATTGTGGTGTCATTCCTACCTTGTTCGGTTGTTTTTTTGACATTCCATCCCTTTCATTTTTTAAAATGTTATTTTGTTACTTGTTTCTGTTGCTTTTTTGGGGGGGGGAGAAAACCATGGATCATTGTGGTTGCACAGCTGCAGGTTGCAGCTACATACATAGACGATAGCCACACAGTACAAATGTACAATTATAATTCAAAGGGCCCCACAAACAACTGCAAGGCAATACGGGCAAAGATTGCAGGTAGTAGGAATATATATCATATGTAGTCAAGAATTATCTTCCGGTGTAGTTAGTGAAAGGCTTTGTATTGCATTTATAAACTTGAAACCTTGCATGCAAGCTGCATATATATATATCTGTGCTAACACTTCTGGCTATGTACAATATCATACAACTGAAGGTAGTGCCTGTATAGCTAGTCTTATTCACATACTGCATCCTATGATACTCCAAGATTAGCCACAAGTCCTGTATACGTATAGCCTTTGTAGCCATGGTCTGGCAGTCTGAGAAACTCTTTGAATGGCTTAATAGTATGCCTGCCATATACATGTACATGCAGGCTTGTTTCTACACTTTGGATTTTGGCTTTGGATGTGTAGAGCATTATAGCCATTAATTCCCTATGGCACTGCAATTGAGCTGGGGTAGCAACTAAAGCTTTGTCACAGACATTTTGACACTATGTCACAAAATACGATTTCCGCCAACAGTGATAGTAGGTACGTGTTGCTGCCAGGTTGAGATAACTACCAATTTTCATAGTACCTTGCTTTAGCTTTAGCAGGAAGCGTAGCTACCTGGTTAAACTAGGGAGTAAGGCTCTCCTATGGTGTGTATAGATAATTTCGGCGATACCGTTCAACTCATTGACGCATCGAGCATAGGTGTGAGACATGCCCCCTGATTGTCAAAAGCATTCAGTGCCATTGAAGATGATAGTGAGGTACTGCGCTATTGCATGTAGAAATCAGTTTAGTGAGTGGTCTAGATTATGTTTTTTTTACTTTTCCAGTTGCTCTCGAAAAGAGGAGAAGGAAATGGATCGTTGTTGAGAGAAGGAAAGGCCGGATGCCTGCAAAGTACTCCAGGATACATGGCGACCGTTTTGTGTCCGGTACGTGCACTATTGTGCTTTTGTCCTAGATAGGGGTCGGGTAGGCCTACTATTATCATTACTAAGCATGTTTTTTGTATGCAGGAAAGCTGGCAGACAATGACCAGCAGGTAGACTGCTACCAAGTGTTTGTTGCCTCTTGAAGTACAAGTACAATAGTGTAATAAACACTTGGTAGAAGTCTAAACGCTGGTGTTGTCTGCCGGTTTTCCTGCGTACAAAAAACATGCTTAGTAATGATAATAGTAACCCTGCCCGGCCCCTATCTAGCACGTACCGGACACAAAATGGTCACCACTTACCCTGGAATGCTTTGCCAGGCATCCAGCCTTTCCTTCTGTCAACAACGATCTATATCCTTCACCTGTTTTCGGAAGCAACTGGAAAAGCAAAAAATTAAAACTAGGTCCAGATCGCTCACTTAAAGCGATTTCTACATGCAATAGCGCAGCAATTCACTACTATCTTCAATAGCACGGAACGCTTTTGCCAACCATGCAGGGCGTGTGTCTCATACCTGTGTTCGAGACGCTAATGAGTTAAACCGTCTCGCGGAAATTGTAAGAAAGTGCTAGCGATAGTCATGCATGCACCTGCAAAGTGTAATTTGACTGTCAATACAGAGGTAGTTAGCTAAAAATTGTATTTATATACCTGCAAGTGTAAAGAACTTCGTGAACTGGTAAAGCTTTATAAATAAGGCTTGGCTGTATGCAAACGATGGTTAGCTATATCTTCTTAAATTCACTAGGTAAGGCGTAAGTCTGATGGCAGTGAAGATTACAAACACAAGTCAGGTGGCAGCCGCTGGACTAATACTACGTCATGTATTTGCAATGTGTATATTAATTTTGTGTTCTATCCATCCATGCATGTGTTGTCTCATTTACACGGACATGATTGGACGACAACTGTAATACTGGTATCTATTATCAACTGCAGTTGAAGTTGGTGCCTGTACAACTTCTCTAGATGTGCTGAAGAGTGATGAAGTGAGAGTCACAACTCAACTCACACCCTATTTAAGACCTGAATAGGTGGACTGAACTCTGGCGGGAGTGCCAGTTGTAACATTAATCCTTGCCTGTATAGTTTAGAAGAGTTTCACAGAAACTGGTGAGGTAGTAATTCTAACGGTAACCTTACACCGCAAATATGGCAATATTTGAGCCAATGTTTCAAAATGGCATTTTATAACGGTAAATGTCCTGGGTATTTTCCAGATACTTTTCAGTTAGAATCTTTGATGCAATATTTAATTAGCTCGCCAGTTGTAACGTTAATCCTTACCTGTAAAGTTTAGAAGATTATCGCAGAAACTCTCTGATGTTGAGGTAGTAATTCTAACGGTAACTTTACACCAAAAATATCGCAATATTTTAAGCCAATGTTCCTGATAGCATCTATGACGGTAAATTTCTAGGGTATTTTCAAGATATGTTTCAGATAGAATCTCTGATGTAATATTTAATTAGCTCGTAAGTTGTAACGTTAAGAGTTTTACAGAAACTCTCTGATGTTGAGGTAGTAATTCTAACGGTAACTTTATACCGAAAATATGGCAGTATTTTAGGCAATAGTCGAGATGGCATTTATAACGGTAAATGTCTTAGGTATTTCCAGACACTTTTTAGATAAATCTCTGGTGTAATGTTTAATTAGCTCACCAGTTGTAACGTTAAACTTTGGCTGTAAAGTTTAGAAGATTTTTACAGAAACTCTCTGATGTTAAGGCAGTTATTCCAACGGTAACTTTACACCGTCAATATGGCAATATTTTAAGCCAATGTTCCTGATAGCATTTATGACGGTAAATGTCTGGGATCTTTTTCAGAATGCTCGACTTCACTCCACTGTACAAGCTTTTACACACTCTTACAAATTTATCATCTACTCCATACACATATAACTTCTCCCGTAGCCCTTCCCGCCACACTGTATCAACGTTCATATATAAATGCAAGCCAGCTTCTTCCTATTAGGTCTGAATCCACTTTGATTCTCTTCTGCAAAACCACACAACCTAGCCCACATCATTTTAGCTACAGAAAACTTTGGACACAGAGCTTCCTAATGCAATACCCCGATCAACTCCCGATCCCCCTCTTTAAAAAGAGGTATAACATATGACTGCCTCCACTCCTCTGGTACTGCCTCTTCTTTTATCACCATGCAGGTTAAAGATATCGATCAGTGTTTCTACCATCTTCCCTCCACCATATATCAGCATCTCATTAAGAATATCATCTGGCCCTGAGACTTTCCTCACTTTAACAGTTTCAGAAGTGCAACCACTTCTCACCAAGCCACTTCCTGACATAGCTCATATCCTACATCATCAAGATCAGAACTAGGACTCTCCTGATAGTAACGCCTACCATTTCTCTCTCCTCTTTGCTTTCCCAATTCTTCCCAGTAACTTGTCATTTCTACTAAAATGTGTTCAGTCTTCTCTACCATATCCCTCTGGCATATTTCTCAAACTTCCAATCTGACCAAAACAGCTTACTACTTGGACCTCCTTATTCTTTGATCTTCCCTAAAACCTCCCTCCGCTTCTCACTTTTCCTTCTTATGATTCTCTGATTTTCTCTTCTGCTTATACTCTTCCCATAGCTGCTTCACACAGCTAATCTCTGGGTCTTCTCTCTCACGGGCATATCTGCATACTTCTTTCCTTGTTTCAAGAGCCTCCTCCACTTCTGAGTATCACCAGTTCTTTGAGCCTTGCCAAAGTTTCTTCTTTCCCTATCCCTTTCTCTGCTGCTCTGGTCACCCTTTCCTTCCAATCTAACCAAACCTGTTCCACTACTTACTCTCCCTCTTGTAGCCCTACTCCTTCAGCCCTCTAACTCGTCTTCAACTAGATTCTGATATTCATCCCAATTGCTCCTTCCATCAATTTTCCACTTCAACCTTAAGTTATTCCTTCCTGAATCTACACCATATTAGATTGTAATCAATGTCATTCTGACCGTTGTCTTCTACCACCATCTCTACTACCAACTTCGATCTTTTTGCGATACCAGGATATAGTCTACCGCAGGCCTTTTCTCCCCGCTATCAAATGTCCATCTAATTAGCACACCAGTTGCAACGTTAATCTTTGGCTGTAATGTTTAGAAAGTTTTTACAAGAACTCTCTGATGTTGAGATAGCAATTCTAACGGTAACTTGACACCGTCAATATGGCTATATTTCAGCCAATGTTCCTAATAGCATTTATGACGGTAAATATCTAGGGCAATTTTTAGATATTTTTCAAATGGAATCTCTGGTGTAATATTTAATTAGTTCGCCAGTTTTAGCGTTAATCCTTGGCTGTAATATTGTTTACAGAAACTCTCTGATATTGAGGTGGTAATTCTAACGGTAACTTTATACTGAAATTATGGTATTATCTTATGCAATGTTCCTGATAGACTTTATAACGGTAAATGTCTTGTGTATTTCTAGACACTTTTTAGATAGAATCTCTGATTAAATGTCTAATTAGCTCGCCAGTTATAACGTTAATCTTCTGATGTTAAGGCAGTAATTCTAACGGTAATTTTATACCGTCAATATCGAAATATTTTATCCAATGATCCTGAAAGCTTTATAACGGTAAATATTTAGGATATTTTTCAGATAGCATCTCTGATGAAATATTTAATTAGCTTGTCATATGTAACGTTAATCCTTGGCTGTAAAGTTTAGAAGATTTTCACAGAAACTTTCTGATGTTGAGGTAGTAATTCTTACGGTAACTTTATACCGAAAATATGGCGATATTTCAGGAAATATTCCAGTTGGCATTTATAACGGTAAATGGCCTGGGTATTTTCAGATACTTCTCAGATAGAATCTCTGATGTATTGTTTAATTAGCTCGCCAGTTGTAACATTAATCCTTGCCTGTAGAGTTTAGAAGATTTTCACAGAAATTCTCTGATGTTGAGGTAATAATTCTAACGTAACTTTATACCGCAAGTATGGCAATATTTAAGGGAACGTTATATAACGGTCTCGGGTATTTCAAGACACTTTTTAGCTCAGATATAATGCTTAATTAGCTCGCCAATTGTAACGTTAATCCTTGTCTGTAAAGTTTAGAAGATTTGTACACAAACTCTCTGATGTTGAGGTAGTAATTCTAACGGTAACTTTATACCGTCAATATGGAAATATTCCAGCCAATGTTCCTAATAGCATTATGACGGTAAAATGTCTAGGAAATGTTTAGACATTTTTCAGATAGCATCTCTGATGAAATATTTAATTAGCTTGCCGTTTGTAACGTTAATCTTTGCCTGTAAAGATTAGAAGAATTTCAAAGAAACTTTCTGATGTTGAGGTAGTAATTCCAACGGTAACATTACACCAAAAATATGGCAATATTTTAGGGAATGTTCCAGATGGCATTTATAAGGGTAAATGGCCTGGGTATTTCCAGATACTTTTCAGATAGAATCTCTGATGTACTGTTCAATTAGCTCGCCAGTTGTAACGTTAATCTTTGCCTGTAAAGTTTAGAAGATTTTCGCAGAAACTGTAGTAAATTAAGCTTTTCACACTGATGTTGAGGTAATAATTCTAACGTAACTTTATACCGCAAATATGGCAATATTTTAGCCAACGTAGCGCCAGTTGTAACGTTAATCTTTTCTTGTAAAGTTTAGAAGATTTTCACAGAAACTCTCTGGTATTGAGGTAGTAATTCTGACGGTAACTTTACACTGTCAATATGGCAATATTTGAGCCAATGTTCCTGATAGCATTTTTGAGCAAGGATTAACGTTACAACTGGCAAGCTAATTAAACATTACATCAGAGATTCCATCTGAAAAGTAATATCCAGAACAATTACCGTTAATGCCACCTGGAACATTGACTCAAATTATTTAAGAATTACTACCTCAACATCAGAGATTCTGTGAAAATCTTCTAAACTTTACAGGCAAGTATTAACGATACAACTGGCGTATGCAATGATGTAATGATGGCAGAAGATGGTGAACAGCTTCAGAGAATGTTAGATGTAGCAGGAGATTATGCAAAAAAGATGAAAATTTTTGGTAATAGTAGTAAAAGCAAAGCGATGGTGATAGGGGTGGTCACACATTGAGGAGGTGATCAGTAGGAGAGGAGGAAATGGAAGAGGTGGAGAAATTCAATTATCTTGGGATGTGGATTGATCGAGCACTGAAGGGAAATGTACAGATAGAAAAGATATCGATGCAAGAGAAAGCAGACAGATGGAGTAACAGTTTTGAATGGATGGCAAGGGTAGATGGTAGGCTTGAAGCAGAATGAGGGAGGCGAAAATGGGAGCTTTTGGCTACTCCTGCTCTAGAGCATGCAGTAGAGGTATGGATTGTTGGAAGTGAAGGCAGGGTTTGCAAGCTGGATGCAATTTAGGAGAAGATTGGTAGAAACTTGGTTGGAGGAAGTAGCACAGTCGCAGCGAATCAAGGAAATGTGTATTAGACAGTATGGTAGTGTAACTAATAAAAATTTACATTTGCAGTTTATGGAGTTGAATTGAGCTGTGTTAGCATGATCAAGTCCATCTCACCACTTTCTGTACTGAACTTCATTGGGTTACAAATTTGGCACCAATCACTACTATGAAGGTGGCATCAATAGACTGTAAGACAGACTGCTATAAACCCAGATATTAACTTAAGGTTCTGAAAAATATTTAAAAATTCTCTAGAATTTTTATAATGCTAGCTCAGACACAAGTGCGAATTTTACCTAAAATATTGCTGTATAAATATATTTGCTGTATACAACTATCATGAAATCTTACCCGAAGGGCTAATGGTAAGGACAATGTTTTGGAATCTCCTCTATGATCATAACTTTACGTATAAAACTGACACCCTTTTGATTCTTAACCCTGCCCTAATAAGAGCCTGGAGCACCCTGATGTTTGAATATAGTGGCTACCATTACATACTTAAGATCCCACTGCATGCCCTCTACTGTTCTCTTTTGATCTCCAGATGTGTTCTGCATTTTAGCCTAGAGTAGTCTACTAAAGTTTAGAACTGAGATTTAGATTTGTCAGTTTGATAATTATTTGTTAAATAGCAGGAGTGATGGGCTGTTGGTGCATGAGACCAAGAAAATTGAAGCTCAGATACATAGTTACATGTAGTAGATTTCTGCTTAATCAACAGGTACATGTATGCTGGTACAATACTGTTAGCAATAGATTCATACTGCTTCATGCCACTCTATACACAATTATTATATCCATAACAGAACTATACAGTTGTCTAGCAGAGGGCTTAGAATGTGCTATACTTTCCTCCACGTTGCTAGTCGTTACAGGCCTCATTACAATGTCCTAAGCTCTGAGCTGTCATTGGTGAAGGCTTCCAGATTGACAAACACCAGCCTGCCTCACAAAATGCATGGCCACTTCCTCGACACCAGCTTGCTATCTGATCCTAAGTAGCCATCAGTTCAAGAACTGAAAATAATGAAGAACATAAAATATTGCAAGACACCACATTTATTTGGAATGGAATGAGAGTAGCAGTCAATAGAATAGCTAGACTATGAGTCATTTCATACACAGTGCCATAGCACTTATGCCACAGACGCAGGGTTGGTGGTGGTGGTGTGTGTGTGTGGGGGGGGGGGGGATGAAAAAGGGTATGGAGGGTCTAGGCATAAACTACCTTCTAACAATCATGCAATCATGTGTACCATGGATACACAAATACTAGATGTACACATTGCGCAGATGGGGCCTCGCGCAGAGGTATGATGTAAGTTAGTTAGCACAAAACCACACCCACTAGAATGTTTAAGAGCCGCATCGCCCAAGCAATTGTTGGAGAAGCGACGACTACATGAATGGGCCTTCAGGAGACGTCTGTCTCTGTATACAGCACAGTTGCAAGGACCACTTATGGCTGCTACAGAAGAGTAGGGTTGCTTGAAACTCACGTTCGTATCACTTGTGATCAATTCGCATACCGTCTGTCTCCAGCGGTCAGATCTCTGCTGAAACAGAGGCTACACAGACTCTAATCGCGTTGGAGCTGTGGTAAGCCTACCTGGGTAAAAAGAAGTGATCGATTTGTCCTGATCTCTAGTTCTTCGTGCGCCAGAAGTACAAAGGCGGCATCCATGTAACTGGTAGGACGCCATCTTGAACATCTGCTTGACCCCCAGGCCGAAAGCATAACAGAAATAAATTATATATATACATACACTAGCTCAGATTCGATCCCCACACTGCAAGACTACTTCCTTGCACTAAGGCGCTTGGCAATTAATATCAAGGGCCTAGTTGTAGGGTAGATTATACCTCTATGCTCAACCCAAGGGGCGGGCGAAGCTACTGATTGGCCAAGAATAAGAGTTAACAGACATCAAATTAAATTACAGACAATCAAGATTGCATCAGGAAGGAAAAATATTTGCTTGCAGCTAAATATAACATTGGTTGCTCTTTTTAAATGGGAACTAGCTGGATGACCCAGCCCGTACCCACCCTGTAGCTTAAGGTGGTTTGTGCACTGGCACTACAGGTTTGGCAGTGGCATACCGTACTACCGATCACAGTGCCTGAAGCTGCTGTGCAGTTCTGTAGAGGCTCAAAAGCAGCTGATAGTCTTTTCTAAGAATATTAGCAGCTACTCAGGAAGTTTAGGAAAAGAAAATAACTGATTCAGAGTTTTGATGGTAAACCTGTCATACCACAAGCTTCCTCCCATAGCATCTATAGCAGAACAATAACCCCCCAACCATCCGTGGCAGTTTAAGCCGTCCACCACTGCCGTGAATGGTCCGCTGCATTTATTCACTCATCTTTTGGCTCTGAAATTAGTCCTACCATTAAACTTTTGGTCTTAGAGCTACTTCAGCTCAAGTACATAAAGACCGTATTTACGCCATCAGACGCTGTGGCTACAAAACTTGATTTTGTGCAGCTATTCAAGGGTAGCGACTATTCAAAGGCAGTGTTTATTACACTCGACAGCTTGCTAACTACAAAGTGATGCACAAAAGCACTTTCAAGCCGTTTCTTGGCTTGCTTCAATCGCCCTTCGTGCCTCAAAGTGATCACAAAGCCGTCATAAGGTACAAAGCTAGTCGAAAATATAGATTTGCAGGTGGGCTCTGAACGGATGCCAGGTGAACTTAGATAATTATTACTATATTCTGCTCTTGACCGATTTACTGGTTTGCAATCATGTGTAGAAGATATGGAGGGGTTGGAGGAGGATACTGAAGAGTGTAGGGAGGTCAGTAGGGAATCTGTTGTAAATGTAACCGATGTTCACAGCAAGGTTAGGGTAGCTGGGAGGGAAGCAAGGAAGGTTAGGGTAGCCACTTGGAATTTCTCTGGAATCTGTAGTCAGCGTAAACAGAAGGAGGTTGCTGGGGTGCTGAAGAAAAATAACGTAGATATTTGTGCTGGGCAGGAGTCATGGGAAAAAGAGGAATCAAATATTTATGTAGATGGGTACAAATGGTTTGGGAATCCTAGGCAAGGTTCTTCGGAGAGTAGGAGGGGAGAGGGGGGAGTAGGATTCTTGGTAAAGGAGTGCTTAGCCAGTGGAGTAGAGCTTATTAAGGATGTTAGCTACGAACAAAGTATGTGGATCAAGGTGAAAGGTGAAAACGGTAGGAATACTTTATTTTTGGGTTGTGTTTACATGCCTACGGATAGCGAGAGTGTTTCAGTTATTGAAAGCAGTTACGAGGAATTGAAAGAGGATGTGCTGCGTATGAAGGAGCGTGGTCAGGTTGTGCTTCTAGGTGATTTTAATGCTAGGGTAGGAAGATCTTCTGAACTAGATGATGTAATAGGTATGTTTGGAGAAGGAAAATGCAATGCGAGTGGTAACAGGATGATTTCCTTTTTGACGGAGGTTGAGCTTGTAATTTGTAATGGTCGTGAGTTCAGTGTGGAACCACAGTGGACTAGAGCTAGGCCTGCATTGAAGCAGAAGTCTATCATTGATTATATAGTTACTGATTCCAACTTGTTGCAGGTTTCAGGGAGTGTGCAGGTAGATGACACCGATATAGGGAAGTCGGATCACTTTTTAGTATGGATGGAACTGGGTCGGACTGTAAAAACTGCTAAGCAGCAAAAGCGAGTAATTAAGAAATGGCGCATTGAAAGATTTCAAGAGGAGGAAGTGAGGCAGCAGTATCAAGAAGCTTTGAGCGTAGAAGTAGAAGTATTTCAAGAAAGGATACAGACAAGGAAGCACCAGGGGTTAAGGGGGTCGGAATTAGTGAAGGCAGTGGTTCAGGATTGGGAAGACACAGTGAAGAGGGTAGCATCAAAAGAAATTGGGGAAAAGGTGATAGTGTGTGGCAAAGCAGCGAAGTGGTGGGATGGAGAGATTAAAGATAAGATTAGGTTAAGAAGACAGGTTTACAAAGAGATTCAGAGTGGTAGGGAAGATAAATGGGGACAGTATTACAAGTTACGTTCAGAAATTAAGGAATTGGTACGTAAGAAGAAGTTAGATAGTTGGAATGAGGTGATAGAAAAGGCTAATAAAGATTTTGATAAAAACAAGAAGGAATTTTGGGCATTTGTTGGCAGGACTTCAAAGGGTAGTCGTAAGAGCATTGCTTCATTAAGGAGTAGTTCAGGTTCATGTGTAACCAGTACAAAGGGGAAGCTTGAAGTTCTACATGAGCATTACGGTAAGCTGGGTACAGCATCAGTAGATGATCAGTTTGATGATAGCTGGAGAGAGCATGTAGAGAATAAGGTGACAGAGTACAGCGAGATGTCTAGTGCACGGAAGGATAAGGTTTTAGACAGGGATATAAGTTTTGCCGAAATTAAAAAGTGTTTGAAAAGTCTAAAGAATAACAAAACTGGAGGTAATGATGGCTTAGTTGGGGAGCTTTTTAAGTATGGTGGCTCTGGAATGGCGAATCTGTTGAAAGCTTTATATGAAGTAGTCTGGACAGAAGAGGGTATTCCTAAACAATGGAGGCAAGGATTAATTGTTAGTTTGTATAAGAAAGGTAATGTTGAGGATCCAGGTAATTACAGAGGCATTACTCTATTGAACGTTGTTGGTAAACTGTTTTGTAAGATTTTAAATAATCGCTTGGTAATAAGATTAGAATCGAAAAGAAGTTGTGTTGATAATGTCTATACTTTGAACGAGATCATACAAGGCAGAATAAGAGAAGGAAAATACACTTATGCTTTTTTCTTAGACATCCAGAAGGCTTTTGATACGGTTTGGCACGATGGTTTATGGTTTAGGTTGTGGGAATTGGGTGTTAGGGGTAGGATGTGGAGAGTTATTAAGAAGATGTATGACATTACAGAGAGTGCTGTTTTACTGGAGGGGGAAAAATCCAAACCATTTGATATAAGCCAGGGGGTAGCACAGGGTTGTAGTCTATCGCCTATCCTATTTTCCATTTTTATTAATCAGTTACAAGATGAGGTTGAGAAAGCGCTGGGCTTGGTATAATCATTAAGAATGATGTTAAGGTTGGGGGACTAATGTTTGCAGATGATTTTGTTGGTTTAACTACTAATGCGGAGGATTTACAAAAGTTGATTAATGTAGTACAAGGGTTTCGTAACAAATGGAGGTTGAAATCTAACATCAAAAAGAGTGCTGTTGTGGTATTTTCTAAGGTGGCTATTACAGATATGTGTGCGTGGAAGTGGGGAGATAACGTAATTCCAAGGGTTGTAAGTTACTGTTACTAGGGGATTGAATTTGCTGAGAATGGGTCATGGGATAGTCATGTACAGAAGGTAATTGATAATGGGAAGAAAAAGCTTAATCGTTTGCACCGGTTTGTCAGTAATAGAAATATCAGTACCGTTGCAAGGAGATTATTGTTAGTTTCAGTACTTCGTCCTACTTTAGAATACGGTAGTGAAGTGTGGGCTTGTAATAAACGGCAGACAGCTTCCTTAGAATCCATTCAGCTAGGAGCAGCTAAGAAGATACTTGGCTGCTCTTCCAAAACGTGTAATGAAGCGGTAAGGGGAGATATGGGGTTAGAGTCCTTGAAAGGGAGGAGGGATAGAAGCAAACTTAAGTGGTGGTATAAAGTCAATAAGTTGGATATTGAGCGGTATCCTAGAGTACTATTAGATGCTGAGTGGGAAGTGAAACCATGTAGAGGTAGGCAAAGGAAAACTTGGATGAAAGTAATTAATGAATTGCTGCTGCAGTTAGATTTAGATAGCCAAGAGGTATTAGCTGCAGATAATATTAATTTGTTTTTAGATACGGTAGACGAAGCGTTGAGGGATAGAGAATACAAGGACTTTAATGACAGCTTGAATACTAAAGTTAAGTTGAATCTGTACAAGTCTTTCTGTAAGGAAATAGAATTCAAGAATTATTTGCAGGGGGTAGGTGATCCGGGTACAAGATTATTGTTTAAGTTTCGGTCAGGTACGAACGGTCTGAATGAAGAGTTAGGAAGACATAGGGGTAAAAATGATGATAGGCAGTGTAAATTATGCAGGGGTGAATGTGAGAGTGTGGTACATGTTCTCTGGGAGTGTCCAGCATATGACAGCATTAGAAATAATTTCATGGTAGAATTAGAAAATCTATTGGGGGGGAGGTTTGGGGAGTTTAGTACACTTGATAATTTTAATAAGGCAAGTTTTATTTTAGGATTTGAGAATTGGAACAGGGATGATTTTAAAGCATTATTAAAGCTAGTTAAGAGCTTTGTATTATTGATATGGGAGACTAGGAAGAAGGAATTGTATGGTGATCAGGATTGTGTGGTCTCTGGTTGTTCTTGCTCTTGTCCTCTGACTGGAGGTCTTACAAGCTCCGCCTGCGTCTGTGGGTGCGTGGTCAATGGCGTAAGCGCTACGGCAGCAACATGAGTATATATATATATATTCTGCTCTTGACTGCAGCTACAATATTTTGCTGACCTGAGTCTTGCTCACATTGTACTTGAAGTATTAGTACCAGCACCGGCCAGGTGGGGGACTGTCCACAGCAAGGGGGGGACCATGTAAGGCTATGATACTCTGTCCAGGGGGACTGACTGTTCCGCTACGGACGGTGTGAGGAGACCGCTTCTGAGGGGGACCGTCCACATGGCCCTATGAATGAGAAGCAAATGCTTACTAAACAGCTTTTGTGTGGTCAGATAATCGAATGCACAGACTACAGTTGTCTGGCCAAAGCCATTCTTCCGATGCAACCTAGCTCACATCACTGTGTAGAAAAGTCCGACTGAGGACTCCATAATTTTCTGCATGGTTGTGAAATAAAGTCTGTAGAGCAAGAGCTCAATTCTTATGCATACACTAAATGGCTAGTCAACGCATGAAAGAAACTATTGTCCTATAGCCTGTGGCTACGATGATGACGCAACATTTACAAATAGCCCCTGGTGACATATATTTATGTACAAAATTTGAGATTAACATCCGCACACAGTTTTACCCCCAGAGAAATGGAACAAAAGTTGCTAGAATATGGAGAACAGAATGCAATCTATAGGGAATTTTTAGATTTTCACCCTACTCATGACACTGTTGCGGCAGTAATATAAATTATTCACCTAGTCTTCTACGACACTGTTGGGGCAGGTGCAACTCACAAATATAACTAAATGGCCTCTGCCATGCAGGCTGTAAATTTCCTTTCAACACAATCCCAAAGCCAGTAAATCTCTTGTGTGTCCTACAAATGTGCGCTGAAACAGCTGTCATCTTCGTGAGTTCGAGGATGGTGTGTTTCAATATTCAAGCACTGTACACTATACTGCTATACTATCTATGGCTTAGGATTGGAAGAGCCAGCCCACTTTCATTCCACCAGGGATAATACATTAAGCGGGACATCACACGTATTAAATATATTTCCCCGGTTCCACAGCACATCACTTTCAGTATTGGTGCTGGAAAGAGTTGCCGATACTGAAAGTACTGTGGAACGTAAGTGGGCTGGTTTTTGAGACCGTTTGGGTAACTTCGGGAACCGGGTAACTTTGGAAATTTCAACTTTGCGTTCACGCGACACCGGGTGCTCATAGTGTCAATGTTCTTGGCACCAAGTCCCCGTAGTTACCCCACTAAAAATGCTTGCCCTAATTGACTTACTTATCAACACTCTAGCTTCATTTGCAGCCTTCAATTGAACTTAGCTCAGCTCTTCGCGATTCGTCTTCGACCCGTGACCAGACTTTAGCTCCTCCCCCTTTGACCAGAACGACATGGCCACGCCCAAAAGCACGCCTAGTAGCTAGTAGATAATTGAACAGTGCTGTCTGCCATCATTCCAGCTAGTTATCTACCTTACCCCTGGTGAAGGCTTCCGACGTAACCTACACCAAGAGCCGTAAGGGCAGAAAGTGTGTATCCTGCCGGCTCACGATCTTGGTCAGTGCACGTAGCTACAGTGTACATCTAGGTCACTATGAAACGAACTTCATTTTATAGTATCTATGGTACATTTGAATATAGCTAGCAACTTAACCGAGAGAGCACATAAAAATGCTCTCTTGCTAGATCTTTAAGTCATAGCTAGTGATACGCCAGGTGTTTCTCACTTTTCACTAAGGCCAAACCAATTTGATGTTTCGCTTTATGAGTGCAGCAGGGCAATTTTCGGCTGGAGTGATTTATCAATATTAATTCAGCCACCCGGGTCACGCCCTCAAGCTGATCCACTCGTGAAGCAAAGATTAAATTGGTATGGCCTAAATGCTCTCATCCTTAATTGTGCAATGGGCTTATCAATGAGGTTGTTATAGCCTTCAAAATTATGATTCGTATCACATGGTTGTGACTTTTTTACTTCATGCTTGGCATGAAGAAGTACTACTGGGATTGCTGAGATGTGCCTACACAGACTTCAGAGAGTGCACAAAAGTAACAAGCAAGCGGTACATTGCTATCATGGTTTGACCTCCAGCAGCACTGGCATGACACAGTAGTAGAGGTATAAAAAGCTGTTGCCAACGAAATGACAGTCAAGACCTAGAGTAGCTTCAAACAAAATCGGTAGAGAGACCTTGTACCATTCGAATTGTCACACTATAAGCTATATTTGTAGTAGGATATAATTTTTCATTGCATTCTCATAACAAGGTGAAGGTAGAGCATTATGGGGCGTGTTAGCCGGCAAATCGTTTTCAGCTTTCTTTCGTTCTTCAGAGAGGATAGCGCAACAGTGACTGAAGCGATTACAATGATTCAAACGTGAAGAAGCGGTACTGGTTCCGGGCTATTGCACCCACATCATAGCGTTCTCAAACAAATCAAACCGTTTAGCAGTAATTCTCAAGTGCTCGAGGCAAGTACTTGGCGCTATATGCCGTTCTGTTCTGTTCCGTTCTGCGTATTAAACGGTGGTTACGCCTACACCGGTACACCAGAAACGCAGCCTCGAGCACGAGCTGTTCTGCTTAAACGATTATAATACTTGGAGTACGCTTTATGACAGACCCAAAGTGAGTTGCTGTAGCTACAATAGTAAGAACACTGATAGAACTGCTAGACCATTGTAGACCATACTAACCTCCATGATGTGCATTAAATGGAGTCGGTACTGCCACTGCTGTGCACTCCTATGACCATCCTCGCCCACATTGCCTTTCAGATGTTTGTGGTGGACCTTGAACCATACATAGCTGTCCCTACTAACACTAGAATTATTATAATTATATCGTTTATCGTTTAGCTATCATCTGAGCCTACCACCTGAGTAGCTATATATACATACAAGCGTATCGGGGGTCAATAGCTCTATATACCCGCCCCCCTAAATAACAAGTCACAAAAAAAAAATTGAACAAAATGAAAAGACATAATACTAGGCAAATGCAGGGCATTGTGGGGCGAGCCTTCGGGAGAATTGTGAATGTGAGGAGCTGTTGGCGAATGAGGCTATATCTTGCAGCAGATTGATGATATGTCTATGGTACCCATACGGTCTGTGAGGCAAACGATAGACATGATTGGCAAACCCCTTGAAATTAACATTTCCTCCACCTGTGTTAAACCCTGCAATGGAAATGTTGAACATGTAGGTCAGGTAGATATGTCATACAAAATTGATACTTCAATGCCACTGTAGAATGCAATACGTGTGCTAGCTTGAAGTTGAGAGGTGGTACAGGGGCAGGATCCATGTTGTTGGTCGAGGAGTGTAACTTAGGTGTATGCTTGTCCCGGCTACATTGCAGACACTCAGTAGAATGTGAGTGAATCTTGAGACCAGGGAATCTCATGTACATCACAGCGCGTCCAGCGTAGCCATGTGGTGTGCATAAAATTTAAACATCTTAGTTCAGATAGAAGATTGTTGTAACAATAGGAGCTGTGCCTGCATGACCTGTTGTTGTCTGCCTCACTAGTACTCTGTCAGACTGTAGCCTGGCCTCTCTCTCCTCAGCAGTCTCAGCAGCCAATCCCGCATGGTTGGAAGCCTCACCAGTACTCTGTCAGACTGTAGCCTGGCTTCTCTCTCCTCAGCAGTCTCATCGGCAAGTCTGTCAGTCATTCGCTGCAGCCTAGCCTATCTCACCTCGTCAGTCTCGACTGCCAGTCTGGGCCTTCTTTGTTGCAGGTCTGACCCTCTTCTTTCGGCAGTCTGAGCAGCGTGCCTAGACGTACGTGTAGTGGAAATGCGAGAAATTCAACTGCTAAGTTAGAGCGCGAGAAATTGGAATTGCAAAATTAGATTGCAAGCGTTAAATTAGCTAAGTGAACATCGAATATGCGGCACGACGTACGTACGATATTTAATACATACATTCATTCAGAGAAAATGCACCGCTGACATGACTAGTGTGGGGCTCGCTCAGGCTCGCCCCAATTATAGGGATGGAATCCCACCAAACAAGGTAGGAACAAACGACACCACAGTACCTTTACGGACTCCCAACCCTATATCTTTGGACATTTTTCCAACCACATGCACACCACAATCCCCTACATGCCACACAAGCCATATCCACAGCCATATCCACAGCCAATAAATGATTGCAGTACTTTACTTTGCGTAATTGTCTTCCCCTTGTAGCACTGTAGTTAGTGAAAGGCTCTATATTGCATTTATAAACTTGCACACACGCCTCATATTATGTACTCCATATATAGGGAAGGCTCCAAAAAAAAAATGGCTGTCCCATTGTATGTGTACAAAGTGATGTGTTTAGTCGTAAGCTTTTGTAGACCATACCTGTCATTGTCCAGTATTTTCATCAGTAACAAGGCTCTTAGCATTGCTGGAGAGCACCGCTGAAGCACCACATCGGCAAGCCGCTAAATGAGCAAATTGTCTATCTTCTTTCTCAGTTTCTTCAGCAAGGCTACCGAGATATTGGCTGAAACAATTACACTGATTCAAACTGTTTGGCAGTGATTCTCAAGCGCTCGAGGCAAGCACTTGCTGCTATGCGTCATTCTATCTGCGTAACGGTGGTTACACCTACACCAGAAACGCAGCCTCGAGCATGAGCTCTTCTGACTATAATACTTGGAGTGCGCTTTATTACGGACCCAAAGTGAGTTGCTGTAGCTACGCTATAATTGTAAGAGCACTAATACAACTGCTAGACAACTATAGACCATACTAACCGCCGTGATGTGCATTAAATGGAGTCGATACCACCACTGCTGTACACTCCTACGACCTTCCTAGCCCACATTACCTTGCAGTTGTTTATGGTGGACCTTGAACTATAGCTGTCCCTGCTAACACTAGAATTAGTATCACCTGAGTAGCATACATGTGTATCAGGAGTCAATAGCTTTGATATCCCCCCCCCCCCCCCAAAAAAAGAAAACTGAAACAAGTCACAAAAAAAAACATTTAAAAAATGAAAAGACATATAGGAATGGAATCCCCCAAAAGCAACCAAACAAGGTAGGAACGAATGACACCACAGTAACTTTACTGACTCCCATCCCTATATCTTTGGACATTTTTACAACTACACGCATGCACAGTCCCCTACGTGCCACACCAGCCATATCCACAGCCAATGAATGATTGTACATGTACAACACACATGAATCCACACTGTAACTTATCATACACAGCAGCATACACTGTAGGTAATACTGCCCATTCCACATCCTTCCACACACACCAACCCCACCTGTACAGCAACATCTCGCCTGTAACAACACACTACTATCTTTGACCAGCAGTAATCCATTTGTGATTAAGGTTATAATCATACAGGAGTGCTTTCAATAAACTGCCACAGGATGTACACATCACGATCTAACGTCCCGTCATTCCATGTAGCGAGCATAAGACCTGGTTGAAAAAATGTCCACAGATATAGGGATGAGAGTCCGTAAAGGTACTATGGTGTCATTCGTTCCTACCTTGTTTGGTTGCTTTTTGGGGATTCCATCCCCATATGTCTTTTCATTTTTTTTGGTGACTTTTATATATATGACCTATCATTTAGTGTGTACATATTGGTAGTCTTAGGCTAGTACCTGTTATAGACATTATCATAATATAAACACTGTTATCACAACATAAACACTGTTATCATAACAGTCAGGCTTACCATATATAGCTAGCAGCTACGTATGTGGTGGTATTTCAATTGCCAAGGACTGAACTTGATTAGTAGTTATACACAGTCTTATTCATATACTGCATCCTATGATACTCCAAGATTAGTCACAAGTCCTACATCCCCGTATACGTATAGGCCATGATCTGTCAGTCTTAGAAACTGACTTAATAGTATGCCTCCTATATACATGTACATGTAGGCTTGCTTCTACACTTTGGATTTTGGCTGTGAATGTGTAGAGCATCATAGCCATTAATTCCCTGTGGCACTGCAGTCGAGCTGGGCCAGCCACTAGTGCTTCATCGCAGATATTTTGACACTATGTCACAAAATACGATTTCCGCCAACAGTGATAGTAGGTACGTGTTGCTGCTAGATTGAGATAACTGCCAATTCTCATAATACCTTGCTTTAGCTTTACCGGGAAGCCTAGCCGTCTGGCTGAATTGATGCCGATGTCTTTTCGAAGCCATCTGATGTCTTTTGGAGCCGTTGGTAGCTCTTGGATTTGTGCTAGGACCATGTACACCGCTTCAATTACTGTAATTGATTTGGCCAATTTAATGCACGTATTTGTACACAGTAACAATATGCGTACAGAGTGTTTGAACATGCAGAGAATTTAAAGAAGTTTGGCAGCTTTGCGATTATGAACCGCTGGACGTCAAAGTCTGGAATTATTAACGTTTTGGTTCTACCTTCTATTCACTAGTATTGCCACTACTGTAGTCTGTCCAGTTAGTTTCCTGTAAATTTGAAAATATTTTTTGCAGTTAACTTGTAAAGATGTAACTTTCGAATTCTTTTGTGCGTTATAGCCGAATTGCCTTTCATCAATCAGCAATCTCCCAAAGACTGGTTGCTTCTTCGTAGCTTCTCCAGCAGCATTGTCATGCATGGTTCCGGGTCGAGTGTTATTTTTGCGATAGGCTGCTGCCCAAGTTGTGATTCAAATACATTCATTTCTACTCGACTGCTATGTTTTACATACTTTAGTGATTACCCTCAAAAAATATATAGAGCTTTTGTTTCCCATACTGAAAAGATATGAGAAACACATGAAGGGGGCAAATAGGAACAAATCATCACACACTTCTTGATAATATTATATAGAATGTACTCGGAAAGACATCATACCATATATAGCTTGCTACACTATACAATATTTAGCTAGGAACTTTGTAGTCAAGAAGTATCTTTCCCATGTAGCACTGTAGTTAGTGAAAGGCTTTGTATTGCATTTATAAACTTGAAACCTTGCACACAAGCTGCATATATATATCTATGCTAACATTCTGACTATGTACGATATTATACAAGTGAAGTACTTGTATGTATTGGTAAGTAGTTGCCTCATGTGCACTCTAGGGATTCAACCACAAGCTTGAACAATTAATGGCAGCGTCTTGTAGATAGGACTAAACTGATTAGTTTTGACTTGGAACATTATTACACAGAAGAATGGCATTATGGGCTTAAGACAGGGCTATACATAAAATGATCAAGTCGGCATATAACCCCCCCCCCCTTCCCACTCCACCCCAGTTTCCAGGCTACTTTATAGTACGTAGGAATGTGTGACATAATGTTTAGAGCCAGTAAAGCCAGTCATAGGATCTACCTGGAATATAAGCTTAGACTTGATACCCAGACCATTAAGCATTAGGCAAAGCAAGGCTACATGCCGAAGTTCTTCAATTCCAACCTGAAATACTTGTCAAAATCTTCTGTCAACAACGATCCATATCCTTCTCCTGTTTTCGGAAGCAACTGGAAAAGCAAAAAAAACTTGGTCCAGATCGCTCACTAAAGCGATTTCTACATGCAATAGCGCAACAATTCACTACTATCTTCAATGACACGAAACACTTTTGCCAACCAGGGGGTGTGTCTCATACCTGTGTTCGAGACGCTAATGAGTTAAACTGTCTCGCGGAAATTGTAAGAAAGTGCTAGCGATAGTCATGCATGCACCTGCAAAGCGTAATTTGACTGTCAATACAGAGGTAGTTAGCTAAAAATTGTATTTATATACCTGCAAGGGTAAAGAACTTCGTGAACTGGTAAGGCTTTATAAATAAGGCTTGGCTATATGCAAACGATGGTTAGCTATTATATCTTCTCAAATTTACTAGGTAAGGCGTAAGTAAGTCCGATGGCAGTGAAGATCACAAGCACAAGTTAGGTGGCAGCCGCTGGACTAATACTACGTCATGTATTTGCAATGTGTATATTAATTTCGTTTTCTATCCATCCATGCATGTGTTGTCTCATTTACACGGACATGATTGGACGACAACTGTAATGCTAATCAACTGCAGTTGAAGTTGGTGCCTGTACAACTTCTCTAGATGTGCTGGAGTGATGAAGTGAGAGCCACAACTCAACTCCCACCCTATTTAAGACCTGAATACTGGCGAGCTAATACATCAGAGATTCCATCTGAAAAGTATCAGGAAAATACCCACGATATTTACCGTTATAAATGCCATCTGGAATATAGGCTCAAATATTTCCATATTTTCGGTATAAAGTTACCGTTAGAATTGCACCTCAACATCAGAGAGATTCTGTAAAAATCTTGTAACTTTGCAGGCAAGGATTAACGTTACAACTGGTGAGTTAATTAATCATTACATCAGAGATTGTATCTGAAAAATATCTAAACATTTCGAGATCTTTACCGTCATAAAACCTATCAGGAACATTTGTTAAAATGTTGCCATATTCTCGGTGTAACGTTACCGTTAGAATTACTACTTACCCAGGACATTTACCGTTATAAATGCCATCTGGAACATTTGCGGTGTAAAGTTACCGTTAAAACTACTACTTCAACATCAGAGAGTTTCTGTAAAATCTTCTAAACTTTACAGCCAAGGATTAACCTTACAACTGGCGAGCTAATGAAACATTACATCAGAGATTTTATACCCTAGACATTTAGAGTCATAAATGCTATCAGAAACATTTCCTAAAATATTGTGATATTTTCGGTACAAAGTTACCGTTAGAATTACTACCTTAACATCAGAAGGTTTTTGTCAAAATCTAAACTTTACGGCCAAAGATTAGCGTTACCACTATTAAACAATACATCAGAAATTCTATCTAAAAAAATATGAAAAAACCTTAGACATTTACCGTCATAAAGTTATCAGGAACATTGGCTGAAATATTTCCATATTGGGAGTATAAAGTCACCGTTAGAATTACTACCTCAACAGTTTATGGGAAAATCTTCTACGTTTTACAGTAAAAGATTAACGTTACAACTGGCGAGCTAATTAAACATTACACCAGAGTTTCTCTCTGAAAAATATCTAAAAAGTACCAAGGATTTTACCGTCATAAATGTCATTTGAAACATTGGCTCAGATATTGCCATATTGACGGTGTAAAGTTACCGTTAGAATGGCTACCTCAACATCAGAGAAATTTTGTAAAAATCTTCTAAACATTACAGCCAATGATTAACGCTATAACTGGTGAGCTAATTTAATATTACATCAGAGATTGTATCTGAAAAATGTCTGAAATATGCCCTAGACCTTTACCGTCATAAATGCTATCAGGAACATCGTCTAAAAATATTGCCATATTGCCGGTGTAAAGTTACCGTTAGAATTACCACATGCCCAGGTCATTTATGGTATAATAAATGCCATTTGGAACATTTGTGGTGTAACGTTACCGTTAGAATTACTACCTCAACATCACAGAGTTTTTCTGATAGTCTTCTAAACTTGATAAGCAAAGATTAACGTTACAACTGGCGAGCTAATTAGATGGACATTTGATAGCGGGGAGAAAAGGTCTGTGGTATCGCAAAAAAAGATCAGAATTTGGTAGTAGAGATAGTGGTATAAGACAACAGTCAGAATGACATCGGATCTGATCGCAATCTAATATGGTGTACAATAAGTGTAGCACTAGCCACTGTAGAACCCAGAAGGAATAACATGAGGTTGAAGTGGACAGTTGATGGTAGGAGAAATTGGGATGAATATCAGAATGTAGTTGTACACGAGTTAGAGAGATGGAGGGATAGTGTTGATGGGCTACAAGAGGGAGAGTCAGTATTGGAACAGGTTTGGTTAGATTGGAAGGAAAGGGTGACCAGAGCAGCAGAGAAAGGGATAGGAAAGAAGAAACTTTGGCAAGGCTCAAAGAACTGGTGATACTCAGAAGTGGAGGAGGCTCTTGAAGCAAGGAAATAAGTATGCAAGAAGCTAAGATGGAAATAAGTATGCATGAAGCTAAGATATGCCCGTGAGAGAGAAGGTCCAGAGATTAGCCGTGTGAAACAGCTATGGGTATAAGCAGAAGAGAAAACCAGAGAATCATAAGAAGGAAAAGTGAGAAGCGGAGGGAGGTTTTAGGGAAGATCAAAGAACAAGGAGGTCCAAGTAGTAAGCTGTTTTGGTCAGATTGGAAGTTTGAGAAATATGCCAGAGGGAAACTGGTAAAGAAGACTGAACACATTTTAGTAGAAATGGCAAGTTACTTGGAAGAATTGGGAAAGCAAAGAGGAGAGAGAAATGGTAGGCGCAGCTATCAGGAGAGTCCTAGTTCCGATCTTGATGATGTAGGATATGAGCTAGTCACTTCTGAAACAGTTAAAGCAACTCCAGGGCTAGATGATATTATTAATGAGATGCTGATATATGGTTTGGGGTAGATGGTAGAAATACTGATCGATATCTTTAACATGGCGATGCCGCACTCCTCTTTCCATATCAAGTGCCCAAAGCAATGTTGTTTATTGAAAACCACTTCAAAAGCACCCCCCCCCCCCCCAAACAATAAGCACGGGGGTGAGGGGGGGTGTATGCTCCAGTGTGTCCATTGTCCTTGTTTGTTACTTTTTAGTAATTTTTTCATACAGTATCTATATAATGGGGCTGGTAGAAGAACTGCAGAAGGAAGAGTTAGGTATATGGATTTATGATACGTGGTGTGGAATACTTTTGTATGCTGATGACATTGTAATGATCGCAGAAGATGGTGAACCGCTTCAGAGAGTGTTAGTTGTAGCAGGAGATTATGCAAAAAGATGGAAATTTTGGCGTAATAAAGAAAAAGTAAAGGTGGTCACACATTTTCAGACAGAATCTCTGTTGTAATGTTTAATTTGCCCACCAGTTATAACGTTAATATAGCGTCAATATGGAAATATTCTATCCAATGTTCCTAATAGCATTATGACGGTAAATGTCTAGGGAATTTTTTTAGACATTTTTCAGATAGCATCTCTGATGAAATACTTAATTAGCTTGCCGTTTGTAACGTTAATCCTTGCCTGTAAAGTTTCGCAGATTCCAAAGAAACTTTCTGATGTTGAGGTAGTAATTCTAACGGTAACGTTACACCGAAAATATGGCAATATTTTAGGGAATGTTCCAGATGGCATTTTATAAGGGTAAATGGCTGGGTATTTCTAGATACTTTTCAGATAGAATCTCTGATGTAATGTTTAATTAGCTCGCCAGTTGTAACGCTAATCTTTGCCTGTAAAGTTTAGGAGATTTTTGCAGAAACTCTGATGTTGAGGTAGTAGTTAAGATTTTGATAGAAACTCTCTGATGTTGAGGTAATAATTCTGACGTAACTTTATACCGAAAATATGGAAATATTTTATCCAACGTTCCTGAAAGCGATAACGGTAAAGATCTAGGAAATTTTTCAGATATTTTTCAGATACAGTCTCTGATAAAATATTTAATTAGCGCCAGTTGTAACGTTAATCTTTTCTTGTAAAGTTTGAAGATTTTTACAAAAACTCTCTGATATTGAGGTAGTAATTCTAACGGTAACTTTACACTGTCAATATGGCAATATTTAAGCCAATGTTCCTGATAATATTTTTGAGCAAGGATTAGCGTTACAACTGGCGAGCTAATTAAACATCAGAGATTCCATCTGAATAGTATCTGGAAAATATCCAGGACAATTACCGTTAATGCCATCTGGAACATCGACTCAAATTACTTAAGAATTACTACCTCAACATCAGAGATTCTGTGAAAATCTTCTAAACTTTATAGGCAAGGATTAAAGTTACAACTGGCGTATGTAATGATGTAATGATGGCAGAAGATGGTGAACCTAAAATATTGCTGTATAATTATATATTTGCGGTATACGACTATCATGAAATCTTACCCTAAGGGCTATATAACGATAAGAACAATGTTTTGGAATCATCTCTACGATCATAACTTTACGTATAGAACTGACACCCTTTTGATTCTTAACCCCGCCCTAATAAGAGCCTGGAGCACCCTAATGTTTGAATATAGTGGCTGCCATTACATACTTATGATCCCACTGCCCTCTACTGTTCTCTTTTGATCTTCAGATGTGTTCTGGATTTCAGCCTAGAGTAGTCTACTAAAGTTTAGAACTGAGATTCAGATTTGTCAGTTTGATAATTATTTGTTAAATAGCAGGAGTGATGGGCTGTTGGTGCATGAGACCAAGAAAATTGAAGCTCAGATACATAGTTATATACATGTAGTAGATTTCTGCTTAATCAACAGGTACATGTATGCTGGTACAATACTGTTAGCAATAGATTCATACTGCTTCATGCCACTCTATACACAATTATTATATCCATAACAGAACTAGCTATACAGTTGTCTAGCAGAGGGCTTAGTATGTGCTATACTTTCCTCCATGTTGCTAGTCGTTACAGGCCTCATTATATACAATGTCCTAAGCTCTGAGCTGTCATTGGTGAAGGCTTCCAGATTGGCAAACACTAGCCTGCCTCACAAAATGCATGGCCACTTCCTCGACACCTGTTTGCTATCTGATCCTAAGTAGCCGTCAGTTCAAGAACTGAAAATAATGAAGAACATAAATTATTGCAACACACCACATTTATTTGGAATGGAATGAGAGTAGCAGGCAATAGAATAGCTAGACTATGAGTCATTTCATACACAGTGCCATAGCACTTATGCCATAGATGCAGGGGTGGTGGTGGTGGTGTGTGTGTGTGGGGGGGGGGGGGATGAAAAAGGGTATGCAGTGTCTAGGCATAAACTACCTTCTAACAATCATGCAATCATGTGTACCTGATCTTGTCAAATTAGTCATGGATACACAAGTTCTAGATGTACGCATTGCGCAGATGGGACCTCGTGCAGAGGTATGATGTAAGTTAGTTAGCACAAAACCACACCAACTAGAACGTTTAAGAGCCGCATCGCCCAAGCAATTGTTGGAGAAGTGACGACTACATGAATGGGCCTTCAGGAGACGGGTGTCTCTGTATACAGCACAGTTGCAAGGACCACTTATGGCTGCTACAGAAGAGCAGAGTTGCTTGAAACTCATGTTAATATCGCTCGTGATCAATCCGCATACTGTCCGTCTCCAGCGGTCAGATCTCTGCTGAAACAGAGGCTACACAGACTCTAATCGCGTTGGAGCTGTGGTAAGCCTACCTGGGTAAAAAGAATTGATCAATTTGTCCTGATCTCTAGTTCTGCGTGCGCCAGAAGTACAAAAGCGGCATCCATGTAACTGGTAGGATGCCATCTTGAACACGTGCTTGACCCCCAGGCCAAAAGCATTACAGAAATATATAACATACACTAGCTCAGATTCGATCCCCACACTGCAAGATTACTTCCTTGCACTAAGGCGCTTGGCAATTAATACCATGTACTCAAAGGCCTAGTTGTAGGGTAGATTATACCTCTATGCTCAACCCAAGGGGCGGGCGAAGCTACTGATTGGCCAAGAATAAGAGTTAACAGACATAAAATTAAATTACAGACAATCAAGATTGCATCAGGAAGGAAAAATATTTGCTTGCAGCTAAATATAACATTGGTTGCTCTTTTTAAATGGGAACTAGCCGGATGGCCCAGCCCGTACCCACCCTGTAGCTTAAGGTGGTTTGTGCACTGGCACTACAGGTTTGGCAGTGGCATAACGTACTACCGATCACAGTGCCTGAAGCTGCTGTGCAGTTCTGTAGAGGCTCAAAAGCAGCTGATAGTCTTTTCTAAGAATATTAGCAGCTACTCAGGAAGTTTAGGAAAAGAAAATAACTGATTCAGAGTTTTGATGGTAAACCTGTCATACCACAAGCTTCCTCCCATAGCATCTATAGCAGAACAATAACCCCCCAACCATCCGTGGCAGTTTAAGCCGTCCACCCTGCCGTGAATGGTCCGCTGCATTTATTCACTCATCTTTTGGCTCTGAAATTAGTACTATCATGAAACCTTTAGTCTCCCTCTCTCTTAGAGCTACTTCAGCTCAAGTACATAAAGACCGTATTTACGCTATCAGACGCTGTGGCTACAAAACATGATTTCGTGCAGCTATTCGAGGGTAGCAACTATTCGAAGGCAGTGTTTATTACACTCGACAGCTTGCTAGCTACAAAGTGATGCACAAAAGCACTTTCAATCCGTTTCTTGGCTTGCTTCAATCGCGCTTCGTGCCTCAAAGTGATCACAAAGCCGTCATAAGGTACAAGGCTAGTCGAAAGTATAGATTTGCAGGCGGGCTCTGAACGGATGCCGCAGAAGACTAGGTGAGCTTAGATAATTATTACTATATTCTGCTCTTGACTGCAGCTACAATATTTTGCTGACCTGAGTCTTGCTCACATTGTACTTGAAGTATTAGTACCAGCACCGGCCAGGTGGGGGACTGTCCACAGCAAGGAGGGGACCATGTAAGGCTATGATACTCTGTACAGGAGGACTGACTGTTCCGCTACGGACGGTGTGAGGAGACCGCTTCTGAGGGGGATCGTCCACATGGCCCTATGAATGAGAAGCAGACGCTTACTAAACAGCTTTGGTGTGGTCAGATAATCGAATGCACAGACTACAGTTGTCTGGCCAAAGCCATTCTTCCGATGCTTACTTACTTACCAACACTCTAGCTTCATTTGCAGCCTTCATAGCTCAAACTTTAGCTCCTCCCCCTTTGACCAGAACGACATGGCCACGCCCAAAAGCACGCCTAGTAGCTAGTAACAGCTATCAGTTATCTACCTTTAATACCCCTCGTGAAGGCTTCCGACTTGACCTAGCCGTAAGGGCAGAAACTTTGAAGTTTTGTGGATCGATCCTGCCGGCTCACGATCTTGGTCAGTGCACATAGCTACTGTACATCTAGGTCACTATGAAACGGACTTCATTTTATAGTATCTATGGTACATTTGATTATAGCTAGCAACTTAACCGAGAGAGCACATAAAAATGCTCTCTTGCCAAGATCTTTAAGTCATAGCTAGTGATACGCCAGGTGTTTCTCACTTTTCACTAAGGCCAAACCAATTTGATGTTTCGGCCAGAGTGATTTATCAATATTAATTCAGCCACCCGGGTCACGCCCTCAAGCTGTTCCACTCGTGAAGTAAATTGGGTATGGCCTAAATGCTCTCATCCTTAATACATATTAATAAATTCTTGTGCATGCTTACAGCTACCAGTTCAATAAATCGGCCAGTAAATTACGTGATGTCCTGCAGCAGTTAGTTACATTCTAAACGTAGAAATTGTGCAATGGCAATGAGGTTGTTATAGCCTTCAAAATTATGATTCGTATCATATGGTTGTGACTTTTTTTACTTCATGTTTGGCATGAAGAAGTACTACTGGGATTGCTGAGATGTGCCTACACAGACTTCAGAGAGTGCACAAAAGTAACAAGCAAGCGGTACATTGCCATCATGGTTTGATCCGGAGCACTGGCATGACACAGTAGTAGAGGTATAAAAAGCTGTTGCCAACGAAATGACAGTCAAGACCTAGAGTAGCTTCAAACAAAATCGGTAGAGAGACCTTGTACCTATCCTGGAAAATAGTACCATTCGACTATAAGCTATATTTGTAGTAGGATATAATTTTTCATTGCATTCTCATAACAAGGTGAAGGTAGAGCATGTGTGAACAAGGTAACCGGTGGTATGTGATAGCTCTCATAGCTCTAGCCCTCTTTCCTCTCCTGTTGCAGTGTGGCTTGTTGGTGACCTGGAGCACGGTAACTCTCCTCTGTCACTGTTGCTGAATCCTCATTCACACTGCAAGTATGAAGACAGAGAAGAGGTAACTCTAGATTGATGCCATTATTGGAAGTGAGACAAGATTGCAGTACATAAACTTAGGTGAGCGCACAATATGCAGAATGGCAATGAGAGGAAGATAGGTAGGCATAGAATATGCAGAACAACGTACGTACCATATTGCTGATGACGATGATAATAACTAAGTGAATACAGAACATTGTGGGTTGCACCGGTATGGTGCAGCTCTCGTAGCTCTAGACCTCTTCCCTCTCTTGCCGCATGCATTGTAGCTTGTTGGTGACCTGGAAATAGGAGGATAGGAGCAAATCATCACAGACTTCTTGATACATACGATGTATAGAATATACTTGGAACGACAGCATTATGGAGTACGACAGCATTATAGAGTACGGTAGTACTCCATATATGGGGATGGCTCCGAAAAAATGGCTGCCCCGTTGTCTGTGTACAAAGTGATATGTTCAAAACTCTGCCCTAGATTTAGTCATAAGCTTTTGTGGACCATACCTGTCATTCTTGAGTGTTTTCAACGGTAATAAGACTGTTAATGCTACCAGAGAGCATTGCTGAAGTGCCAAATCAGCACGTCGCTAAACCGGCAAATCGTTTTCAGCTTTCTTTCTTTCTTCAGAGAGGATAGCACAACAGTGACTGAAGCGATTACAATGATTCAAACGTGAAGAAGCGGTATTGGTTCCGGGCTATTGCACCCACACCATAGCGTTCTCAAACAAATCAAACCGTTTAGCAGTAATTCTCAAGTGCTCGAGGCAAGTACTTGGCGCTATATGCCGTTCTGTTCTGTTCCGTTCTGCGTATTAAACGGTGGTTACGCCTACACCGGTACACCAGAAACGCAGCCTCGAGCACGAGCTGTTCTGCTTAAACGATTATAATACTTGGAGTACGCTTTATGACAGACCCAAAGTGAGTTGCTGTAGCTACGTTATAGCTAATAGTAAGAACACTGATAGAACTGCTAGACCATTATAGACCATACTAACCTCCATGATGTGCATTAAATGGAGTCGGTACTGCCACTGCTGTGCACTCCTATGACCATCCTCGCCCACATTGCCTTTCAGATGTTTGTGGTGGACCTTGAACCATACATAGCTGTCCCTACTAACACTAGAATTATTATAATTATATCGTTTATCGTTTAGCTATCATCTGAGCCTATCACCTGAGTAGCTATATACATGTATACATACAAGCGTATCGGGGGTCAATAGCTCTATATACCCGCCCCCCTAAAAAACAAGTCACAAAAAAATTTTGAAAAGACATAATACTAGGCAAATGCAGGGCATTGTGGGGCGAGCCTTCGGGAGAATTGTGAATGTGAAGGAGCTGTTGGCGAATGAGGCTATATCTTGTAGCAGATTGGTGACATGTCTACGGTACCCATACGGTCTGTGAGGCAAACGATAGACATGATTGGCAAACCCCTTGAAATTAACATTTCCTCCACCTGTATTAAACCCTGCAATGGAAATGTTGAACATGTAGGTCAGGTAGATAAGTCAGACAAAATTGATACTTCAATGCCACTGTAGAATGCAATACATGTGCTAGCTTGAAGTTGAGAGGTGGTACAGGGGCAGGATCCATGTTGTTGGTCGAGGAGTGTAACTTAGGTGTATGCTTGTCCCGGCTACATTGCAGACACTCAGTAGAATGTGAGTGAATCTTGAGACCAGGGAATCTCATGTACATCTCAGCACGTCCAGCGTAGCCATGTGGTGTGCATGAAATTTAAACATCTTAGTTCAGATAGAAGATTGTTGTAACAATGGGCGCTGTGCCTGCATGACCTGTTGTTGTCTGCCTCACTAGTACTCTGTCAGACTGTAGCCTGGCCTCTCTCTCCTCAGCAGTCTCAGCAGCCAATCCCGCATGGTTGGAAGCCTCACCAGTACTCTGTCAGACTGTAGCCTGGCTTCTCTCTCCTCAGCAGTCTCATCGGCAAGTCTGTCAGTCATTCGCTGCAGCCTAGCCTATCTCACCTCGTCAGTCTCGACTGCCAGTCTGGGCCTTCTTTGTTGCAGGTCTGCCCCTCTTCTTTCGGCAGTCTGAGCAGCGTGCCTAGACGTACGTGTAGTGGAAACGCGAGAAATTCAACTGCTAAGTTAGAGCGCGAGAAATTGGAATTGCAATATTAGATTGCAAAGCGTTAAATTAGCTAAGTGAACATCGAATATGCAGCACGACGTACGTACGATATTTAATACATACATTCATTCAGAGAAAATGCACCGCTGACATGACTAGTGTGGGGCTCGCTCAGGCTCGCCCCAATTATAGGGATGGAATCCCCAAAAAGCAACCAAACAAGGTAGGAACAAACGACACCACAGTACCTTTACGGACTCCCAACCCTATATCTTTGGACATTTTTCCAACCACATGCACACCACAATCCCCTACATGCCACACAAGCCATAGCCACAGCCATATCCACAGCCAATAAATGATTGCAGTACTTTACTTTGCGTAATTATCTTCCCCTTGTAGCACTGTAGTTAGTGAAAGGCTCTATATTGCATTTATAAACTTGCACACACGCCTCATATTATGTACTCCATATATAGGGAAGGCTCCAAAAAAAATGGCTGTCCCATTGTATGTGTACAAAGTGATATGTTTAGTCGTAAGCTTTTGTAGACCATACCTGTCATTGTCCAGTATTTTCATCAGTAACAAGGCTCTTAGCATTGCTGGAGAGCACCGCTGAAGCACCACATCGGCAAGCCGCTAAATGAGCAAATTGTCTATCTTCTATCTCAGTTTCTTCAGCAAGGCTACCGAGATATTGACTGAAGC
Organism: Phakellia ventilabrum; assembly: GCA_963921505.1. Taxonomy (NCBI): domain Eukaryota; kingdom Metazoa; phylum Porifera; class Demospongiae; order Axinellida; family Axinellidae; genus Phakellia; species Phakellia ventilabrum. The sequence goes on from OY997390.1 coordinate 3,696,252, forward strand.
AATTACACTGATTCAAACTGTTTGGCAGTGATTCTCAAGCGCTCGAGGCAAGCACTTGCTGCTATGCGTCATTCTATTTCGTTCCGTTCTGCGTAACGGTGGTTACGCCTACACCGGAAACGCAGCCTCGAGTATGAGCTCTTCTGCTTAGGTGACTATAATACTCAATGGAGTGCGCTTTATTACGGACCCAAAGTGAGTTGCTGTAGCTACGCTATAATTGTAAGAGCACTAATACAACTGCTAGACAACTATAGACCATACTAACCGCCGTGATGTGCATTAAATGGAGTCGATACCGCCACTGCTGTACACTCCTACGACCTTCCTAGCCCACATTACCTTGCAGTTGTTTATGGTGGACCTTGAACTATAGTTGTCCCTGCTAACACTAGAATTATAATCACCTGAGTAGCATACATGTGTATCAGGAGTCAATAACTTTGATATCCCCCCCCCCCCCCAAAAAAAGAGAACTGAAACAAGTCACAAAAAAAAAAATTTAAATGAAAAGACATATAGGAATGGAATCCCCCAAAAGCAACCAAACAAGGTAGGAAGGAATGACACCACAGTACCTTTACTGACTCCCATCCCTACATTGTATATCTTTGCCAACTACACGCATGCACAGTCCCCTACGTGCCACACCAGCCATATCCACAGCCAATGAATGATTGTACATGTACAACACACATGAACTCACACTGTAACTTATCATACACAGCAGCATACACTGTAGGTAATACTGCCCACTCCACATCCTTCCACACACACCAACCCCACCTGTACAGCAACATCTCGCCTGTAACAACACACTACTATCTTTGACCAGCAGTAATCCATTTGTGATTAAGGTTATAATCATACAGGAGTGCTTTCAATAAACTGCCACAGGATGTACACATCACGATCTAACGTCCCGTCATTCCATGTAGCGAGCATAAGACCTGGTTGAAAAAATGTCCACAGATATAGGGATGAGAGTCCGTAAAGGTACTATGGTGTCATTCGTTCCTACCTTGTTTGGTTGCTTTTTGGGGATTCCATCCCCATATGTCTTTTCATTTAAAAAATTTTTTTTTGTGACTTTTATATATATGACCTATCATTTCTGAAAGAATAGTGTGTACATATTGGTAGTCTTAGGCTACATACATGCCTGTTATAGACTTTATCATAACATAAACACTGTTATCACAACATAAACACTGTTATCATAACAGTCAGGCTTAGCTAGCAGCTACTTATGTGGTGGTATTTCAATTGCCAAGGACAGAACTTGATTAGTAGTTATACACAGTCTTATGCATCCTATGGTACTCCAAGATTAGTCACAAGTCCTACATCCCCGTATACGTATAGGCTTTATAGCCATGATCTGTCAGTCTTAGAAACTCTTTGAAGGACTTAATAGTATGCCTCCTATATACATGTACATGTAGGCTTGCTTCTACACTTTGGATTTTGGCTGTGAATGTGTAGAGCATCATAGCCATTAATTCCCTGTGGCACTGCAGTCGAGCTGGGCCAGCCACTAGTGCTTCGTCGCAGACATTTTGACACTATGTCACAATATACGATTTCCGCCAACAGTGATAGTAGGTACATGATGCTGCTAGGTTGAGATAACTGCCAATTTTCATAATACCTTGCTTTAGCTTTACCGGGAAGCCTAGCCGTCTGGCTAAATTGATGCCAATGTCTTTTCGAAGCCATCTGATGTCTTTTGGAGCCGTTGGTAGCTCTTGGATTTGTGCTAGGACCATGTACACCGCTTCAATTACTGTTATGATGTAATTGATTTGGCCAATTTAATGCACGTATTTGTACACAGTAAGAATATGCGTACAGAGTGTTTGAACATGCAGAGAATTTAAAGAAGTTTGGCAGCTTTGCGATTATGAACCGCTGGACGTCAAGTCTGGAATTATTAACATTTTGGTTCTACCTTCTATTCACTAGTATTGCCACTACTGTAGTCTGTCCAGCTAGTTGCCTGTAATTTTTTAAATATTTTTTGCAGTTAACTTGTAAAGATGTAACTTTCGAATTCTTTTGTGCGTTATAGCCGAATTGCCTTTCATCAATCAGCAATCTCCCAAAGACCGGTTGCTTCTTTGTAGCTTCTCCAGCAGCATTGTCATGCATGGTTCCGGGTCAAGTGTTATTTTTGTGACAGGCTGCTGCCCAAGTTGTGCTTCAAATATATTCATTTCTACTCGACTGCTATATTTTACATACTTTAGTAATCACCCTCGATAAATAAAAAAAATATAGAGCTTTTGTTTCCCATACTGAAAAGATATGAGAAACACATGAAGGGGGCAAATAGGAACAAATCATCACACACTTCTTGATATGTACGATAATATTATATAGAATGTACTCGGAAAGACATCATACCATATATAGCTTGCTACACTATACAATATTTAGCTAGGAACTTTGTAGTCAAGAAGTATCTTTCCCATGTAGCACTGTAGTTAGTGAAAGGCTTTGTATTGCATTTATAAACTTGAAACCTTGCACACAAGCTGCATATATACATCTATGCTAACATTCTGACTATGTACGATATTATACAAGTGAAGTACTTGTATGTATTGCTAAGTAGTTGCCTCATGTGCACTCTAGGGATTCAACCACAAGCTTTAACAATTAATGGCAGCGTCATGTACATGTAGATAGGACTACACTGATTAGTTTTGACTTGGAACATTATTACACAGAAGAATGGCATTATGGGCTTAAGACAGGGCTATACATAAAATGGTCAAGTCGGCATATAACTCCCCCCCCCCCTTCCCACTCCACCCCAGTCTCCAGGCTACTTTATAGTACGTAGGAATGTGTGACATAATGTTTAGAGCCAGTAAAGCCAGTCATAGGATCTACCTGGAATATAAGCTTAGACTTGATACCCAGACCATTAAGCATTAGGCAAAGGAAGGCTACATGCCGAAGTTCTTCAATTCCAACCCGAAATACTTGTCAAAATCTTCATCAATGACGTCGCCTTCTTCAGGGCAAGCATAGTAGCCGAAACGTCGGCATTGATGAAGATTTTGACAAGTATTTAGGGTTGGAATTGAAGAACTTCGGCATGAATTTTACTAGCCAACCGAGAGAATCCTTGAAGAAAAGGAAGGCTATTTATTAAGTCTGAGCCTAATAGCCGGCATAATTTGGATAATAATAGGGCCTTTTACATACCAAGAATAATGCGGGAATAATCCGAGATAAAAGTATTTTTTGATGCATGGGTACGGTCCGGGCCTTGCATGTAGACAGGGCTTCAACCATAAGCTATAACAATTAATGGCAGCGGCGTATAGATAGGACTACATAGAAGTATCACTTAATTATGTTACATTACAAAAAGCACTGACTAGTTTTGACTTGGAAGTTGGAGCATGATGTCCAAGTATACATGCTTGTCACATGCAATTTTCATAACATTTGAGAATAGTGTGTACATTATTGGAGCATAATAGTCATAGGCTACATACATGTACCTGTTATAGACATAAACACTGTTATCATAACATAAACACTGTTATCACAACACAAACACTTATGGTAACAGTCAGGCTTACCATATATAGCAGGTACTTATGTGGGAGTCTTTGTAGGCTTCTATTGCCAAAGGCAAATATCTACAGAAACTTGATTAGGTAAAAAGTATTACTGTGTAGTAGTGCCTGTATACACAGTCGTATTCATGTACTGCATCCTATGATGCTCCAAGATTAGCCACAAGTCCTGCATCCATGTATACGTATAGCCTTTGTAGCCATGATCTGCATGCCAGTCTGAGAAACTATTTGAAGGACTTCATAGTATGCCTCCCATATATATACATGTACATGTAGGCTTGTTTCTACACTTTGGATTTGGCCGTGGATGTGTAGACCATTACAGCCTGTGGCACTGCAGTCGAGCGCTGGGCCAGCCACTAGTGCTTCGTCACAGACATTTTGACAGTATGTCATGATAACTGTGATGGTAGGTGCATGTTGCTGCTAGGTTACGATAACTACCCATTTTAATGGTGACTTGGTTTAGCAGGAAGCCGTCTGTCTTTTCGAAGCCATCTGATGTCTTTTGGAGCCGTTGGTAGCTTTTGGATTTGTGCTAGGACCATGTACACCGCTTCAATTGATTTGGCCGATTTAAAGCACGTATTTGTGTCCAGTAAGAACATGCGTACAAAGTGTTTGAACATGCAGAGAATTTGAAGAAGTTTGGCACTTTGCAATTATGAACCGCTGGACCTCAAAGTCTGGAATTATTAACATTTCGGTTCTACCTTCTATTCACTATAGTATTGCCACTACTGTAGTCAGTCCAGCTAGCTTTCCTGTAAAAAAAAAGTTATTTTTTTGCAGTTAACTTGCACAATACAGTATCGTCTGTGTAAAGATTTGAATTCTTTCGTGTGTTATAGCCGAATTGCAATGCCAAACCTTTTACTAACTGCAGTGCCAACTTGACTATGTAAAGTTAGAAATGCTATATATGGCATATTGCTTTTTCAAGTGCATGCAGTGGCTTGACGTTTTATAGCCTTGCATTATTCCCTTAAAGCACATGACATTCTTTTGTGTAATTATAGCTTGAATGTAAACAGTTGAAGAAGAATTTTTAGAGGTGTGGTCTGGGTAGCCTCATTCCCAGTCTCTCCCTCCATCTTTTGCAATTGTACTGCAAGCAACACAAAGCTAGAGGGAGAGACTGGGAAACAGGCTAGTCTGGGGAGCTACTTGTAACTTTATAATTACTGTTGTTAGACGGTTGATTAATCTATGAACACGGCATACATAGCATTCTCATTTGGGTATGGCATTTTAACGACTGTGCAGAAAAACTGGGATGGCCATTAGTCACATACTGATATACTGCACTAGCTGTTCACTTCTAACAAAGCTTTGTAAGTTAACTTACATTGCGTTTTATAGTTATGGTGCAACACAGTACTATGCGGGAATCGTGGGTATAGGTTGGACAGAGAGTATGTGAGTATGACTTTGTAAGCACTGTATATATTGAGTGATAACAATAGTTGGTGGAAATCTAATTTGGTTACCAAAAATTTAATAATTTCCAAATTCAATACCCTGTTGAAGTTGTGGTTTGTCGGTTGTAACAACAAAGTAGCAACTGGTGTTGCAGTGTGGAATGAGCCGAGTACCGGGTGTTAATATATTTTCTCTCATGTCCCGTAAGTACGACTAACACTCGTCTTACACACTGAAAAAAGTTAACGCAGGGGGGTCTGAACATTTACTCCCTTGGTGACTGACACCCTTTAAACGTTGTGTACATGATAATACCATAGATAGTAGAGTCCTTCTACTCTACTATCTATGATAATACTGAATTTATCCTATGCACACGCAGCAAGTAGACTAGTAAGGCTCTCCTATGCTGTGTATAGTAAGCATACACGTCGCTGTCACCTACATCACAAGAATGTAGAAGCAGGAGTGTTTTAAAAATAGAAAGGTAATCAATCCTATAGTAAAAGTGCTAGCGATAGTCATGCTTGCACCTGTGAAGCGTAATTTGACTATTAATACAGAGGTAGTTAGCTAAAAATTGTATTTATATACCTGCAGGACACTGCGGCACTAGGGTAAAGAACTTTGTGAAGCGGTAAGGCTTTATAATAAGGCTTGGCTGTATGCAGACGATGATTAGCTATATCTTCTTGTATTTACTAGGTAAGGAGTAAGTACTTCTGATGGCAGTGAAGATCACAAAGACAAGTCAGGTGGCAGCCGCTGGACTAATATTACGTCGTGTACTTTCAATGTGGCTGTATATTAAATTTGTTTGCTATTCATCCTTGCATGTGTTTCATTTACACGGACACGATTGGACGACAACTGTAATACTGGTATCTATAATCAACTGCAGTTTAAGTTGGTGCCTGTACAACTTCTCTAGATGTGTTAGAAGAGTGACGAGGTAAGAGCCACAACTCAACTCACACCCTAATTAACACCTGGACTGGAGTAGATGGGATTACTAAGCAATCGTTAGAACGGTGCGCTTCTGCCGGTATTCTTGTACAATTTACACTAGCGCCGATGTGGTCCATTGATATTTCGAAGGGTACACTTCTGCTGGTATTTTTGCAAGATTTACGCTAGAACAGATGGCGGTCCATTGATATTTTGAACGGTACCTTTCCGCTGGTATTTTTGCAAGATTTACGCTAGAACAGATGCGGTCCATTGATATTTTGAACGGTACCTTTCTGCCGTAATTCTCGAAAGGTTGTCCCTTGAACGGATTCGGTCCATTATTCATAGTAATTAGCCAGACTATCGGATTACATTGTTGTCATTCCTTGCTACTTTGCTGTAGTATACTATACAGAGTTGCACAGACTACTATGAGGGAGAATGGAGAATGGTTTGCTCGGGAATAAATTGAAAATTCTCCCTCGTGGCTGTTCGGTTAAGTGGAGCCGTCGAGCAAACCTCAAAATTTTTACGGTTGCCAAGAAGTTCGGCGCGGCTGTCAGCTCCCTTTGTGACACGCTGCGAGCAAAAGCGGTGTTTTTTCTTCCCTGTTTGGCCAGTCTTTGGGGTGCTAACGGTAATCTCCGTGGTACTTCCCATCGTACCAGCAGGTTGAAAAGACGGGACGCTTTTTGCTTGGCTTCCTTTGTGACACGCTGCGAGCTAAAGCGGTGTTTTTCTTCCCTGTTTGGCCAGTCTTTGGGGTGCTAACGGTAATTTCCGAGGTACTTCCCATGTACCAGCAGGTTGAAAAGACGGGACGCTTTTGCTTGGCCTTTGTTTGCCATGCTTTGTGACACGCTGTGAGCAAAAGCGGTGTTTTTCTTCGCTGTTTGGTAAGTCTTTGGGGTGCTAACGGTAATTTCCGAGGTACTTCCCATCGTACCAGCAGGTTGAAAAGACGGGACGCTTTTGCTTTGGCTTGTTTGCCAAATTTTCCCGGTGGGCCTTCCACCTG